>OY757917.1:4327648-4662648 GCA_963585895.1 Sepioteuthis lessoniana
TCATTTACAGTCTTTCTTTCTTTCTTTCTTTCTTTCTTTCTTTCTTTCTGTTTTATTTATTCCCACTTTCCAGGTTTCTCTTTTATTTTTCCTTTTCCTTTGGTTGTGTTTTTCTTTCCATTTATTCTCTTTCTTTTTTTTAATTGCTTTCCTCTTTTGTTTTTGTTTTTTTGTTTTTTTTTTTGTTTTTTTTCGCATTTTGTTCGCAGTTCCTTCTTTTAACAATTTTATTCCTTTTTCTTTTCTTTTTTGTTTTCTCTATTTTTTCTTTTTCTTCACTGCATGACCTTGCATGACCTTGCATGTGGTCCTTGAATTTAATATCACCAAAGCAGACTTAAAAGGATTGCACGTTGTGTAAATGGAATAGGGATTGTACTCTTGCTGATTTCTGGATAGTGTTTGGAAACAAAAATAGTAGAAGTTGACCAATAGTAGTTATATCAGTAGTAGTAAATAGGAGTTGAAAATTAGTATTAGTTGAAGAGTCATATTAGTATTGTATTCATTGTAAAGTAGTAGTAGTAGTAGTAGTAGTAGTAGTAGTAATTAGTAGTGTTCCAATAATAGTAGAATAGTAGTATTTATAGTGTTAGTACAGTAGTAGTTACAGGGCAACAATAGTAGAAGAGTAGTATTCTATATTATCAGTAGTAGTAATAGTAGTAATATCTAGCGCGTATAAAAACTATAACAAATTTTGCACTGATGAAAAATACTAATTCTTGTCATTCTGATTAACAGTCATTTTATTGTCAATAATTTTAGTTACTCAATATTTATTAATTAATATGGCATCAGTTTTGCTAGATTGGCGCTATTTTTTAGATAATAGATCCTCCTTATTTATCATATCAGAGTACCCTTCAGAGAAATTTCTTCAGGGACGCTGTCATTATCACATATGTACATTTGTTGCTAAACATGTCTATAGATGTTTTGTTATTAAACCCTTTTCAGATTTAATGCTGCAGTTTACTTATATCTATTTTTATCACATATGTTTTGTACGATGTCCATTCGATTAAGGTCATTTGCTGGTCAAATCTGCTCCTTAAATTAATGCAAATCAGATATTTTTGCTCTTGTGGCACTGAAAATGCTGTATACTGCGGGAAAATAGTTTTAATTCGTAGATCTAAAATTTGGAGGATAGAATTTGAGAGTGTATTGGAGTAAAATCATAATTGGATAGTGCCCATTATCAAAAAATTTAGACATTCAGCAAAGTTCATGTCATTCTTGGATTTAGCGTTCCCATATGATAAATATATTTTTTAAATCCTTGGTAACAGACATTTTTGTTGTTTTTGAGTTGTGCAATATATGAACTATGTGAAAGCTAAAATAGACAAATCTCTGCAAATCAGTAAATACACTGATTTACAAAAATAATTTTTTGGTCTGAGGCAAGAATGCGGATACGTGGTTTTTTTGTTAATTTGGGTGTGCTAAATTCAAACTTATAAATAGTTTTGCTCTATCACCTCTAGTTTTCTGGCTTTTAAATAGTCTCATTTTAGTATAAACAGAGAATATATGTGCATATTTCAAGTGTTGCAGCAGCTTATAACAGATAAAACAGGATAGATAAAGAACACTGATTGAATCAATATACTTGGATGACACAATTACACAATTCATAGTACCACAGACAGTCAAAAGTGTGTTTTCTTAGAAGATCTGGTGTATTTTGCCTATGGGATGTCATACAAGAGCATCCAGCAAAAGTCTCCCATCATGCCGGGGTTCCATTTGCCTTGATAGTTGCTCTCCATCTTCGTAATGTCTTGGTGGAATCTTTCTCCATGCTCATCACTCACTGCTCCAAGGTTTGGCGGGAAGAAGTTGAGGTGGGAATGGGGAAAATGAATCTTGAGTGACATTCGGTACTCCATATCCTCGTAAGACTTTAGCAACTTCTCAATACAGGCTTGGTAATCTGGTACGCGTGTGTTACCAAGGAAGCCACTACAGACTGACTTGAATGCTTCCCATGCTCTCAGTTCTTTTAAGTTAAGAAACTCCTCAAAATCAGTAATCTTCAGCACTTCTCGGATCTGAGGTCCGACAAAGATGCCCTCTTTGAGCTTAGCAGCACTAAGACCTGCGAACACAGTAGACAAGTGTTGGAAGGCAGCACCATTTTTGTGCAACGCCTTCACAAAATTCTTCATCAAACCAAGCTTGATGTGATGAGGAGGAAGAAGCACCTTATTCATGTCCACCAGAGGATTCTCCTTGAGGCTGTGTTCGCCAGAAACAAAAGTGCTTCTAGACCCCCAGTCTTTCTGCTTGTAATGCTGGAATACAGCTCTCGACTATCCCAGAGATAGAGAAAACAACAGTACTTTGTGAAGCCCGCTTGCATACCCATAAGAAGACCAATGACCTTATTTGTTCCGATTCCTGAAACTGGTGATCCTTACATCTTCCTGGACTAGGTTCCACTGTTTAAGCCGAGAAGCCAAGAGCTCTGACTGCTGTTTTGACAGATACAAATCACGAGCAAGATCATTTAGGTCTTCTTGCGTGATCCAGTGTGGCTCATTGCCACTTGTTACTAAATATGTAGACTCAATATCTTCCAAAGATATTCACTCGGCAGAATCCTCCCTTGAAGGCATTTCTTCATCTAATGGGGAAAGAAGATCCTTATTTACTGGAGGTGTGGGTACAGGAAGATCATCTGAATGGGGAACGGGTCTCAAAGCAGATCAAAGGTTGAGATATTTGATCGTTTTCCTAGAAGATGCATTGAAACCAGTTATATTGATTAAACAAAAATAACAATCATCTGCGTGGTTTCGCGGCTCTCTCCAAACCATCGGGATGCAAAGACGAAAGCCGCTTTCTTGCCATTAAACCATGCAATTAGTCCATTGTAGCAGGGTTTACAACAGATGTGTGGAGCCCAAGACTTGTCCTGATCAGCAATTTTACAGTCAAAATAGTGAAAGTAGGCGGTTCTGAGGAGGGAAGTGATGGTTCGACGCTGTGCAACTGTTGTGAAGTCCCCACACACATAGCAGAAAGAATTGGCCTTGTTGAGGCATCCTTGACTTTTTGACGTGCTTGAAGCCATTGGAGAATCTGAAAATATAACAAAGTAAAACTAAATGTGCATTTGAAAATTCAAAAATAGGTTTCCATATTGTACACAACGCTGAATGATGTCACAATTTTTTGTGTACATTTCGTCACTTTGCAGAAAATAAACCAGTTCTAAAGAAAGTTCTTGCAGTTTTAATTAAATAGATTAAATTGATTAAGTAAAAATGTTTTATTTAATACTGCACCCTTTGTAACAAATTTTAATTTCCATTTACCACCAAATAAATTCATTGAATATTAAATTATAAAACATAACTGATTTACCAATGTTTAATGCAATTTATAATAAGAAAAGAATCAGTAAACCATAAATACAAACACACCTTTAATTATTCTTAAATGGGAAGGATGGATTTGGTGGGTGCTGAGGAGATCACGAATGTTGGGTTGCAGGTTTTTAATGTTCAGTAGCAAGTCACAATCTTTCATATTCAAAGTACTTCTCTGTTTGCTTAGTAAATAATGCACATGGCCAAACCACCATTCCACTATTTAACCTTAATCCTAAAAAGTACTGAACACAATACTTTGTCATATTTTATGGTATCCATTTCTTCGAATTCCTGACACCAGTTCTGATTCATCAAAGTTCTTTTACGGTATCAAATTGACGGGAAAGACTGTACTGCTTCATGGAATTGAAGTTACCATTTGACCAAGAAACTTTCAGGCTCAAAATGTCTTGATTCCAAATTTTCTTGTCATTATCTCAGACTTTCCAGAGAATTTTAAAAGATTTCAATTCTCTCTAATGTTTATCCTTGCTATATCGATCAACAAAGCTAAAAGATAATTTGTCAAGGCCAAACTTAGAAGTCAATTGATTTTAGATGTTCACAAGTAAGTCGTAAAAAGTAACACTTGAAAGACAAACAAAAAACATAGGCATTAAGACGCTTTTTTTTTTGCATTGACCCAACCACACCATCATACGATGTGATGGAAGGTCAATTTTTAAGCGGAGTACAGCAAAGACAACGGCACCTATGACTCATTCTTGTTATTCACAATGACCGTAAAATAGTACAAACTGCTTGAATTCAAAGAAACTGACTATGGTGAGTCTTAACAATCTCTCCAACATAATATCCACTCTCTTGGTTGGAAATCAAATGTATCTTTTTAAAAAGTTTATGAGATATTTCTTATCTATCAAACTCAATAAGACTTTTTTACACGAAACAGTGCTGTTCACACACACACACACACACACATATATATATATATATATATATATATATATCAGTGTCCCGTCTGATTATCGTGCACTCCAAATAAAACGTGCAGTAAAGGACTTAAAATGTCCATATTTGGAATATTTTTTTGGTTTTATACCTATTCTGTCTTAATACATCTCCTGATGACCCCAAAACATGGAGTTAAAACTGCTCGGTTGAAATGACAATGGCTAAAGGAGCATTTTCTATCCGCTCACTTTTTGGTGAGTTTCTCTTACTTGATAAGTAACTTCCTTCTTCATCGAACACTTTTAAGCAAACATTTCTAATTTGCAGTTTCTTATATATACACACACACACACAATATATATATATATATATATATATATATATATATATATATATATATATATATATATATATATATATATATAACCGTAGGGTTGAGTTCTCTGGTGAAGAAGTAATCGTGTTGCCATTAGCGTTCATTGCAAGCCTCTTCGTAGATGAATTGAGGTCTCGGCAGCCGTTGAACGGATGTATGTAAACAATAGTAATTGTGATTCATAAGCGTTTAAAATTTACTTCGCAGCTAATGGCTCCTCTTGGCTCAATGCTTAGAAGCCTTGGCTTGGCGTTTGAGTCAACCAGGGTTTCGATCCCAGCTACGGGAAGCTACTGTCTAGCCACACTGATGGGTTCTGATAGAACGAAACAGATCTGTCTGTGGATGACTATATATATATATATATATATATATATGTGGAAGTAAATAATGGAAATAAATCCGACAGTATGAAGAAAATAAAAAAAAACAAATATGATGAATTTAAATGATGTTAAAGTCAACCAGAAAACCTTTCTAAAAAAATTCTGACATCTCTCAATTCGATGTATTTCTAAGAAATTTGGCACATTTCAAACATTATAGCCTGTCAATCACAGAAGAAGAAGAAAAAGAACACTAATTGAACTATATGATTCTTTCTCAGTACATACTTTCTCTTCTCCCGTTATTTTGATAAAACAAAAACATCCATCATTATTCAAGAAAACATTTTTCTCCATCATAAAGCCCTGAGGAAGGTTTAATAAAACCGAAACGTTTTAACATTGACTTTACTATCATAAATAGATTCAGCACATTTGGTATACTTGTTTTTCTATTTTCTTCATATATATATATATATATATATATATATATATATATATATTATTTCATGTGTTATACCTTTTTTTCCGAGTATGGACAATTACTGCTATTAGTTGAGAACGAGGAGAATGAAAACGGAAGATATGGAAAGAAAGAAAGAAAGAAAGAAAGAAAGAAAGAAAGAAAGAAGTCAAATCAAAAGGATTGTTGGCGGCATTGTTACAACTTTGGTAAATTGTTGCCCTGCTATTTTATGGCCAACAATCAAACTCGTCTTCCGATCTGTCGTCGTCTGAAATGGCGGTCCCGACTTTTATTGGTGTCCATTAATAATCGCAATTGGTGCCGTTACCAAGCAACCAGCCAAGCTGCTCGATATCGTTAACATTTGACAAAACTAACATCGGTTTTCTTTTTTTACGTCTGTGAGTTTTTGTTTTGAAATCTCATCTCCCGATTAACCTATTCTGGTTTTATTTTTATAATTAACTTTCATTACGTTAACCATAGCTCATCCCATATTTAACTACCTTTGAATTTGATCATACTCTCTCTCTCTCTCTCTCTCTCTCTCTCTCTCTCTATGTCTCTCCCCCCCCCACTAAACCTATTCCTATCTATCCCCGGCTTGTCTTTAATAATATATTCAGATTTTTCTCTCACTCTGTCAAAGTATTTCTGTCTCTATATCTGTCTGTCTCTCTCCTCATGTGTGTGTGTGTGTGTGTGTTTAAGAGAGGGAGTGTGCGTGGGCGCGTGAGCCTGTGTGTGTTTCTATTTACGGTATTTCATATATAATTGGACCCGTTCATTATCCCCCTCTCTCAAATACAAATATATATATATATATATATATATATTAGTTTGTTGATCTATCTATCTCAGTCTGTTTATCGTGCTTGCTATCTACCGATTTCACTCAGCTTATCAATCAATCTATAAACCCATCCCAGAATCGTTTAAATTATGCAAAAATTAAAACAACAATTACACCAAACTCTATTAGATATATTTGCCAAAATTACATGAAAATATTTTCAAATTCTATGAATTTAATTTATACAAAAAAATTGCTATTGGCTTATTGTTTAAGAAATTTCCTCATTACCAAAACTGGGTTTCCCTGTTTGTGTGTCAAGGTGCAGAGTCCTGTTGCTAGAAGTAGGTTCTTCCATCGCCCGACATCTCGATCCAGGGCAGCACTACCTCCTCCAGACACGTGATGTAGGCCTGTGGGTTGGGTTTAAGGCCATGTGGGAAGAATAAATGGTGGTATAACATCACTATCGCTAGTGACCACTCCAAACACTGTCATGTGGACTGGGTGTTTGATTTTTATCACTATTGGTACATCTTTTGGGGACAGAGCAAGCCAACGGATGCTCTGTGAGTTCACCATTTGATTCTGGTAGAATTTTTTTCTCATTCGAGAAAAACCAAAGTATGTTCAGTTGAAGAAGATGCTTGAGCTTGTCAAAAAGCTTTATAGCACGCTTTTTCCTCTTGCTTTTCATGGACTGTGATGAAAAATTGTCCCTTTCTTATCTTGTGTGAGAAATAAGGAATGTCTTTATGCACCACCTGCCTGATAAGAAACTCAGACACTCCTATTGACCTGATTGGCTTGCTGAGGTCGTTGTCATTCATGCCCTGGATCTTACCAAGAAATTATTTATCAAAACGATCAGAGGGAAGCTTCCGAGCTGCTGTCATTGGACTCCTCCAACTCTTTTCGAATCCTCAGCACTGACTCCGAAATACTCTGAAATTTTCGTATTATAGCTTCCGGCGAGATTAGCAAGCAGTACAACATGCCGTTTCCAAATTTCTGACGGAGTTAATTGCGTTAAGGCGCTTCTTTACTCACAGACAGTGGCGACTGACTTTAGTTTGGTGCACTGTAGATAAAACCTGAAACAAAGCATATGAACAAAATTAAATTCTAGAAGCAACACTCAAGAAAACATCAGCTTTACGGCCCCTTTCTTCTCATCTCACAAACCATTCGAGTAAGCCGGTCAAGACATTCTGGAAAAGCAAGGGCGAACTCATGAGCAACGTTCTCTTAGAGACTCCTGCAAATGAACGGGCCTCTTTTGGCCGATCAGCAAACACTTACATAATAAGCAAACACTTACATTATTACATTACTCTATATGGAGACAAGATGCACCCTAGAAGCGGGGGATGATAGGAATGGATGACACGAGTCAAGGATCTCCATGCTGCCATCGACACTTGATGATGACGATGATGATACACACACACACACATATATATATATATATAGAGAGAGAGAGAGAGAGGATGGTCCTCGTGGCGCAGTAGCATCAAAGTGAACGAGTTCGAACCCCACTTGTGCTATTACATTCACTTTCTCACTAATACCTTTGGGTAAAGAGTATGAATACCCTTATCCCCTCACCCAGCAATGAATTAAATAAAACTTCTATTTTTTCGAATAATTGAACTGACATTTTGAGGTCTTAAATTTCATGCTAATCATTATAAAAAAAACTCGATCCAATGATCATACTCACATTTACAAGTAAAAGGAAGATGTTGATTTGGAATCTCTTTCACTAGTTGTTGCTTCATTGTTTAATGTACACGTAAAGTTCTCATTTCAAAACTTTTATCACGAGTGCCCCCGCGATGTAGCGGTTGAAGTGTTGGACTGCGAAATCGTTGTAAGCGCGTTCGAACTTCAATCAAGCTATTATATTCACTTTCGGACTAAAACCCGCTGGGAAGGTATGTACTCTCTTTTCTTATCAGCTACGGGTTAAATAGTACCACTACCGGTCTTCTACAAGGATTGCTTTGGCACTAAATTACTCATGGAGGTTGATATTCCATTAAACAATGAAATCAAACTAAAGTTTAAATATGAATTAGGACACAATAAAATAGTTACCCACAGCCAAAGGATTATTTCTTTCTTCCGGTTGTCAACCCACGTGAGCTGCTTCCGCTTGTTTAAAGAAGTTCCTCCTCCTTTGAGAAATCCCTGATTGACGGCACAGTCAAAGGTTAAGATGCAACAATTGCAAATATTCCTTTTTACAAAGTGTCACCAGTTAACTGTCGAACTTGGCATATTTTTCTGCTAGTTCAATAAATGGAAATTTACCAAATTGGTTGTTGGTCCTATATCATTATAACAAGTTTGGTTGTCCCTATAAACTTCTGGATTTAAAATTGAAAGCTGTTAATGAATATATAAAGACAAATTATTAGAAATCAATTAAAGAATTTAAAGAAGTATCATTTAAAATGGAAAATGAATAAAAGAAAAAAAGAAAGAAAGAAAGAGAAGAGATGAAGAGAACAAAAAATAGAACAAGGGATAAACGAAAGACAGAAATAAAAATCAAATCGAAGAAAAAAATGAAAGACAAGGGAAATAAAAAAGAAAGAAAGGAAAATATGAATGACTAAGAGAACTGAAGAATGAAAAAAAAAAAAGAGAAAATGATTTTTTGAAAAGAAAGAAAGAAAGAAAGAAAGAAAGAAAGAATATATAACGAAAGAAAAACTTTCGAAATAAAATATTAACCAAGAGCCACCCAGCTGATCGCAAAATAGACTCTACCCTGGTGAAGAGCAACTTTTAACAAACAGCACGAGGCTCTTCTACTCGGTTCAGTCTATCCATCATCTACCCGACATTTCGTCCATTTATCAATTATTTCTGACTGTGCGTGTGTGTGAGTACGTGTGTGTGCGCGCGCGCGCGTGTGTGTGTGTGTGTTTACTTGTCCAAAAGTCAAAAGAGAAGAATAGACGAGCAAGATAAATTCAAACGCTACTCAAAAAAAAAAAAAAAATGAAAAAGAAAAAGAAAACAAGAAAAGAAAAGAAAAAACCCTACTAATGAAATCCTTCCACCCACCTCGTCCCAGTGGGTGTTCACCTGGGAATAATGGTGTTGATGGGTTCAGCCTATTTGAGGGATTCTGTGGGAATTACGCAAGCGACTAGGGTAGACAAAAGTCAATATCATCTCTAAATCTGTGTGCATTTCCATTCATTTTTTAATTCGTTAATCTATCGATTAAGTGCTGCAGACTTTATTAGGTGTTATTTATGACCAAACTCTGCATCATTAAAACTTTGAAAGCAAATGGGTAGCCATCAAAAAAATACACCTCTACGAAAGAAGCTATTTAAAATCAATTTAATGACTTTTTATTACAACTACTCAGACAACCTGTCTATGGCCACCAGTAAACAACAAGACATATAATCTTAATTTTTTATGAAATGAAGTATTGCCAGCCATTGATATATTTTACTAGAATTTCTTTCATCTTAATTTTACTTGCCTTTCATTCCATCGATTCAGAACATTATTCTAAGGTTGTCAGCACATTATATATATATATATATATAATGTGCTGACAGCCTTAGAATTATATATATATATATATATATATATATATATATGAGTGTGTGTGTTATATTCATTTATTTTTAATATGTATATCTTAATTATAATTCCTTAAATACCTTACATAAGATGAAATATATTCCCCGATATTAATGGTTAAAAAGAAATCCTCTTCTGTTCGAATTTCCATCTGATGAACAAGTTATTTATTGTAAATAGCCGGCGAAATAAATTTATAATGAATTATATCTATTGACTTTCTTGATATTAATGATATATTTTGCTCTGCATTTGAATTTATATATATATATTTTTTTTTTTCTGTATGTATTGATTAAACGTGCATTGAGCACTCTATTTGGATTATTCCTTTTAAGTCTATTAGTACACTTGAATGATATATATATATATATATATATATATATATATATAATATATATATATATATATATATGATAGAAATATGTGGAAAATTGGATAAATCAAACACTTAAAACCGGTTTAGAAGGCGTGATATTTCGTTCTTTTATTTTATTTTAAGAACTTTCTCAGGCTAAACAATTTTCCGAGTTTTTCTATATATTAAACAAATGAGGAACATGACAAAATGACGGAGAGGATAAAGGTATAGCAGGAAGAAGGAGAGGGTTTAGAGTCAAATGTATCAGATTTCATTAGAGATTTTTGATCGTATGAAAGTGGAAATAATTTTAGTGAGCTGACGGGAATGAGATAGGGAAAAGGGTGGCGTGGAAGGGATTTCGGCATATCTTTTTTCGTCAAAGACATTGACTATCATATCACATATATCATTTTAATATATATATATATATATATATATATATATATATATATATATATATAAAGAAAGTAGAAAAACAGAATAATCCGAATTAGAGGAATTTATTGTGATGTAAAGCCAACGTTAAACGTTTCGGTTTTAATAACCTTTCCACTTTCTTCATACTGTCGGATTCAGATCAATATTTACTTTCATATATATATATATATATATATATATATATATATATAGATATATAAAGTACATTTTCATTATCTATTTGGTTGCCTTTTTCCTTTTAATTCTTTTTGAATTGATACACGTGATCTAAATTGTTAGAAATCTCTCATAGGATTTTTGTTTTAAAAACCTCTTAAGTGCCGTTGCTCTAAGTCTTTCTAAAATTACAACGCCTGCCTGTAGAAAAAGTTATTAATAATTCAGAATTGAATCGGTTGTTGTTGAGTGATGGGCGTAATTTGTGTTTTGTCAACATCAGACCATGTTTATTTGGCGACAGCCAGGCTGGAGTATCTCTAATCGGAAACTGACTGGGGAAATAGCGTGAAGCTGACTTAATAAGATAGGAAATCCGTTGCGAAAAAAGAAAGTCTGCTTCAATTTTCTCAGTCGATGGATCCTTGGATGACGGGATCGGTTGTCTTGAGAGGAAAAATAAACCCACTCTTCTGTTTTGGAAAGAAACATAAATAAACACCATGCATCTCTCTCTAACCATCAATATAACTTCATTTCCCTTTCATTTTTGCCTCGAGTTGAGACAGAAAACAGTATTCTTAGTTTCACATCATCAGAGAAGCTGTTAGTCATCGTTTCTTACTTTTCTTTTAATAACTCATCATTTTGGCACTTAGTTTTTAATTTTCTTTGGGCGGGGAGACCTGTAGAATACACCGACTGCAGAGGGGTAAGACGCCCCCTGAGTGTCCTGGATATGACACTAAGCAATCTGATGGTGAGGTTCCAGTGAAGCGGAGCACCCTTTCATTGCCATTGCTCCCAGGTCTACTCTGGCCTGAAATGGTAGCACATGATAGAGCCCTATCTATGGGTTAAATAGAACTAACTGCATACTTATGCTAAACTGAATTTTTTGAATTAGAACTGTTTGACTAAAATGAATAGCTTGAAATTGAAATGTTTCTTTTCAATTAAACTGTCTACTTACATTTAAACTGCGTACTTATGCTGAACAGAATTGTTTGAAATGGAACTGTTTTTGACATTGAAACTGTACTTATGCTAAACTGAATCATTTAATATAGAACTCTATTGACATTTAACTGTGTGTAAACAAAATCTATACTAATACTAATACTGAATTGGCTGAATTGGAACTGTTTGACTTAACTGAATAGCTTGAAATAGAAATGTTTTTGACAATTAAACTGTGTATTCAAGCTAAACTGAATTGTTTGAAATATAACTGAATATTTTTTTTTAAATAGATTTGACATTAAATAACGCACAAAGGTTGATATGCCATAAAACCCAAACGACCAACCAACCAACCTATAATTTTCTTATCCAAACCGTACCGAGCTTTACGCGAGTAAACAAGGGGCGTGTTCTGCTAAGGTTAGAGTTCTGAGCCCAGGGTTCAAAAAATCAGATACAGAGCCCAAACCCAAAACTAAACCCATCTTAGATGCAAAAACTTTCTCAACAATTTACGATAGAATTTTTAATACAGTCGGCAACCGAGCATAATATAGACATCATATGCGTGCAAGAACATAGATATTACCATCGTGAACTACAACTAAACGCCATGATAAGGGCAATGGGAGGACATTTGTCTCGGTACCTGCACGGAAAAGCACTATCTTTGCTGCCATAGGAAGAGCAGAAATGTTTCTTATCCTTCATCATCATCATCATCATCATGTCGTGCCGCTAGCATGGATAACCCTGACCCTCTCTTGCCACTTCACCCTATCCTTCATCGCCTCCGGCAGGTCTTCAGGGCCACATCCCGTATCCTCACATAGCTGCTGTATGTATGTTCGAGCTGGTCGTCCCGCTTTTGCTCGGCCATATGTGGGGGTCCATAAGAGTACATCGCTTATGAGCTCGTCCCTGCTTCTCCAGCAGTGTCCTGCATATCTGGTTCGTCTAACTTGGATATATTTCGTGATGGGAGGCAGGTGGCCGTATAGTTGGAGCCTTGTGAAGTGTTGTCGCCAGGACTTGTTCAATATTGCTCGTAACATTCTTGTGTAATTGCCGTCCAGCTTCTTCTCCAGCCGTTTTGTTAGCGTCCAAGTAGTGCATCCATACAGCAGTATCGATACAACCACTGCCTGGTAGAAACCGCGCTTCATTTTATCAGTCAGGTCTGATTTCCATATGATCGATAGCCTATCGATATCTGTCCATGCCTTCGTTAGCCATGTGTCGATGTCTTTTTCGGTTGATGAGACACTGCTTCCTAGGTAGGTGAATTTGTCTAATCACTAAATTGCATTGAAAGAATCCAACCAAAAATTATCTAATGACAACCGCTACACAACAATCGTCTTTTGCTACAGTCTCACAAATGCTAATGTTGAAATGGATATCACCACCTTCTACAACGACCTATCTTCCCTTACTCTAAACATTCCCAAACAGAATCCTCAAGTGGAAAAAACGGAAATAATGAATTTTGCTTACACAACTTGCTAAACAGAAATCAGGAATGTAGAGCTGATTTATCACTCGAGAAAAGTCTTGCATGCTTAAACATAAATTACAAAAAAGGGAAAGAAAATTAAGGACCTAAACCAAACCAAACGATGCTAAAGCGCGGCCTAGATTATATACTATTGAACAAGAATGGAATAAATGACGCTTTGAACTATGGAGCATATTCCTCTTTTGAAAAAGTACAGGGTGGAACGATAAAATTGTCGCCCTAGAAAAGACGTTTCCGTTTAATGAAAACCGGTTTTCTTTATTTGTTGCAGACCATCTACTAGTTGGCCAGTTGTGTACAATTCCCAAGAGCGATAGAAGCCTTCTATCATGTCTGAAAGTGACACAATGTTCAACGAGCGAGATCGGAGATGCGCCGCTGTACAACTCACGCTCTCTACCGATTCAAGTTATGACATTGCCAGCACCCACAAAATGCAAATCCGGACGGTTCAACGTGCCCAGGGTGATGGAAACAAAGTCTCCGGCTACGGTTATTGTCTTTGGTGTGGGTTCAAGTGAGGGCCGCATTATGCCACCTAACATCTTCGAAGTCGGCTTGAAAGTCAACACCAAAGTGTACCTGGATGTGCTGAAGAGTGTGGTGATCCCCTGGTGCAATCAGGTGGCCGGTGGCAGCCCCTGGGTGTGGCAGCAGGACTCGGCCCTGGCCCACAAGTCCAAAAAGGCCCAAGCTTGGCTTCAGAAGGAGTGATACGACTTTGTACCCTTCTCTCACTGGACCCCTCCTCCCCCGACCTTAACCCGCTGGACTACTTCGTTTGGTCATACGTTGAGAACATCACCAACATGACCTCCCACAACACTTAAGCCAGTCTGATCGCCAGCATCCGCCGAGTATTAGCCGAGCTCCCGCAGGCGTTTGTGGAAAAGGCATGCTCTTAGTTCCGGATCCGTATCGAGGCGGTGATTGAGGCTGATTGAGGCTGAATAAAAGTTTTAAAATAAAGCTGTGGTGTTGTTTTCTTCAGGACGACAATTTTATCGTTCCACCCTGTATATTCCGATAACAGAATCGTCTCAGCAAAGATACGCCTGAGTCAACGCGAAATAAGAAACAAGCACATGCTATGACTGGTCCTCACCAACCAATAGTAATATAAGCAATAAATATACAGTAAGTGTAAGAAAGAAGTCTGGTACTTTTCAGGAGAGATCTGAAATACAGACTCCGAATGACGAAAATGAAGTGGCAGCTCGGAGCATACCAACCAAACGAAGAGCCAAATGTAGAGTTCTATGGAATTTCTTTTGTGTGGAGATGTCCCCTCTTTGATTAAAGCACTTGTATTCTATTTTGTGCTTTAATCAAAGAGGCGACATCTCCACACTAAAGGGTAGTCCTTTGAAACTAGTGGACAAGTTCACTTACCTTGGAAGCAGTGTCTCATTTACTGAAAATGACATTAATACGCGACTAGCAAAGGCATGGACAGTTATCAATAGGCTATTAGTCATATGGAAGTCAGACCTTACCGATAAAATAAGATGCAATACTGCTAAATGGATGTACCTTATGGACACTAACTAAACGTATGGAGAAAAGGCTTGACGGTAATTACACAAGAATGTTGCGAGCAATATTGAACAAGTCCTGGGGGCAATACCCCACAAAAAAGCAGCTTTACGGCCACCGACCACTCATCACGAAAACTATCAATGTTAGACGAACTAGACATGTGGGATATTACTGGAGAAGTAAGGACGAACGCATAAGCGATATACTCCTGTGGACCCCTTCATATGGACGAGAAAAGGCAGGACGACCAGCTAGAACCTATATACAACAGCTATCTGCCGATACAGGATATAACCTTGAAGACCTCCTAGGAGCAATGGACTATAGAGAAGGGTGACGAGAGAGGATCAGAGAGATCCGTGCTAGCAGTGCGACATGATGATGATGATGATGATGATGATAGAAGTCTCTAGCAGTTAGGAAAATACGATAACATGAAAACAGCATTCTTACTTTAAAAAAAAACAACAAATGCCAACGTGCAGAAACTTAAGTCCAAACACATACCCAAAAGAACAATCAGAACTTATTGAAAATCGTACCAATAAAATCAGAAATTCGGTAGAACATAGATTATTTTGATTTGCATGGTAGACCATAAATGAAGCGAGCGGAAGGAGAGCATCTCGAAAGCAAAGCTAAAAGCTTCCAGCCAAAAAGACAGAATTCTGAAGTGGAAAGATCATTTCAAGTATCGATTCACAAACCTTCCTGCAATTACTGAAAACCTATCTAAAAAAAATTACTAATATTCAACTAAACATCACACTAGGACCATTCACAGAAGAGGAATCTGACAGAATATTAAAAAAAGATTAAAAGCAAAAAAGCCACAGGCTCCGGTGAAATACCTCGTGGAATATGGAAGACAATAAAATTTGACGACATACTGCTTCGATTGTGCAACACTTTGTATAAGCAAAACTCATTAATGAAATGATTTCTCCAGGGCATTCAATTCCATACACAGAGAAATGAAGGAGTAAATACCCCTTGTATATGATCTTCCCAAAAAACTGTTACATCTATAACGATGCTTTATAAAAATACAAAAGCAATAGTTTGCTCTCCTAATGGGGACACAGACTTCTTTGACATAGACGCTGAAGTCTTGCAAAGAGATACGTTAGCACCATATTTGCTCATACTTGGCCGAGACGGTACTTCGAACGTCAACTGATCTAATAAAAGAAAATGGTTTCCTATTAAAAAATGCAAGAAGCAGACTATATTCCGCGGAAATTATGACAGACACAGACTACCCAGATTACCTAGTGTTTCTTGTAAATACATCAACCCGAACAGAATCCCTTCTGCATAACTAAGAGCATATAACAGGAGGCATTAGCCTCTATTTGAATAAAACTTCTAGTGGTGGAGGGGTTGGGTAAATACATATAATTTTTTTTCTTGAAATACAATCCTGGCATCTTTGATTTAAAAGAAAATTGACTTTTTTAAAAATTCTATGATTATCCTTGTTTATATGTGATACTGGGATAGGCTGAGATTGAAAAAGATATCCATGAACTTAGAGCCTTGTACACGTGAATGGAGTTAGAAAGTGAAAATATATACAGACATATACGTAAAAAGGATAGATAGATAGATAGATAGATAGATATGAACGGAAGGAGATAGATAGTTAGATAGATAGATTTATTAATACTTGAGACTGGGTTATAACAACAACAAAAACAGTGTGGTTGAACCTTGACCCTCGTTGGAAAAAGCAGAAATAAAATCGGCAAAAGGGTTGGCGACTCTTTGATGTAATCTAATGACCGAAACTTCCTTCCCGGAACTGAAGACACACGACATGTGTTGTCAGTTTAGCAAGAAATCATTGAAAAATATTTACTAGCATTGAGTCTGAAGATCTGATTTGATTTCACTTCTTCCAGATTATATTTCCGTCCTTTTCTTAGGGTAAGGGTGGAGGTCTGATATGTTTTTGTTTTTTTTTTGTTGTTGTTTTTTACCCTTCTCCCTTATTTTAAAAGTTGAGTCGTTATCTTGAGAATATTTTATATGGTCGAAAAATATTTCCAGCTTGACGTTGAAGCACTTCACGTTATATCTGTTATCTCTATCTAAACCAACGGACAATCACCGTCTTCCTGTCAGGACACGTGTTTGTCATATCTCATAAATTGCATAAGAAATGTGCCTACCGTAGTGCTGTGGATAGCTAGTTGGTCGCACATATCGCTTCACAAGTGTTGTGAGCTAGGATCTGACTCGGTGCTCAACGTGAGAGGAAGTAGTTGCTAACGTGGTAGCCTGCGACATTTTAGTAAGCGAGATCGAACTCTAGTGAAGCTATTTCTTTCACTTCCTGACAAACAGCTTTGGGAAAGGCATGAACCCCTTTATCCCCTCTTTATCTATGACTTAAATAGTACCATTTCTTTTCTTCTACAAGAATGGCTTTAGTATTAAATAACTCATGAACGTTGATATACCATTAAAAAAAAAGAATCCAACCAAGATGCTCTACACGTGTCGCATTGTGCCAACTAAGGCCTACCGCGGCCACTATCTGACATTCGTGCCGACAGGGCCCAAAGACCAAGATCAAAGTCAGATTCGAGGCCAAATGGTCCCCGGCTTTGGCCGGGCGAACTACATTGATAGCAACGTAGAGCATTAGACCACTGTGGTCCAGTTTAAGATAATGAAGAGGTACACGTGCTGGGATCCCATAACATCTAGTGAGTCCAAGTCCAGTAGGCTCATCTGGATCACATTGCCCTAAGTATGCCGATGAGAAGCATAAGTCCAGCAGTGCACGAGCCGAGACTCGTGCCCGAACTCCCCTAAAACTCCCACGATAAAAAAGACCTTGTGTCAAGTCCCGTCCGGCTGGAAGCAGAGACAAATACCGCCCTGTGCCAACTAAGCTTGTTGAATTATTTAAACGAGGCATAAATGAAATGTGATGGTTTGCTTGTCTTGCGGTATGTTAAATCTTATTGGCTTATTCAATGCCAAAGCCAGTCTTAAAATTAAGACTGTTTCTATAATACATTCCCTTATCTAGAGAAAATTGAACTAAAACAAAGCAACGTAAGGTAATTTAATAATATTAAACATTTACTTTTATTAATGAATACAAATATATTTTGTGGCAACAATCTTTTTTATTTACAATTATTTTTTGTTTTTAAAATATCTTTTATAAATTATCAAAATTTATCAGCATTATTACGTAATTAAAGTACATAAAGAAAACAATCATGTCAAATAGATTTCACTATAAGACAAATTCAAAAATTGCGTGTATGCATTGTATTTAATCTGTGGATAAATACTCCAAGACAATTTCAAATTCTGATCTTTTTGTTTAGTGCAATATTGGCAGTATTATTTAATTGAATAATGTCAGTTATTTTTATATTTTTTACAAATTATTTTAAAGAGAAAAAAAACAATCAACTTTATTCCTCTCATAAAAAATTAAAATTAAATATAAAAAATAAAAAATATAATGCAGTCTCTCCAGAAAGAGAAATACCAAATGTACTGCTTGAAGGTGATTCATATTCACCACCACTCAAAAACTCTGGCAATGAACTCTACACCATCTGTTAATTTGATTAGTGTGTGTGTGTGTGTGTGTGTGTTTGTTACAAAGTGCTGGTTGTAGTTCTCTTGAGTCAGGTTTATTCGGTTCTTAACACCCCCCCCTTACATCTGGATTTCTTATATAGTCGATGCGTTTAGCTATGCTAATTAGGCAATCTATGCATACTACATCTCCCTGAAACGAAGTCGTACCAGGCCTCTCGCTTTTCTCGTGCTTCAAAATATTAGTGGGGATTGGGGGATTGTTTGCAACCATCTTTCTCCTGAGATTTTTAGGTAATTTTTTTCTCTGTGAGATCTCTACCTTTCTTGTTCTTTTTTCTGCCTCGAACTTAGAGAGACTGAAGTAGTTTTTTTTTTTTTTATCTTTGCCTAGAACAAAGTCAGGCGGAACTCGTTTTCTGTTTCGTAGTCATCTCATTTTTTATTAGGTCGCATATATATATCGGGAATATTAGGTAGCCTTAATATATCTATTCATACCTTGAATATTTTATGTAAATATTTGCAGTTTTCTTTTAGATAATCAATACATCTTTGCAAATGCTTGGCATCCCTCCTTTATTTCGTGTTCATATCCACAGAACAGTCACTGCTTTCTTCAGCCAATGACCTTTAAATAATCTCATCGATTTTCAGATTTGATAAATTGTTCCATTAATTCTTTTTGTACAGATTCAATGTTTGGAATAAGTGATGAATATGAATAAATCTTCTGATTCCCTCCTAATTTGTAGTCTCTCCAAATATATAAGTCACCATTCTGATTTTGGTAATAGGCATTTATTTCCGACAGATGGGAGACAGATTGTAAAATACCTTGTTCAAACATTTTTATAGTTTTGTAACAAAAAAGGTTAAGATGAGTGTTGGTAATTTGAATTATTGAAAATATTAAGAACGACTGTTTTCTATTTGTTTAATTCTCACTTTATAATCTTTTATCATTACATTTTCACGATTCTCTTAATTCATAGTCTGAATTGTATACGTACTATTTATATTTATTCCGATCAGGCTGTGACTTTTCTTGCAGCTCAAAACTACAAAAGAAACAATTTCGAATTTGGTATTTGTTTCATAGTAACCGAAGGTTTTTATACTTAACCCATCAAACGGTCGCAATTTTAAAGGAATCACCATTTCGGTCTGTTAATCTATTTCCAAAACTTCTTGGGAATTAATGTCACTTCCCTAACCGAATCATTTTGCATAGGTAATGTACAATCTGATTTAAAGTTTCCTATTTCTTTCTCATTTTTTTTCGAGAGAAAATATCCGTTTAGATTTTAAATTGGTCGTCCAATTTCTTGATATTGTTTTACGAAATTTGCATATCTTTCCTCAAAATATACATCATTTTTCTGGTTCCAATTTGAAATATTGTAGTGTCGTTCTTTATCATGGACATGTTCACGTTTTGGGGTTGGCTTTTAATATCATTAAAAAAATTTTATCAACTCTTTTCGTTGAAGAATATCTACGTATCCATTTAACGACATTGGGTTGAATTGCAGACATCTAAGAAATATTAGACATACCTTCAGTTAGTCGTAGTAGAGCTTTTAAATTGATTTTTTTCTAACGATCAAAGTCACGAGACTTGCTAGCGTCGTGAAGCTAATGAAGAAAGTTAAGTATAGATTTTTTGTTTCATGAATTTTGTTCGTTACGTTTTGGGTTGTAATATTCTATTGACTAATCACATTGACTTGATTGAATATTAGTTCTTCAAATTCTCTCGGCATATCAAGGAAACTTTTATAAATGCATCACAAGCGACTTTAGCAAGAAATAAGTCAGCGATTTCATTTTAGTCTCCATATTCTTAGTTATTATTGACTTTCTTTGCTTTTCAACGAAACATCCTTATCTAAGTTTCTACTTCATCAAGTGACATCATTTATTACGAAGCGCTGGTTGTAGTTCTATCAGGCCTTTCGTATTATGTTCTGTCTCTCCTCCCCCAAAACAAAGGCAGCAGTTATATAATCTTTATGCCCAGCTATGCTAATTAGGTACTCTACATATCACTACAGTATCTAATTAAAAAGTAGGGTAAACTGGGCGCTTAACCAAGGCAGTCAAAGAGAAGAAAAACTCAAACCAGCTGTACTTCGCTCAAAAATTGACTTCGTGTCTGAGGCGTTGAGGTTGGGTAAATACATTTTTTAGATAAAATGCAAACCTGATGTAGTTATCCTAAAATAAAAAATATCAGATGTTCTGTTGGGAGATGATTTACGTCATCTCTCCAAAAATAGCCTTGTACCACATTATCTGCTAATTCAATCCAATATACTACATTAAACTTTATTTAATAAAGATCCTTAAAATCGGTTTTGTTATATTGACGGAATTAGGGATGAATTAATTAGAGTGCCTTTGATTTTAATGGATATTCATATTTAATTTAATTGTATTTTAAATATGCGTATATTAAAAATTAATTGTTTTCATTTATGGCGAAAAGAAAATTGACAATCAACACTTCATTTTATATTTAGATCACATTAATAATCATATCGAATTGAACATGAAAATATACAGAGCAACATAGTTTGTTTTTCTTTATATATATATATATATATATATATATATATACATATATATGTATGTACGTGTGTATGTATAAAGTTCAATAGAATTCCAAAATTACTTCAATAGAGCCGCCATTTATTGACGACGTGGTTCAACGAGTAAATAAAAATATTTCAGGATGTGTGGACTAACGCGATAGCAGTAAGTACTGTTTTTATCCATTCCTGTTTTCTTGCAAGTAGAACAGCATCCACAGGAAAAGCCTTGAAAACCTGAAGATGTAAACAAGACCAGTTTTAAGATCTTGGCCGGAAGCCTTTTAAAAATACCGAAAAGATCGTCCCACGGTTTACTAATAACAACACGTCCAAAGATCTGGCATTTTATAAAGTAACGCAGGCCTAATCATCACCCTACCGCCACCATCATAACCTTGAATATCAACAGAGACTGAAAATAAGGGAGGATTTTTAAAAAGTAACTAAAAAAAAAACAAAGAAAATACTTTTTTATGAAGCTCTGTTAATCATTATAAATAATTTTGACCTATTATTATATTCGTCTCCCTAATTCTAGTTGCTTTTTTATTGCAATTCACTTGGATCCTCATTCCATTGATTGAATGATTGATTGAGCTAAATGGCATGTCAACTCGTCGTGGGTTATTTCATACCGATAGGTTAGCGAATCACGTACAGTATACGTTTGTATTTACATTTTTTTGTGTAGTTGATTTTTAAAAGCTTTTTTTTTTTTGGTTGTACAAAATTAGATGATATCAGGTATTCCTATCTAATGCTAGTAGTGACTATTTCTCTTTAATGATAATACTTTGTTTACACATAGTTATATGGTTCAAAGTAAATAATAATAATAATGATAATGAAGTGGACCAGAGATGAACTTAAGCAAATGGACCAAGAACAAGAAAACTAATGACAATGCATAAGGCATTACATCCCAGGGACGACATTGACAGAATATATGTATCAAGAAAAGAGGACTTGCCAGCATTGAAGACAGCGTTGACGCATCGATACGACGACTTGATGACTACATAGAAAAAACACGAAGGAGGACTGATTACAGCCATCGGAAACGATACTGATAATACGATGAACAACAGAATGACAATAACTAGGAAACAAAAATGGGAAGAAAAACAAATCTATGGGCGTTTTAAGCGACTAATAAACAACATCACACACGAGAAAACCTGGACCTGGCTAAGAAAAGGAAACTTTAAGAGAGAAACAGAATCTCTCCTAATAACAGCACCAAACAACGCCATAAGAACGAATCATATCAAAGCGAGAATAGATAAGATGCAACAAAATAGCAGAGATGAAACCATCAATCACATAATAAGCGAATGCAGCAAATTAGCACAGAAGGAGTATAAGACATGACACGAATTGGGTCGGCAAGGTGATCCACAGGGAGATGTGCAAGAAATTTTAATTTGACCATATGAACAAATGGTATATGCACAACCCAGCACCTGTCCTAAAAAATAACACATAAACTCCTTCGGGACTTTGACATACAGACAGATCACCTAATAATAATCAACAGAAAAGAGAATTTACAAAATTGTCGACTTTGCTGTCCTGGCTGACCACAGAATAAAACTGAAAGAACGTGAAAAGAAGGATAAGCACCTCGACCTTGCTAGGGAATTGAAAAAACTATGGAACATGTAGGTGACAATTATACCAATTGTGATAGGTGCTTTTGGTACAGTAACAAAAGGATTGTTAAAGGGACTGGAGGACTCGGAAGTTGGAGGACGAGTGGAAACCATCCAAAGTACTACATTATTGAGAACGGCCAGAATACTGAGAAGAGTCCTGGAGACTTGAAGAGACTTGCTGTCACTCAAACTCCAGTGAAAGACTATCAGCTAATGCTGATGTGAAAATTATAATGAGTAAATAATAATAATAATAATAATAAAAGGAGTGGAATAAACTTAGCAGATAGACAGTTTAGCCACACCTACAAGATGCGTATATTTAATGACATTAACAGGTGTCCGAAGGAATCTGTGCGATCCGTGTTTTTAAAAAAATGCGATTTGATTACCGACATGACGGGGCTGGGCCTTAACTGGGTTAAAACATATAAATTTCAAAGGCGAAGACATCTTGAAATATTTCTTTTGAATTTTTTTGTCTCGCTTAAATGTTCTCTTTTTTGTGTAAGTAGGAGGCTACATCTGTTGCATAAGAACAGGGTCTGGTATTGTCACAGTATACTACCCATAAAAAATGACAAATCAATGTGGACCTTGGGAAAGGTATGAATCCAATTATTCTCCCTCCAGCTATGGGTAAATAGTAGGGCAGACTGGGTTCTTCAGCCTTGGTGAGGCAACTAGTCTAGGCGAAGGAAAACTCTGAATTCAAACCTGTTAAACTTCGCTTAAAAATTGACCTTGTGTCATATCCTACCCTAGCGGAGGGGTTGGGTAAATAGGATCAACGTGGAGCTGAGATGATAGATCTTAGCGTCATTATCAGCAAAGCCAACATTAGGGACGCAATCAGCATCCTGCAAATATTGGTTGTTCTTATTTCAGGTGCACTATCAAAGACAAAAGCAGCAATGCATCTGAAAAACTTCAAAGAAAAAAAATAGACTTGGGAAGGCAACAAAAATTTAATCGAATGTTATTTTAAAAGCAATCCTAACCAAAAGGATATAGGAAACGAATGATAGAGATCAGGACAGAATCAACAAAATTTAATACAAGTCAAAGGCATACTGACCAAGTAAGATTGATTTTAAAGAAATGTTGATTTTATGACCTTGAAATACTAGAAATATGCAGATATCTAACTCGAAAAGAAGAATATAATCAAAGAGAGTCCCATAAACGAGTTGAGACACTGAATATTGAAAAGCAAACCATCACAGAACCCAAAAGCAGCACAACATTTATATTAACACAAGAAAACAGAATAAATGTTGAATTAAGTTTTAAAAAAAACTCAGGAGTGAACAGAAGACTCCATTACCATCTCTAAGTAATCAAAACTGGAAAAAAAAAGTCAAGCTAGTAACCTAAAAAGTAAATAAATTATAAAAAGGTATCCCGACGGACAACATCACCGAACTTAACGAGTTAATATGAATAAGTGCGAAACTAATCAGAGAAAATTAGCATCCACCAAAGGAATTCTAGCATGAATACAACATGCAGATGGAAAATTAGAATTAAGGGACAAATAAAGAAACTACGACAACAAGCGAAACTACCAAGGAAGATAAAAACGCTTAGGAACCCACCGAAATGTAAAGATCCCCCCAAAGACAATTGCAGACAAGCCTGACAACACAATTAGAAGAAATAAATCAAAGATATTGGTAAAAAAGAGTATCAAAAGATACTGGGATAGGGTCAAGCAATACAAACAAAATTGGACATTCCAAAATAACGAAAGAAAATATACCAAAAGGTTGGTAGAGAGTGCACAAAGAAAAATCAACAACCGTATGCAAAAGAAACAAAGAACGTTTTGGAGAAAGATATGAAAGCGAAAAGAAGATAACGGAAATTTTGAATGGATAAATGACATGAAAAAAGAATAAGAACTTGAAGAAGACCCCAGGGCGAACGTACACCCGGGGACTCACTAAGAACAACACTCAAGAAAATACGAAATTGGAAAACGCCAGGCCATAACGGCATACATGGATTCAGGTTTTAAAAATCCATGTCCATCCCCGACAGACTGGCCCTGCAACTGAGTGAATGCCCACAAGAAACAAGTTCCACGAGTAGATGACAAAGGGGAAAACTTCCTGATTCAGAAGGACACCCAAAAAGAGACCATCCCCAGAAACTATAGACCGGCAACATGTTTACCCATAATGAGAAAAATCTTGACCTCAAAAATAAGAGAAGGAATCTAATACTTGTTCATATGCCGGGGATTTTTTTCCCAAAAGAACAAAAAGAGTGCCGCAGGAGAACAAAAGGAACAAATGATTTATATGCAGACCAACACATCGGTAAAGACGCCAAAACGTGGCGGGAAAATGTAGCCATGGTATGGATTGACTACAAAAAGACATGAATAATAGAGTATCTGAAAATGTACAAAATATCCGACAAAGTTCTTAATTTCATCACAAATGCCATGGAAAACTAAAGAGTGGAATTGACAGTAGAAAATCAAATCCAAGATGAGGTAAAAATCTAAAGAGGCATATTCCGAGGAGACTTACTTTCGCCACAACTATTTGTTATAGCAATGAATTCTCTCAGTTATGTACTTAGGAAATGCACAGGGCCAATAAATGTTCCAAATCACAAGAAAAGATAAATCCTCTTATGTATATAGATGGCATAAAGATATTTGCAAAAAAATGAAAAAGAATTGGAGACTCTGATACAAACAATTAAAATATACAGCTAGGAAATAGGAATGGGACTTGGCATTAAAAAATGTGCCATGTTCATAATGAAAAGTGTGAAAAGACAAATAATGGAAGGAACAGAACTACTGAATCTAAAAAAGCATCAGAATGTTTGGAGAAAAGAAAAATTACAATTACTAGGGAATATTAGAAGTGGATACCATCAAACAAGCGGAAATGAAAGAAAAATCAGAAAGTATAACCTTAGAACGAGAAAGCTTCTCAAAACTAAGCTCTGTGCCAGAAATCTCATTAAAAAGATAAACATCTGGGAAGTTCTTGTTGTAAGATACTCGGAAGCATTCATGAAATGAACGAGGTAGGAACTCACAAAAATGTACCAAAGAACAAGTAAATTGATGACAATGCACAAGGCTTTACATTCGAGAGATGACATAGACATATATATTAAGAAAAGAAGGAGGAAGAGGACTCACTAACATTGAGGATTGCCTTCATGGATCAACGCAAAGACTCGATAATTACATTTAAAAGAGCAAAGAAAGATTAACTACAGCAACAAATAACAGTATTAGCAACGTAGAGAGAGAAAAACAACTAAAACGAGGAAACCGAAATGGGAAGAAAAACAACTGAATGGATACTTTAAGCAACAGACAACCGAGATTGCAAACGAGAGGACATTGGCATGGATAAATAAGGGAAATCTAAAGAAACTTAATATCAACTGATAGCAGCACAAAACAACGCCATAAGGACCAATTATATTAAAGCGAAAATCGATGAGACGCAACAAAATAGCAAGTTTAGATAAAGTGGAGAAAGGATAAAAGAGTTAATCACATGATATACGAAAGGAGTACAAGACTAGGCAAGATTGAGTGGGGAAAGGTGATCCACTGAGAATGGTGCAATAGACAGATTTTTGATAATACTACCAAAAGTTATATACACAAATCAGAATCCCTCCAAGAGAATGAGACGGATAAAATTCTCAGGGATTTTGAGATACAAACGGATCACTTCATTCGAACCAGAAGAAAAAAACTAGTGATGATTTACAAAAGAAATTGAACTTACCATCTAGTGAATTTTGCTTTCCTGTTGGACCACAGATTGAAAATCAATGAAAGAGAAAACATTGACAAATACTTGGACCCTGCCAGAGAACTAAGAAAACAATGGTGTTGGTGATCCCAATTGTAGTTGGAGAGATGAAAACAACCCCCAAGTAATTGGGAAGAGGATTAGGAGAATACTGAATCAGATAAAGAATGGAGACTATCTCTATAGCCGTATTTTGAGTTTGGTCAGAATACTGGAAAGTGTCCCGGAGATTTGATGTGATTTGTAGTCGCTTGGAATTCAGTAAATTACCACCTGCCAATGCTAGTGTGAGAAACCTGTGAGAAGTGATGTAATAATAGTAATAAGTTTAAGTTGGTGACCGTCGTTAAGGGCGACCAGAAGGCTCCCTTTTCAATAGCTTCTACGCCGAGGTGTTGGGGAGAGTGCTACTCCTTTCCCTGGATTGCTCCACTTTACTCTTAATACGTACCTTGAATTATTGAGTGTTAAGCAAGGGGGTATCAAGTACCATTTTTAAAGTCTTTGGTATGACGCGACCGGGGATTGAACCCAGGTCTCCCGGACAATGGGCGAAAGAAGAAAATGAATCTTTTGTAGAACAACTTCAAATAACTATATTTAATCCAAATAATTTGCACAGTTATACGATATCAAATAATACAACAAAATTTTCAAACCAATCTATTTGAGCCATTGATGGAACCCAACCTGGTATTGCCACATCTGGTCAGAGTGGACCATGGAATAATAGCAATATCATGTTTTTCACGCTCCTTATCTCTCCAGAACTGGAACCTCGTTGTCAGATGCAGTTTAGTCATATCCAAGACAATCCTTTGGGGTGGGGAAGAATACTGTGTATTGTAAGCCCAGCCGATTGGGGGACAAAGACTACGAAGAACAGAACAAAAATAAAGAATAAGCTCTCAATAATACTCATGGCCCATTCTGCCTCAGGGAAGTTTGGTTCTGTGTCCGATTTGATTAAACAATTTACCTGTAAGAGTATGGGTGGTATCCCAGAAGTCCAAAAACCACCCAATAATCCTGTCTTTGATTGGGACCATTTTTGTTGTTATTGTTTTAGAGTACATTTTACAAAATAAATAAATAAATGAATGAATATACTTTTAATGCTATTTGAGTGTAAAATAATTTCAAATATATAACTGAACTTATTCTTTATTCTTCTTGTTTTCAATGTGCTTTTCTTTTATTTTAGTAAAACACAGTCCTGATGACAACAGTGTTTCAATGAGAGTTTGTATCTTAATCATTTCTTCGAAGAAAAAAAAATTAAATAGTATTGAGTAAAGTTGAAGCGAAGGGAAAATATAGTTGATTGATTGGTTTTTCCTTTGTCGGAGTCAATTTAACTATTATGATCTTCAATTGTACACAGTTCAAAGATCGATCTTAGTAATTGCCTACAAGCTGCACAACTTCGTCACATTAAAGCGTGCGTCTTATACAAGAGTGTAAAGGATTTATACAACCCCCCTCCCCCTCCCATCAAGTTATATTTGACACTTGGTTATTTTATGAAGGGCTACGTAAGAATCAAGATTCTCGCATGATTTTCACAAAAATGCATTCCCCTTTAGGAACGCCACGGGTGCTCCGAGATAAACTCAGTCTGGCTTAGCGGGTTTTGTATGGGGTGGTCAAGGTTCTCTGAGTCCAGATGATCAATTTAATATCACTCACTCGTCGCGAACCCCAAATAGGTTTGCCCGAAAGCAGGTAAGCACTATATGCTCTTATGGAAAATCGCAACGAAAATTTTGCCTTGATTACACGGACTTGTCTCGCCCCTTGTTTTCTAGGAATCTACCAGGCGTTTAAGCCAGGTGGGTGTTATTAAGCTGAATCGGCTGGTTCCAGGGAGATATACTCCCGGAGTATACCTACTTTATAGAGTTGAGTTTATTGCTCGGCGCCTAAGACAACCCAAAAGGGGAATGCCGTATTTTTTATTAGCCGCGCATGTCTCCTCGTAATAAAATGACCTTGTGTCATATATCGACTGGGTGGCAAGTCGGTTAAATAGCCATATGTTCATTGTCCGAGGGAAAGACTGGAACCTGTTTTTCTTTGATAAAATTGATATTTACTGAAAAGGAAAAGTTTCAGTCAAATGTTTGAAATTAATTTCAATTATCGACTGTTCCAAAATTTCATTTTCAAAGTATTTGATTAATTTTGAAGTTTCTTCGAATGAACGATGTATTTTTTTTTTTTTTTTACTCGTCAAGTAAGCCGAAGTTATTTTTATAAGAAAATGCTTTTTATTCAGGAAATGTTGATCCATGTAGGCCGACATCAGAGTAAATAATTTGATAACTAAGAACAAGAAATTGGTATGGAATTTAGTGTCTTCAGATGGGACTCAGGGAAGTACAACAATATGCATGAACGTTTGCCAATGTTGTGTCTGAAAATTTCGAAAAAGAATAAAGTAGGAAGCGACAAGAACACTATCTCCTAAATATTTAAAGAGAGGCTAGTACTTTCCTGCAAGCAAAATATTTATTGACCACAAAACACTTTCACAGCAAAATGCTTATTGGTTAAAAGACCAGTAGAGATACAAAAACTTCTCCTTTAGAGTAAGGGTTAGCCGGAACTGTAGACTGAAATAAGAGGAAATAAAATTTGAAACGGAAGAATTAAATAGGTTAAGGTGGGGTCCAGTCTAAGTCAGACTTTTGTGTTCGGTTGTGTAAACCTATACACGTTTATACAACAAGGTGGGGCAGTAAACTTGCACACTCAAGCTAGGCCTCTGGTAGGAAAACTTTTAAGTTAATACTAAAAAGAATAGGGATTAGTAAGTGATCGTAAGTTTAAGAAACCTCTTTTTATACTCGAGGGATGAAATAAACCGACTGTGTCAAGAAAAACGCAAAAGAGGAATTGCCAGAAGAATATACGTAAAAGAACAAAAGAAAGACCGATTGCAGCAATGTCAAAAGAAATAGGTGTGGGACAAACAAAAAACAACAATAAAAAACAACGGTACGGATATTTCAAGCGACAAAGGAAATTGCATGGGAAATGACATGGACATGAAACGAACTAGAAATATACCTTTTCCAGTTCAAAATGGGAATAGTTCAGTTCAAAATAAGAAATTTAAAATTAAAAAAAATTTATAAATATCTTTGGTGCTACAACAAGGTATTGATTTGTTAAATTTTTTCAGCCTAATGGTTAGGTCAACTGAAAACCGCGATAACAGGAGAAGTGCGAAAGCTCGTATCTTGGAGGTATATGAGATGGATGGAAATTGGAAAGCCCTAGCGGAAAATCTTTCTATTCCGAAAACCACCCTCTATCGCTGGATTAGTAAGGGAAATCAACCTGATACAAGAGGAGGGCCTAGAAATTGTAAGGTCAAACAGGTGCATTTGGATTTTATTCAAGCACAAGTGGATGAAAATCCTAGGATCACATTCAAGGTGATCAGTGAAAGGATTGAAGCCCAGTTTGGGTTTAAATTTTCCAAATCTACAGTAGCGAAGCATCTAGAAATGATGACTTATACGCTTAAAGCTGTAAGATTTGTGCCCAAGAGGGCAAATTCAATTGAGAATAAAAATAAACGTAGTTTATTTTGTTCAAAATTATTGAATTGCCAATCAACTGGAAAACCCATTTTATTTATAGATGAAACGAACTTTAATCTTCATATTTCCAGGAGAGATGGGCGTTCTCTAAAGGGTAGGCGATGTAACGTAGTTTCAGCCGGTACTCAGGGTGCCAATATTCACGTTATTGGATGTATTGGTCCCCATGGCCTCGTGTACCATGAAATTCAAAGAGGATCTTTTCGGAAGGAAAGCGCACAGTCTTGGATGCGAGAATGTTTGAGAGCTGCAAAGAGACAATATGGGGGTCCAGTTGTGATGGTTTTTGACAATGCCCCATGTCACTCAAACATTGAAGAAGTTTTTAGTGAAGAAGAATTTCTAGAATGTAAAGTGCTAAGGTTGGGACCATACAGTCCAATGTTTAATCCGATTGAACAAGTATGGTCTTTAATCAAAGCTTACGTCAAGCAGGAATTGGCTGCTAAAATTGTGAGTATTCTTGCAATGGAGAGAAGAGATGGCTTGTCAATTACTGAACAAAGAGCAAGAGCTTTGACTTCATTAATTGAGGAAGAATTGGGAAGGGTTACACCAGAAGTATGCAATCGTTTCATCGCTGGAATTCAATCTAAAATTCCTGCAGCTGTAGCATTAGAAGATATTGTGTTCTAATAAATGACTTGAAGAATTTTTTTTTATATTATAAAATGTTAAAAATTTTATTGCTAAAATAATTTATAGAATATTTTTTATATTTATACTTATAATAATTTTTTCCATTTTGAACTGAACTATTCCCATTTTGAACTGAACTATTCCCATTTTGAACTGAACTACTCCCATTTTGAACTGGAAAAGGTATGGAATCTCTTTTAATAGCAGCAAAAAATAATAATAATAACAATGATGCAATAACAACCACTTAATTCAAAACAAATATTAATGATATACAAAAGAATAGAAAGTGATAGTTATGTGATGATAGAGATGTAAATACTGTTGACTGGCACAAAATGATTACCAGTTTAAGCATGACAGGGGATCTACTGGGAATTGTTCAAAAGAAGAAAGTTTGACTCAGTTGACAAATTGTATATGCACAAACCAGAACCTGTCCAAGAAAATGAAATGCACGAAATTTCCGGGAACTGGATCAGACTTCTGTAATGAATAAAAGTCGTAGGTTGTTTTTAGTGATCAGTGCAATATCAAATATATCTTTAACGATGAAAACAAGAATATTGGGTTGGAAAGAGCTCAAAAACGTTACTATTAAATCCTTGTAAAATTCTTTTTGTCGATGAAGGAAAGTGGATGCATATTGCTGAAAATGACCCACACATTGTTGAAGGTCGAATGGAAGCAATAAGGCACCCAGACATTCTCGACGGTAAACTTTTATCGTTCAAACACTCAATAAGGAACTTAGAAATTCAGATATTCTGGAAGAATAAATCCCCTGCTACGATCCACTTTCCGTTGCCAATTGATTTTTCCCCAAAACCGAATCAGCATTCTTGACGCGTCAGTCAAGTCTTTCGATTTGAATATCATAGAAAACGTTTTGGGAAAACTTATAAATGCGTTAGAATTGAAAGCAAAATCGTCGATTCGAGACATTTTAATAGAAGAGGTTCAGTCTACAGGGAAAATAAAATTCCTGAATAACAAGTTTCCTTATGCAAGTCAGCACCTAAAAGCATTCAAACAATTTTGCAAGCAAAAGGAAGAAGGACAAAATATTTACAATATTAACTTTTAGAATCAAAATAAATATCATTTACCTTACTAAAGTTATTTTGATAAATTAATATATATATTAAAATACTCAGTTTTCGAGAATTTTTTAAAACCCTTCACTTCCTAGTTTATAGAATTCTCTTTCATAATTTTTATTTGTGTCATCATCATGTCGTGCTGGTAGCACGGATATCCCTAACCCTCTCTCGCCACTCCTCCCTAGCGTTCATCGCCCTAGGCAGGTCTTCAGGACAACATCCCGTATCTTCACATAGCTGCTGAATGTATGTTCGTGCATTTTATTTGTGTAATGAACTCAAATACAAACATTTTTTCGTATTTAACCATGAAATTAAAAAAAAAAAACAATTTCCAATAACAAAACATTTTAGCTCATGTACGCTTTTAAAACACCCCATACATCCATAATGCATGGCAGAGGCGCCTCCGGTGGTGTAATGGTTAGCAAGCTCGACTAGCAAACCTACACGAGTGAGTTCGAGTCTCATTGGGTGCCCCTTTCATATGGCCTCGTGCCACATCTAAGCAAAAAGCTTGGTAAATTTCCATAATGCATGGCAGATAAGTTTCATTCATATCATTCTACAATAACGAGATTCTTACTGGGTGCAAGTTTAACTAGAGCTTAAACATGTCTTGGTGTTGAGAAGCCGTTGGCGGGTTAGTATCACAAGTGATTACTTCTATGGTAAGTTCGTTCCTCACTGTGTGCACTGCACTTGTGATATTATCCCAGATTAAACGACATAAATATCGTGAGGGTTTTGTTTTGCTTAAGAAAATAGTCGAGTTCCTGTTGAAAAACCGGATATATTTATGGATTATTTTTTACATGTGCGTGAGCATGCAAATGTTCTTTTTTTCTCTCCAGGAAATCGTCTCAATATGATTGAGGATTGGCAGTGACTATTACTTGACGGGACGGAGGGTACAGAAAATCTTCTCAGCGTCATCTTTTATTTTGTTATGAATAATATCAAACAATATTGATTTTAATTATATAATGTTCTAGTAAAATTTATTAAATCCTGGTATCTTTTATATAGAAGAAAATTAACAGAATTCAAAGACAAGAATGTACTTTTTTCATAAGTGATTCGGTATTTACGAAGCTTAGTCTGGCTCATGGTCACTTATTTATGGGCGATTCTGTAAATTGTTATGAATCTGTTTTCAAAAACCAGCGAATATCTATGTTGAATAAGCCGGGATTTCTTAAAGGGGTCGATGTAGACGCCTGGGGGTGAATAAAATTTTGGCAGTGTGAATTGGTGGGGGGGGGCAATTTACTAGTTTGCATTTATAAATCCATTTATCACAGGAGAAGAAAAAATTCTGGAATATTTTGACTAGTCACTCAGCAAAATGCTTGATCGGGTGTGATGATCACTTGTGATTGGTCGTTCACAGATGACTGGTTGGAAACATATGGATCATTTAAAATAAATGAATTCTGCTTCTAAACAAAAACGTCCGAATCTTTTCTGTATCATTAACAATGCAGATAATCATATTTTCACAAAAAAAAAAACAAACATTTAAAAACAAATATATTTTTAAAAAATTATTTTATAAAAACATTGAATTCTAGAATATACTTTTTATAGGCTATGAGATGGCTTTACAAAAGATTATTTAAGAAAATTAAATGTAAATTTAAAAAAGAAAAACTAATCAAAATTAAAATACAATATCTGAAATTTTAATTTTTATCCATGGTAACGGATTTTTAATGAATAAAATTTTGCTTGTCCATCCCTTCCTTCGCACATTATGTCCATTCATATACCCTCCCTGCAGCCAAGTGGGATATTCCTCCCCTCCTTAATCATTTGGAATATTCTTCAACATAGATGTTTCTTCTTCAGATCAAACATTGTATTCAACTCCAAAGGAATTGCCTGGTGCTAAGTTCATGTTAGAAGCAAAATAAACAAAAAATTATTTATTTTGGTTTGCTGAAGATTTAACGAGTTCCGAGGATACGATGAGCTATGAAGTTCACGATAAGTTTCAACAATGTACTGTCGAAAGCGGAAAAAGAAAAAGAGTTCAGAAGATTCCCTGGTACTAGCAATACCGTTATCCACAAATCTTGTAGTTTTGCAGGAATTACCTCCATACAAATGCCATGTGAATATAGATTGTTATTGTATGTTATTATATCATTGATTGCAAAAACAACAAAAGGACTTATTTGCAATCAAATAGCAAATTATCTTTTCTTGCTTAAATAGCTCATCTTATTTACTAGAATTACTTACAAATTATATATGGATTAAGTATCATCTTTTTTTGCTCAAGAAAATTCAAAAATTAAAGGGGTATTTGCATTTATACTTTACTGATTCTTTTCTCATGCAAATTGTATTAAATATTGGTAAATCTGTCGTGTTTTGTAGTTTAATATTCAATTAATTTATTTGGGGGTTAAATTTAGTTAAAAGGGACGCAGCATCAACTAATCTTTTTAGAAGAAGCCTTCGTTTAAGTGCTGATCGGTGCTCATTTTTAAAACTTTATATTGATCTCAATGTCGCTGGTTTCGGAATATTTCTCAGCATTTGTTGAAGACTCAGAATAGTTGGCTGAGTGCACAAGGAATGGTTCTGTTAAACTAAAAAACAATGTTTAAGATATTTTTAGACTGGTTCGAAAGTAGGCACTATGAAAATTTGCTGTCCATATCAAGGAATGGTCATTGCCAATCCTTTATAAGACCATTTCCCGAAAATAAAACAAACGTGCTTGCGTACTCACGCACAAATAAAAATGAATACATAAATATATCTGGCTTTTCAACAGGAACTATTTTCTTAAGCAAAACAACTTTTTTTTAATTATTTAACCAACTTGATCTTTAAAGATTTACTGTTTACTTACACAACGCCCTGAGGAAAGGCATGAACCCATCTCTTTTTTCTCCGCCAGCTGTTTGTAAATAGTAAATCAGACAGGTAAGGCAACTAGTCTAGAAGAAGAAAAACTAAATTCAAATTAGCCTTAATCCCCTTAGAACTGACCTTGTGTCACATCCTGTCTGTGGCAGAGGGGTTGAGTCAATACATACGCTACCAGTCAAAAGTATTTGGTCACCCTCAAAAATGTTTATTTTTCATCCAAAAAGTTTTATTGTCAGTGAAACAAGTTAAGCATCACAATGGTTTTATTATATTATATACAAATCTCCCTCAGCCGCATTAAATTCTAATTAAACATTTAAAGAAACACAAAAAAAAACTACTTGAAGTTTGATTCATCAAAATGTCTCCCCCCCCCGCTTTGGCCGCTATCACTGCTGCACAGATTCTCGGCATTCTTTCCACCAAAGACTGGAGGTAGACTGAATATAGTTCTGCCCAGCTTTCCAGCGAGGGTTATCAAATGTGGGCCGCACTCGTAGGTTGTTTAGCTCTGACTTTTTGGTCAAGTTCATCCCACACCAGTTCAATGGTAATTAAGTCCGCTGATAGCGCCGGCTAAGACATCAGTTGAAGGATGTGCTGTTCTTCTTTGCTATAGTATGTTTTGGGACATTAAATATGTACAAATCCTTGAGTCACAAGTCCCGATCTAGATGGGATCGCAAGATGCTGCTGTATGCCCTTCACTTGATGCAAATCTCCGACTTTGTAAAAGCTCCTCACATGATAACAGAGAATCTTCCATGCCTTACGATTGGTGGGATACAAGGGGGGGGGTGCAGCTCTTTTACCAACTCTTCGCTGCACATAGACTTCTTCCATTTGACTCAAAGATTTCGAACTCTGATTCATTCCACAGCTCTTTTTTCCAGTTTTGTGCACCTTGGCCCACTGGAGCCTTCTGACATTGTTTTACTTCCTCAACAGTGTTTTTTGTCAGCAATCCTGCTATATAGGCCAGTGTCACAGTGTCTTCTCCTCACTGTGGATGTTAACACATTTTTTTCACGACATTGGTTCAGTTGTGCAGTGATGTTTGGAGTAGTCAGCCTTCTGTCATGCAAGCTGGTAACTGATGAAATTGTACTCTGAATTGGTAAAACAGTTAGTATCTAAGTAAGTAAGTAAAGTTGACGACTGTTGTCGAGGGCGACCATAAAGCTCCCTTTTCAATAGCTACTACACGAAGATGTAGGGGAGGGCGCTACTCCTCTCCCTGGATTGCTCCACTTTACCCTTGATACGTACCTTATATTGCTGAGTCTTAAGCAAGGAGGTATCAAGTACTATTTTTAAAGTCTTTGGTATAACGCGACCTGGATTGAACCCAGGTCGCCCGGATCATTGGCGAACACTCTACCCTCTTGGCCAAAGAGCCGGTAAGCAGTAATTCAACACAATATAGTCTAATGTGAATTCAAGTGGTAATATAATGTAACTTTTGGAAAACATTTTATCTATGCTCTATACTAAAAAAGAATTTGATTTTCTATTTTTTAATAGAATATAAATCAAGATATTAATGCATTAAACAAAGAAACATCGGTTATTCAGCCTTACTGGATTTGTTTTTAACTCGTTTTCTGCGGCAAAATGTAATCAAACACATAAAAAAGTGGGAGTGGCTTGTAAAAGTATGGTAACTTAAAGGTGTAATAAACTGTGTTAATAATGACAATTTCTTAGTTCTAAAATATTTCAATTTAAATAGCAAATCTGTTTCATTTAATCTACGCTGTTTACATTGGCTTATGGCAAAAACTATGTTTTCAGACTATTCAAAATGGTGTAAGAACAAAGTACTCCAGGCTTGAACAAATATCAGTTAGCAAATTTTTTGGTGGCTATACGAAATTTACAGAAAAATGTGTATTGTTTAAGGAGAAGCATGTTCTATTTTTTTTTTAAATCTTCACAAATGGGCTAAACAGGGATTTGCCAATGTGGGCCTGAATAAAAAACACACTGAGTCTCTGAAAATGTTCCGGGCGTAGCAGTTAGTAAAGATGGTCATGCTGATAGTCTTCTGGAACCTGAAAGGACCCTTCATTATTGATTTCCTTAAAAAAAGGTGCCACTGTAAACAGTGCTTCCTATTGCTAACTCCTTAAGCAAAATTTACCTTATACATTCAATGTCTTTCATATATACATATATATATATATATATATATATATATATATATATATATATATATATAAAAGGCAAACTATATTTATCGATTTCACTCCCCCCCCCCAAATATGTTTGCCATCTGATGAAACAGGAATTAAAAACATGTCGAAATAAATTTATAATGGCGCTAGAACTGTGGTTGAGTTTTCTTCCACATAAATATTATATATATATATATATATATATATATATATATATATATATATATATATTGATATGCATGAAAGGCATGACCCATCCCTCTCTACCCAGGTTTAGGAAAACAGTAGGACAGACTGTGTTCCTTATCATTGATTCGGAAACCAGTCTAGGAGAAAGACAATTCTAAATGCAAATTGGCTTTACTCCTCTAAAAAATTTGCCTTGTTTCACATACTGCCCGTGATTGAAAGGTCTGAATGCATACTTCTACACACATAAGTATATGTATATATGAGCTCGGACGTAGGTATTTGTTATTACTTAATAACAGGAGTTTATTTAAGAGCAAAACAATATGTGAACCAATTCCCATGGAACCACAAACCATCTCATCTAATTTTTTAATTATCTTGTTTGTTTGGTTTGGTTTTTTGTTGGGTTTATTTTATTGAAAACGTAGCTTTCTATTCGACTTCTGTAGTCTCTCGTCGGTCAGTCTTTTCCGCCAACTGTTCGTCGATTGAATCTTCCCAGGCTTTGGTCACAGTGATCTTCCTTCTTTTTTTCTTAGCTTCCCCTGGCATGAACATCCGGTCACATTGCCTTCCGCTGAAATCACTCAAAAGTTATTTCTGGTTGCTCCTGGACTGCAACCACTGGACTTTTTTGTTTTCAAGGCGCCGTCAAGTTTTCCACTAGAAACACAAAAAAACAGCTTCAAAAATCAGTGAATTTTTTCTGTTACAGTCACACGAAAAGAACATTTTCTTTCTCTCTCTCTCTCTCTCTCTCTCTCTTCATTCTCCGACTTTCTTTCTCTTTTTCTTTTCCTTTCCTGTTAAACATTCTTCTTCGAATTTTTCTATGTAAGATTTCTTTTCTTTTTTTTTTTCATTAGTTGGGGGGTGCTTATTTTTTCTCTGCGATTCACTTTCTCTCGAATTTCACACGTTCTTTTTTAATTATTTTTTTTTTATTCGCTATGTCTAATTCAATGCAACATATTATTAATTTGATACAAACACCTGCACCCCATCACAATATAAGTGAAATCTTTGAAGTGTTTTCATCTGCTAATTTATTGAACCCGCCAGTGTAGTCAAATAGCGACCAATTAAGAGATCAATGAACGATTTAGATTCTTACTATTTACCCCATACTTAAATCTTTGTACCTAGTAGAGAACCTCGTTGTGGGGTAATTATTAGAGAGCTAGTCAAGCAGGTAATTTTTTTTAGTTGTGACTTCAATTTACGTGCGCTCCCATTCTAATGCCCTTGTGTCAACTCTAAGTTTTTTTAACGTCTTATGAGATGTGGGGGTTAACAAGCTCCGCTTGAAATCATTGTTAGTTCGATTTTCTTTGGGTAACCAAAAATGACGGCCTTGTGCCAGATATAAGTTCAGCCTTTTTTTAATCTCGTCTGATGAATAGCAAGCAAGAGTAGTACACCATTATTAATGAGTCCGATTCGAAAAGAGAGGCACAAACTTCTAGCCTTGTGCCAAACTAAGCTAATCTCTGTAAATGACTATTGTTTATCAATTATATATATATATATATATATATATATATATATATATATATAATCAGGTAGAGTATGGGTGTGTTCAACTATGGAATGTAAAATAAAATCAAGCAGGCTAAAAAGAGACTTGTCAATACGAGCTCACCTGAAGATCTGCCACGTGAAGCCCAGAGTCGTGAGCTTTTACTCCTTTATTTTCTTTCATGATGGAAAATATCGTGATATAAGTCTTCATTTTGTGCGCAGAGAACTGATTTTGAACGGTTTTAGCGGTAGGGTTTGTATGGTAAGAGACATTCAAGAGAATCCATGCTGTTGGCATACCTCGACGATATTAAACTAGGTCTTTTTAAAATCCCAAAGAGGGTTCTTTTTAACAAATTTATTATTAATCTTTTTTTCTTGTCGTCTAAAAAAGAATTTCTTAATCTTGGTTGGATTTTATGCAAAAGAACACTTTCCATTGGACATTTTAAAGGCTATAAATGAGATATAATTTTTCTTTTAAGATCGAGTGAAAACTTTCTTTTTAAGGTAATTTACAAAACTCTTTGCTTCGATGTGGCACAAGGCCGAATGAATGGGGCGCCCAATGAGACTCGAACTCACTTGTGTAGGTTTGCTAGTCAAGCTTACTAACCGTAACACCACCAGAGGTGCCCCAAAAAACTTTCTTTTTAAGTAATTTACAAAGCTCTTTGCTTCGATGTGGCTCAAGGCCGAATGAATGGGGCGCCCAATGAGACTCGAACTCACTTGTGTAGGTTTGCTAGTCTAGCTTACTAACCGTAACACCACCAGAGGTGCCCCAAAAAACTTTCTTTTTAATATCTGAGATGCTTTCGGTCCATTCATTTATACATAATGAGCACGTGACAATCAATGTAAATTTTTTTAAACATAACATAACAAACATAACATTAAAAACATAACAAAACCGTTAAAAAAATAAAAAGAATCCAAGGTGACAGCAGGTGATTCACAGATTAGTGAGCTTTTTTGCATTGTCATTGAGAAAAATTGTCTTCTTGTTCTTTTATTAGAGGTGCATTTTTTACACCAAAGTTAAATGTCTAAGATGTTACGGAGGTACAGCAAGACGTTAAATATGTTTACGCTCTTTAGTCTCTGCAATGTTGATTTTCTTTAAGTTTCTGCAAGTTTTTTCGGACATTGCTTAAATGCTATTTCATAAATTCTAGTTCCGGATGTGAACTTCTCCCCACTTTGTTTTTTTAAATCGTTAAATAGATTTTTAATTATTCTGGGGGTATATATATATATATATATATATATATATATATACCAAGGTTGGTTAGTTGTTTAATTTTACCTGTTATTTTATGAAGAAGTTTGTTTAAAAATTCTGCTCTCCAACCATATATGGTACAAAAATATATCTTCACAATCATTTTAAACAGGATTCAATTTTAGAGAGAATATTCATTCATGATTTCGAGCCAAAAGAAAACTTATAAAGACGTTAATTTATGCCAGGAACTGATTTATGTTGTTTGTTAGAATGGATAAGAAAAACTCCATGAAAATGTCTGGCTGTGATTTGACAAATGATTCCATTTTTAGACCTCGTGTTTGTTCAGGGAGTTACATGCACGTTAGATGAGAACAGTTTTTGTTTCGATTTCTTTTAAGTTACTTTTTTGACTGACTTCAATGACACATATTTTGTTGTTGAAAAGAGAAAATTGTTTTTTTCTAAAGATTCAACATTGGATTACGAAATGTGATAAAAAGTTTGTTGGTTTTTTTTGGAGGGGTTGTTTTTGTCTTTTTTTTTTTCAAGAAAGTTTTGTTAACAAATTAATTAATCTGACAAAAAATATCCAAAAATGAAACGTTGAGAAATTTACTTCGAAAATTGGAACCAAAAGAATACTCTCTGAAATCTCCAAATAATATATAAAAATTAGTAAGGATGCTACTAAATTCCTGCAAACTTTCATATTTTCTATCTTTCTGGGGTCTGGACATGATTATCATATATTCAAAATGGACGAAATGCAAATCTCTATTTAAGTGTTTGATGTGGTTTCTCTTCTTTATAGCAGAGGGTTGATAAGATTGTCATAGGAATTGTTAACAAACCTCAACTCAACATTAAGACCTGGCCTCTCTTCTCGAATAAAATGAATGGATAAACTTTTAACAGTGCGAATAGAAATCTCTGTTCAAGTCTTAAACTCAGTCTCTTTTCTCAAGACTCAAGTAGCAAATCAAGTAGCAAATCATTTTAATTTTAACTTTATATCATCACTCAAATTTAAATAAAAAGTCAAACTTGTAGTAATCCATCTCTCCTTCTTTATATATATATATATATATATATTCATCCGAATTCAAACCTGTTAAACTCCTCTTAAAAAATTGACCTTGTGTCCCATCCTGCCCGTGTTAAAGGGTTACTAAATATATATTCATCCGATATTTCAACTATGAAATAAAACAAGTAAGAAACTCACACCTCGGAGTTTCACGTGTCCAATATTCAAGCGAGCTTTAAGTGACATGAACTTCAAACGAATCAATACGGATCGAATCGTGAGTTTTCACCTTATTTCATTTGGTAGCTGAAATTTCGATATACAGGTCTGCATTCTTGTACATAGTGCACTATATTTTACTGATTTAGAACGATATATATATGTATATATATATATATATATATATATATATATATATATATGGGTGGGATTGAGTTATATTTACCACACCAAAAATAAACAATGAATAAGACTTTTTTAAATAATTCTCTAAGCATTCAACATTCTTATTCCAACGAGTTTTTCATTGGTCGAAGCACCTCTAAGATTCTTTTTTATATATAAAATGTGAAGTTGCACAGTCGTATTTTTTTTAATGTCCATCACCCCACTTAACTATTTTCAATGATATCAGTTTTCAAGAAAAATGTCCCCCGGGACTAGATCTGATGAGTACTGCTATGTCTCAGTAAATGTGTTTATAAAAAGTCGAGGTGGCACTTATCAAATGCTGACAAACTGATATAAAACACTGGCTTTCATAGTTCAATCCTTGCCAGTGGTTTTATTTTTGAGGCATTGTGTTATCTGAGGTTTCGTTAGTATTCTTAAATGAATGGACTTCTCTGCTAGTTGAACCGTGTCTTCCGCTGTGGAGGCAAGAGTCGTTTGTATTTATCCTAGTGTCTTCTTTATTAGGCTAAGCTTCTTCAAATAACTTCCCCAGAAATGGGCGGCGGTCCTGAGTGATTAAAGTTGTTAGCTGTTATTCAGTTTCTGGCCCCCAAAAGTCCAACTCACAGGGATCAAAAGGTGTAAGATAATGGTAAAACCTCACCACAACCCGCACAATATCCTTTTGATCTTATTTTTCTTCGCCTCTTTTGCGGAAAGTTCCGTTCTGACCTTAAATCTTCCATCTTATCATTAGGTTGTTTGGTTTGTGTTGTTGCTTTTTTAATCTTTTTTACGACAATATTTATTTTTCTCTTCTTTTGTTTGATTATAAAATATGTCTTGAAAAAATAGTTTCACTGAAATATCTTGCCTTCCCCTTTCAAGAATTTATTTCTCATATTTTCATTGAAATTCAAGTTCCCCTGAAGATCGGGAACAGGAAATTCAGAGTCGTGAGTTTTAACCCAACTTTATTTTATGTTTTGAATATCATGATATTGCCCTGCAATCTTATGCATAGAACACAATATTTTACTGATTTAGACCGGTTTTAGTTGTTCATTTTTTATCATATACACATATATATATATATAATAAGTAAATATATATTAGTTTTTATATATACATATACAAGCATGGAAGCTTGTCTGTCACCACAGGTTTCATGACGTCTTTTAAACAACAATCATGAGGCAGAGAACGAAAGATATTTGAGAAATCGAAAAGATAAAAAAATACAGTAAAAAAAATGTTAGATTTGTGTACAACTCTTTATGTATGGGGGAGGGGTTATATTAGCGTATTATTTTGTGTGGACGTATAAGTGATAATTAGTGTGTGTGTGTGTGTGTGTGTGTGTGTGTGTGTGTGTGTGTGTGAAGATATATACAATACGCGTCAAATTTGAGGTTGTACCCTGGATGTATGAGGCGCAATGTGTAGCCAAAGTCGTGACAGATTGACCATGTAAAAGATGTTCTGTTTTTTTTATATATATTCGTGTGTGTGTGTGTGTGTGTGTGTGTGTGTGTGTGTGTGTGTGTGTGTGTGTGTGGAACAAAATATTATCATTAATGCATTACAAAGAAAATAAAGTTTTGATTTGTAAGCATAATAGGTGAAGGAGTATGGTGGTCAGAATCGCAATTAATGTTGTGGTGATGAGACATGTTATATTGTAATATACTATGGAGTATTATGCAATATTAGTATTTTATGCAGGAAAATGATTGCAGTAATAATTTGTATCAGTTATGATGTGTTAATGATTTATTGCAGATTCATCATTGCAATCCGTGATTGCATGTACATAAGGAATATAGTGAATATATTTTGTTAAGACATTGCAATAATTGTTTGTATTAGCTACGTCATTTTTTTATGTGTGTGAGTGATAATGGTGATGATTTTAACTAACGAGCAAATTATCATCATTGCCCAATTAAGGGTATGATAGGTCTGGGACATAAGGATAATAGGTGAGGAGTTGTGTTGGATTACAATGATGATTTTTTTATTAGCTCTCTATGTTGCGTTAAAGTTATGCTACGTCTACGTTATTGTAATATATGATGGTGTGTGCGTGAGGGATATGTGTTAGATATACTGTGTGAAGACGTATTTCTAACACTCACTTTGCCAATTATTTGAAAACGGCATGCTGTACTATGTGGCATTCATGTCGTGAGTTCCAATACGAAGATTTCATGGTTTTTCGGATTCAATCTGGGAACAGCACAGAGGATTCGGAAACATCTGGATGAGTCCAATGGTGATTACGAAGATACGACAACTCTCTCTCTCTCTCTCTCTCTCTCTCTCTCTCTCTCTCTCTCTCTCTCTCTCTCTCTCTCTCTCTCTCTCTCTCTCTCTTTCATCGTTTTGATGAGAATATAACTACCGAATTTCTTGGTGAGATCTTGGTCGTGATTGGCAACAATCTCAAGTCCATAGCCAGGGACATGGGAGTGTCTGATTTTTTTTTCAGGCAAGTAGTGCATGAAGACATTTGGTATTTCGCATACAAGATGATAAAGAGCCACTTTTATCACAGCTTATGAAGGACAAGAAGATAGATCGCGCTTCAAATCTTTTTCAACAAATTCAAATTTGCTTTTTCTCAGACGGGAAAAAATTTCAACCAGAATCAGATAGTGAACACACAGAACAACATTTAGCTTGCCATGTACTCATAAGATGTAACGATATTGATGAAAACTAAACACACTGTCCACATGATGGTGTTGGGGTGATTACCAGTGATGGTGATATCATGCCACTGTTCATCTTCCTATATTAAGTGCCTGGATCGAGAAGGTAACTACCGGAAGAACCTCCGTCTTGTAACAAGACTGTGCCACACAAGTAGGAGAACCCATATTACTTTAAAGGCCACATTTCTCCCAATAGATGACCCCTAACTGCTCAAATTACCAACCCTTTGATTATTATATGTAGAGTGCGCTTGAAAGAGAAACCAACAAAACTCCGTGTTACACCAAAGATAAAGTTATGGCAACAATAACGCCAGCATTTACCAATTTAAACAAGGAGACGGTTACATACCGTACCTATGAAAATTAATGGTTATGTCCCATTCCTCATAAATACGTTGAACACTATCGTGAAGGCAGTTAATATACTAAGTAGTAAACCGCTAGCAGTGGTTTACCTTTTCCACGCCGCTGGTGAGTATTATGTTTTGTTAATGTTATAAAAGTATCCATTTCATTTCCTACCTGTTTTGGTTATTTCTCATTCAGTAACCTTTTGTCAGGTTACAACAAAGACCGTCAGAAAAACTTGCTGCAGATCGTGAAGTCATCTGGAGGCCAAAGTTAAAGCCAATGGTGAGTTATTTTAATAAATTGAATCTACAGTATTTCAAGATATTCTCATGTAATTCTAGTAAAATATATCTGAAGTCAGTTTTGCGTTATTTAGACGACAATTTACTCATCACAACCTCCCTCAGTGTGTGTGAGTGTATGTATATATATTCGATAATATATACTATCATTGTTGTCGTCATCCAGTTGCATTGACAGTACAAAGTTCCCAAAGTATTTCTCGTTATCCGTCCCTTTCACCCATTGCTCCTGGGGGGTCTTCAAGACTTCATCTTGTATCAGAAAACACGGCTGATGTAAGTTTTTGCAGGTTAGCCAATACTGATATGTCCATGTGTAGATGTCCAATAGAGAACGTTGGTTTAGATTTCGGCCTTGTTTCCCTCTCTCTCTCACTCTCTCTCTCTCTCTCTCCCTCAAACATCATCATCATCCGTCCCTTTCAACCATCGCTCCTTGAAGGTCTTCTAAGCTTCATCTCGTGACAGAACACAGCTGATGTAAGTTTTTGCAGGTTGGCCAATACTGACACGTCCATATGTAGATGTCCATCATGTCCATAAGAGAACGTTGCATTTGATTTCGTCCTTGCTTCTCCAGCAGTGCACCACATGTCTTGTTCGTCTTACTTGAATGGTACAGCTGATGTTTTGTGAGTTGTTGTTTCTAGAATTTGTTCAAAACAGTACATAGCATTCTTGTGTAGTTTCCATCTAAATTTTTCTTCATGCACTTTTTAGCGTCTATGTCGTGCATCCATTTAGTAGTATGGCAACAGCTACAGTTTGGAAGAAATCCTATTTTATTTAATGGGATAGATCAGATTTCCATATGGTCGATAACCTATCAATAGCATTCCACGCCTTCACTTGGCAAATATTGACATCATTTTCAGTAGATGAGACGTTGCTGCCGATGTACGTGAACTGGTCAACTGATTTTTAAAAATGTTGAACTTTAATATGGATATTTTTTATCACACCTCATATAGGTAAAATAAAACTAAGTAAGTGTTTGTTAGTCTTTTTATGAATACATATTTTTAATAAGAAAATAAAAGGGAAATGTTTTTTTAAGCTGTTCCATTTTGGTACATTTCTTAAACGTTTTCTGTCGTATGTGACAAGCATTTTACAGAAACAAAGGAATAATCCCACTCTAATTCCACTCCGATGATCGGATTGAAGAGAGAGAGAGAGAGAGAGAGAGAGAGAGAGAGAGAAATCAAACAATATGAAACGCTTTTAGCAGTGATTTCTTGCTGAGAAAAGTCAATTTCCTTCCTGGGAAATAATCGATAGGTGAACGCACAATCCCATCAATTGGCAACACGTTGAGGCGAAAATACATCTGACCGGGACATAGAAACTCGAACACATACGCATAAGAAAAAACGTATTTGGAGGCATACACAAATATACACACATACCATGCTCAAATATATAGCATGCTCTAACAGGTACCATGTTCAAATATATACCATGCTCAAACACACTGTACAAAGAAAAATACACACAGGTTCATTCACTGTGAACCTCATTATGAAACAGGCTTGACTTTGAAAATCAAACGAGTTTGATCCTCACTGTGCGCCCTGATGATTATGTTCAGCTTATTTAATGGTATATCAACCTCTGATGGGTTATTTGATTCAATTATAAATTTGATAATAATTATGACTCTACTTTCAACGTTTCAATTTTTTAGTCACCTTTTCTTTGAATATAACAAATGTTTGCACATTAATATGATAATCAAGAATTCCTCTTCAATTTTGACACAATTATAGTTTAAAGTAAATATTTCAATTTAATAATGATTTGTTTGAATACAGCTATTCTTCCGGAATTCATTTTGGTTCTTTCTAAATATGTTCTTAATTTTGGGTTCTATGTGGTTGCGTAGTAGAGCATTGTATATCTTGGCCGCAATGGATGTAAAGGTTATACCTCGGTAGTTCTTGGCTAATCCGAGGTAACCTTTCTTTGGAAAGGGAAGAATGCATCCCTTCGTTCATCTGTCCATTGGGTTTTGATTATATACGGCATTACAGTGTCGAAACAGTATGTCGTTGAATTACCTGATCTTTCTGTGGGTATTTCATCAAGCCCTGCTGCTTGTATTGTTTCAATTTTTCTTTCTACCGAGTCGAATTCTTCTTGCGTAAACGATCCCAATTTGATGTCTAATTGCTTACTTATAATTCTCGTGATTCGTTCATGTGTAACTTCCGGAGGGTTTCCGATTAAATTTTCGAATTGCTGTTTCTATACGTGTATTCGTTCCTCTTTCAGTTTAGCTTTCGCAGTGCTCTTCCTTCTGCTCAGTTCGTTTACCGTTTGTCATGCTATCCTAGATTGTCTATCTTCAACCGAGTCTCTAATCTTATCTATCTGATTTTGTATGTATTCATCACCCTGATTCTAACTCTAAACTTTATCCCAACTGAGGCTCTACTTTTAGAGCACTGGAGATTCTGGTGGTGTATACCTTTGTTGCCTTTATTCCTGGTTCCCTCTGCCCAAGACACACACACACACACACACATTATCACTCACAAATAAGTATACATAACTGGTTTTGTAATAAAAAGGTAATTTTACCAAAAACCAAAAATATCAGTTGTTATAATTTCTAGGAGAACATCATACAATGAAAACAGATATTATTAGGTATTATAAATTTCCAAACTCTGTTACAAAGAAAAGGAATAAAGTTTAGTTTGAAAATATATTTACTATATAGAATTTTGTCTATGTATGTGCTTAATTTTCGACGACAATGTATTAATATTTTGAATGCAGTGTTTCAATGCAACAGAGTTTGAAAATGAATAATTCATAATATCATCACTTTTGGTTATATAACTTTTTACTCGAATCAATAAAATCTTTGAATCTACAAAATATTAAGAGTGTACTTAATTATGAGCGATAAATTATTTTTATATTCATAAAAAATTCAAAAAAGGAAGAACAAAAAGAAATACATTTAAAATGATATTGTCAACAAAGCATTTTTTTCCATGAGGAAAATATGTCTGACATCAAATTTTGAAATTGACATGCATGATAAAAATAAGTAAGTGAAGGTATTTTATGAACAGCAATAAACATTTTAAAACTCATATGTAATACAGGCAAGTACTGCGAGTACGTATACATAATACAACAGCTCACAGATATGTCCAATTATATATATATATATATATATATATATATGTATATATATATATATGTATCAGTATATATATATATATATATATATATATATATATACACATTCATATAGATGTTCATAAACATATACATGTACACATACATCTAAATATAGATGTACGTATATGTAAGTACATTTATACATACATATGTTTACATGTATAAATATATAGACATGTACATATATGTACAATTATACAGACATACAAGTATACATATATATACATATATGTAGGTATAACTACATGTACGGGGTGTACACATGGTGTAATGGTTAAAGCGATGGACTGTGGAATCGTAGTGAGTGAGTTTGAACTCCAGTCGCGCTATTACGTTCATTTTCAGACAAAGACCCTTAGGAAAGGTATGAACGCCCTTATCCTCCCAGCTATGGGTTAAATAGTACCACTACTGTTCTTCTGGAAATAACCTACAAAAGTTGATATGCCCTTAAACAAAACAAATCAAGCCAAATATGTAAGTATACATATAGATAGGTATACACATACACACACACACACACACACACACACATATATATATATATATGTATCAATAAGTATACAAATATGTTTATATTTATGTAAACATATATATTCATAGATACATATATGCATACAGAGATATATACATATATGTAAGCACTTGTATATATATGTATGTGTATGTTTACATTTAATGTTCTCTTTGTCGAAAGCAAACAATCAAATATCTTGTTCCTGGAGTCAGGGACGTCCACCACGGAGGCTGCACCTCCCTATTGTACGAGAGTCCCTCACCACGCTTTAAACTCGACCTTGTGTTCACATTTGCCTTCTTGGGAAGGCGAATAAAAACGAATTCTTTGAAAAATAAGTCACCTTTCATTTCTTCAGAGAGGATACATCTCACTCTTCGAGTTTCCGGAAGTCATTTACTTCCGGTAAGCTGCCCACCCTGTTGGTTTTTATAGATGCATGTATATATATATATATATATATATATATATGTGTGTGTGTGTGTGTGTGTGTGTGTGTGTGTGTGTGTGTGTGTGTTATTTTTGCGAGGAAATCTGTTAAAAATATCAAAGCTGTTCATTCATTTTTCCTTGATGATATGACTGGATTTCTATGAATTTGCACTCCACTTACATATAAATTCCTCACAATGCAGAGGTTACATAAACAAAAAAATGTCTGAAAAAAAAATTTGATTTCTTAAAAAATGCCCTTATTTATTAAATGACCTTCGGATATAATTGGATCAAAAGGTATTTTTCTTTTTTTACAAACCTTTATTCCATATTTTATTTCATGTATCTCACAACGATTACTGACAATACTCTATTATTCATACTAGTAGAGGTACCCGGCGTTCCTTGCAAAAAAAGATCATCATCATCATCATCATCATCATCATCATCATCATCATCAAGGCATGCTAATATCTCAGATTACCTTAACTATCTCTCTCCCTCCCTCTCTCTCCCTCTCTCTCTCTCTCTATTAGCTATCGCTCTTACCGAGTCTTCTAGACGTCACCCAGTATCAGTATATAGCAGATGAATATAAGTTTTTGCTGGTCGGCCAACATTGGTGTGTTCATGTGTAGTAGTCCATTGGAGAACATCGATATTGGGTTCGTGCAGACTTTAGCATCAGTGCTTTGCATGTTTTACTCGTCATACTTGGATAGTGAGATTATAGGTCAGTGGCCGTACAGCTGCTGTTTGTAAGGTACTTTTCCATGCTTTGTAAAAAAATAGTACGCAACATCTTTATTTAGTCATAGACATTTCGGAAACGTGGTGCAACCGTACAATAGTACAGACACAGCTACATCTTGGAAGAATTCCTGCTTTATTCTATCAGAGGGATCATATTTTCATATGGTCCTTAACCTGTCAATAGTAATCAATGCTTTACTAATATATACATTGACTTCGCTTTTTATAGACAAGATATTGCTCCCGAATTTATAGACAAGATATTGCTCCCGAATTTATAGACAAGATATTGCTCCCGAATTGGTCTAATAAGTTTTAAGATTTGCACTTTAATAAGGAAATGGCACCATTTTTATTAAAACGCGAGGAATCTGAGTTCACATTGATCAATGCCTTTTGGTAATTTCTCCAAGCAGAAAATATTCAGTTTGAAGTGGAGTATTTTAACTAAATGCTAGATCATCTACGTAGGGTGCATTAATAATAGTTTCCACCGGATATCATCTCTTTTTTGCCTTTTTTAGTATGAAACAATATACTTTCATTAGATCTATTTACGTTCGTAGTTTGTAATCAAAGCAGATTATTAATAGAAATGGTACCAATGTACCTGGTTGCAAAACTCCGGCAATAATGTCAAAGAAATTAGAGTCTCTAGCGAGTGAGTGAACAATTCCTTTTAGATTTTTGTAGATCATCCTTTTAACAGTTTCTTTAAGAAGATCATTTGCGACAGTGCTGTGCATAAATTATCACCATAATTAGAACAAGACATTAAATCAATAGAATTTCTAATTTGATGCAACCGAAATTAATAAGTATTTGTTTATATTTAAAATATGAAAAACAATAACGGTTATTTGTGTCATAATAATTAATTTCTTCTTTTTTTACTTAATTCATTTAAACACGTAGAAAATTAGCTGAGGATATGTTTTTGTCATTTTATGTTTAATGTTAGTTTTACATCAGAAAATATTATTCATTATTCAAATATTTTAATTAAAAGATACTTTACAATAAGAATAACTAATTCAGACTTGTTTCTTGAAGTTTCTAATTTGTCCTAGAACATTCTAGAAGCTTTTTGAAAATTCCCAAAGTCAAATTAATTTGGTATAAAAAGGGTACTTTTTTAACCACCCACTAAAGATTTTGTTGGTTACGTCGATAAAAATTCGTTCTGCTTCAATTTGAAAGAAATTTCATTGAAGATAAAGCAAGAACGGATTTGATTGAAATATGGAAAGACACTGGAGGTATCAAACCGAAAAAATTTCAGGAAGGCTTCAAAATCTTACAAATTCAATGGTCCGTATGCTTTCTTGAAGTCTAAAAAAACTTGTCCTTTAACAAGCAAAGAATTGGCAAATGACATCAAATAATATTTTGATATCGATATCCCTCCTGAATCTGTTCAACATATTCGATCGAAAATGAAGGCCAAAAATGCTTCTAACAGCCGCAATGAAGAAGAAAAGATTGCAATAGGCAAGTCATCATCAAAATTGGTCCATGGAATATTTTTAAAAAATCTTTTTTGAATGATGAGTCAAAAATTGAGCTGCCTTATAAAAATGGCCAACAACACTATGAAGTTGTCTATTGAAGACAGGAAAAAAGGACTTATTTGACTGATGAGTCAAAAATTCAGCTGCCTTATGGAAATGGCCAAAAACACTATTAAAGACAGTTTTAAAATCCTCTGATGATGGTTCAATCAAAAGTAAAACATCCTTTAAGAGTAATGATGTTCAGTTTTAGTAAGAATGTTCCTTGCCATATGTCTAGTACAATAAAATGTTGGTTTCACTCCAAAGGAATGAAAGTGATACATTGGCCTCTAAATCTTACTGATTTAAACCTAATTGATAATTCATATTAGATCGTCAAAAAAGATTTTGTGACAGACAAATTGCCAACGCAAAACCCTTAAACGTTTCAACAGTAAAATTTAGTTCTGATCTCAAAAATGACATTATCATTAAAAAATACGTTGAATTGATTCCCAGAAGTATCAATGTATTGCAGAAGGCTAAACAAGGTCCAATTAATTCTTACTTTTTTGTAATGAATTTGATTTTAGCGGAAAATTTTACACATATTTAATTTAAATAAAGTATGAATTCTACCCTATTTCTTAGAAATTAAATTACTATATGATAATTAAATTATTATTATTGGTAAGTCAAAAATATAATTTGGCGAAAACTTATGCATAATACTATAGAAATATTTGCTCCATTTTTTCCTCTATGTATTAAATCAATTAAAAAGTAAACTTGGCGACCTTAGTCGATGGTTACCCGAAGACTTCCCTTTCAAAAGCTACAACACCCAGGTGTAGTAGAGGGCGATACTCCATTCTCTGGATTGCTCACGTTACCCTTGATCCTTACCTTATAATGCTGAGTGTTAAGCAAGGCGGCATCAAGTACCATTTTTTGAATCTGGTGTGACTCGACTTGGGATTGAACCCCGGTTTCCCAAACCATTGGCGAACACTCTACACATTAGGCCAATAAATCAAATACTTGAGAGAAATCTACGAACAAGTGTGTTGTCTCGACAGTTTTTGCACATATTCCTTCAATAATTCAGTGAATTGTCAGAATCTGAGAAGTTGTGTATCGATTTCTCCAAAAACCATTGATTTTTCCTGAGAATCTTCTCAAACTCAGGTCAGATACAAATGAGAATTAGACCAATATATTTGCAGCTATAGCAGTAAAAGGTATAACTCAATAGTTCTTTGTGATTCCAAGGCCACCTTTCTTGGAGAAAGTGTGGATACAGCCTTTCGTCGATTTATCTATTGTGTTTTGTTTTTACATAATGTATTTCCGCACATTGGCGTTTCTTGGATTTCTTCTTTTAAATGATTTTTTCAAATTATCTCGTTTTTCCCTAACTGCTTTTGATTCCCAGTTTATATTTTGGTTTAGTTGGTATGCACTTGGCTGCTGTTTCTAAATGTGTGTTATAAGATAATAAAATAATTCTGATGCATAAAGTTTTAAAATAAAATCTTATACGAGGATCATTAAATAATTCCCAGACTTTTTTCGTATGGGCACTTTTATTGATAGTACACACATGAAACTCTAGCCCCCTTCGTAGTAATCTCCTGTGGCTGCAATGCACTTGTTGTACCGTTCCAACAAATTCTGGAAGGCCTCATGGAATTTCTCTTCTGTGAGCATGTCAATGACCTTCGTCACAGCCTCTTTCATCTCCTCAATTGTCTCATAACGACAGCCTCTGAGCTTAGGGAATAAGCAAAAGTCACAGGGAGCAAGGTCTGGACAATAGGGAGGGTGACGAACTGTCTTGATGCCCATCTTGGTCAAATAGTCTGTGACAAGGATGGAGTTGTGGACTAGTGCATTGTCCTGGTGGAAATGCCACTGACTGGATTTGAAGAGTGCTGGCCTATTTCGACAGAATCTCTTGCTGAACTCCCTTAAAACCTCAATATAGTAACCCTAACCCTAACCCTTTGGCCAATCAACTCTGGTCTATTGACTTCCTTACTCCTCCCACACCTCTCATCATCCCTCACAGACTCCCTGCCTTCCTTGAATCTCTTATGCCACTCAAAAACTGATACTTGATTCATGCAAGATGGTCGAAAAGCAGTCTGAAGCATTCCATACGTTTCTCTGGCATTTTTTCCAAGTTTAAAATACAATTTTATTGCATATCGTTCTTCTAAAGTGTCAGATTGCATTTTTGAAATTCACGAGCTGTGACAATCAGGGTCTAGTAGGGTGTATTTCAATTGCTGCTGTAGCTGTTCATTTGAACCTGAAGTCATAAAAATTGGTCAGTCATCTCATAAGATGTATAGCAATAAGATATTGAATTTTCAAGAGTCTATGACCATTTTAAATGTCTGTACAAAAATAGTATAGAAACTTATTGAATGCAACTCGTATATATATATATATATATATATATATATATACTTTCCTTTTCATTCAACACACGTATTCTGGGAGTTCCCATTGGTAGAAGTACCGGTAAAATTCTTCTTTTGATATTTTTGTCAAACAACCCTTACCTTCCACATCCTCAATCTTATTCTTAAGAATTTATATATATATATATATATATATATATATATATATATATATATATATTAAATGATAAATTATTATCTGAACACACACACACATATATATTTATGCGTTAGTTTAAGTAATACATACATAATTCAAATGTATATATGATTCTAAACATTATAATTCACACACACACACACACGCACACACACACACACACATATATATAATGATTCAAAATATTAATAATTTGAGTGAATGTGTTTGTCTATCCTCTATAGATGACCAAATGATTTGACGTAACGCTTCAAAAAATTGATATGCATATGTTTGGACCCAAGACAAGGTTTTAACGCAAAACTTTTTTTTGTTAAATACAAGGAAAGGTGTTTTCTTGAAATAGCGCCTTTTTTTTGTCTCAGGTGGTTTGTTTTTTGTTTGTTTGTTTGTTTGTTTTTTTTGTTTTTTTTTTGTTTAAAGTTCACAGAGTGTTCTTCAAAACAAGAAAATATGAAATAATTAAATAGCATTATTACTTAAGACAGACAATATAGCCAAAAATGTTTAAATCAATAAATCTCTTCACCGTCTCTGACTTAAAATTTCTGTACAAAACTCAGTGAATCTTTCAGGGCTATATCATCTACATAAGATAATGTGAAAATATAATTAATCAATCTTTTTTTCCTCTACTCCTTCTTGGATTTGTCTAATGTTAAAAGAATTACCGTAATCAATTGTTCCGTGTAAATCATTATGGATAAAAAAAAAAGATTTTAAAATAATCAGCTGCGATGTACATGGCGAAGAAATATACTTCAGCCCGTATATATAAATAAGTTGTCCGACCATAGTTGACAGCGACCCCTAAAGCTCCCTTTTCAATACCTACTACACTGAGGTGTTAAAGAGAGCGGTACCCCTTCCTCTGGAATACTCCACTTAGCCTTGATTCATATCTTATAATGCTGAATGTCAAGCAAGGGGGCATCGAATACAATTTTTTACGTTTTTGGTAAGATTCGACCTGGGATTGTACCCTGGTCTCCAAGGCCATTGACGAACATTTTAGCCATTATGCCAATAGGCTGGTATATATACATATATATATATATATATATATATATATATATATATATATATAAGAAAGAAGATCTAATTTTAATTTACTAAACTTTTCGCATAGATGTGACCCAAGTCAATATGAATGGGACAACCAATGAGACTCGAACTCATTCATGTTGATTTGCTCGTCGTGCTTGCTGACTATTACACTACTCGAGGTGCCTATATATATATATAATGAATGCTCTAAAAATTAACAGGACTTCTTCAGATCACGATCTGAACAAGCCTTGTTAATTTTTAGAGCATTGATTAATATCAATGCTTTTTAAGAGGATGGAAATAAATTTATTAAACATATATATATATAAGTATGATGTTGGCTTGACTTGAGGGCTGTTTGTCGAAATCGCAGTATGAATATATTCTTGACCCCATAAAGTATATATCAATTGCATAGCGATTTTTATACATTTTAATAAAGTATAATAATTAGAAAAACTCACACAGAGTGAGAATACTATTATTATTATTATTATTATTATTATTAGTAGTAGTAGTAGTAGTAGTTTACTCCGAGTTTTTCACTTCAGCTTTTGGTTTTTCATTGGAGTCTAAGTGACAACAAGTCACGCCTGCTCTCTATGTCACTTGTAAGTGTTCAAGTTGATTTTAATAGTGCTAGATGGTCTCGATTCTTCCTCTGATCTCCCGTTCCCCCAGCCTTTCTTTTCCAGTCCTCTGAGGACCGTTCCAAGTGAGCCAACTAAAACTGATGTCACCATCACTCTAATGTTCCATAACGTTTTCAGCTCTTAAGCAAGATCCAGGTATTTGTCAACTTTTTACGTTTTCTTTTCTTCTTACTGTGTGGTTTTCCGGATCTGCAAAATCCATTTGATCACAACTTCTATTTTTGTTCGTGTTGATCAACACAAGGTCTGCTCTTCTGGATGGGATCAGCTGATCGTTTATATTTCAAATTCCCAGAATTTTATGTATCTTATTGAAATCAAATTTTAGTCTCCTGCATAATTTCGAGTAGATCATTTTTCCCACCCTGTCATGCTTTATTATTATTATTCCTTTTCGAGTTTTTCATACCAGCGTTAGCCGACGGGTTCTCACTGGAGTGACAACGAGTCTCTTCAAGTCTCCAGGACTCTTCTCAGTATGCTGGCCGATCTCAACAGTGCTGTAGTTTGGATGGTCTCCACTCGTCCTCTTATTTCCAAATCCTCTAGTCCTTTTACCAGTACTTTGGTGAGTGTACCAAGAGAACCAATTACAATTGGTATAAACGTCACTTTCATGGTTATCGTCGCAGGATATGGACACGGCGACACGAGTTCAAATCCTGGACCTGACTGATTGCATTTCACATAACACTAATACCCTTGGGAAAGGTATGAATCCAATTATTCTCCCTCCAGCTATGGGTAAATAGTAGGGCAGACTAGGTTCTTCAGCCTTGGTGAGGCAACTAGTATAGGAGAAGGAAAACTCTGAATTCAAACCTGTTAAACTCCGCTTAAAAATTGACCTTGTGTCATATCCTGCCCGAGCGGAGGGGTTGGTAAATATGATATGATAAACGTCACTTTCATGTTCCACATTTTTTTCAATTCCCTTACAAGGTCCAGGTATTTATCTTTCTTTCAATTTTAATCTTTGGTCAGCAGGAACAGCAAAATCCACAATTCAGCAAGTTCTCTTTTTCTTTTTTTTTCTTTCTTTCTTCTTTTTTTTTTTTTTTTTTGTTGATATTTACAAGGTCTGGTCTTATGGCCGAGATTAGATTACCCATTTGTATCTCAAAATACCAGAGGAGTTTGTGCACCTCATTCTACAGGACAGATTCTGGATTGTAGATATACCATTTGTTTGCATGGTTAAACTTCAATTTATTGCACAATTTTTAATGAATCCCCTAGCCTACCCAGTCATATCTAGTCTTATAATCTTTCTGTGCTAATTTGCTGCATTCGCTTATTATGTGATTGATCGTTTCGTCTCTACCAGCATAAAAGCTACATCTGCTGTTTTGTTGCGTCTTATCTATTCTTTCTTTGATATGATTAGTTCTTATAGCATTGATTTGTGCTGCTATTAGAAGAGATTCAATTTCTCATTTTGAATTTCCCTTTCTTAGCCACTTCCTCGTTTTCTAGTGAGAGATGTCGCTTGTTAGTCTTTTAAAACTTCTACCGAGTTGTTTTTCTTCCCACTTTTGTTTACTGGTTATTTCAGTTCTGTTGCGGCTCGAGTTGTCAGTATCGTTTCGGGCGGCTTTAATCAGTCTTCCTCTGAACAAGCCTTGTTAATTTTTAGAGCATTGATTAATATCGCTTTTCTATGTAATCTTCGAGTCGTTATATCGATGCGTCAACGCTGTCTTCAATGCTGGCAAGACATCTTCCTCCTTCTTTTCTTGACTATAAGTCTGTTAACGTCATCTCTGGAATGTAAGCCTTATGCATGGTCATTAATTTTCTTATATTCTGGTTCATTTGCTTAAGTTCTTCCCTAGTCCACTTCAAGAATGGTCCTGAATATCTTACGAGGGAGACTGCCCAGGTATTTATCCCTTTGATAAAGTTCCTGCAATTAACTTTTGTTTCGAGTAGGTTTCTTGTTCTCCTGAGATACTCTTTTTTACTTTTTTCTTTCATCTCCATTTGTTTGATGGTATCAGCTTCCTATATTCCCTAGTTTTTTGGGGGGTTCCTTTTTTCGGTTTGGTAGTTCCATTCCGTTTGTCATGTGTTATTTCCCGCTTTTCAACATTAGCATGGCGCATTTTTCTACGCCAAATTCCATGCCTATGTCCTGACTGTATATTCTCACCGCATGGATTATAGTTTCCGATTCTTTTTCGTTTTAGGGAAACAGTTTGATGTCGTCTATGTATATTAGGTGATTGATCTTTTCCTGCGATTTAGTACGTTTGTATCCGGCTGTGATTTTTCTGAGTATGTGGTTGAGTGGCATCTTCGCAATTATAAATAGTAATGGTAATAGTGCATCTCCCATGAGTATACCTCTTTGGATCTTTGCTTCAGCTAAGCTTTTCCTTCCTGTTGTCAATTCCACTTTACAGGTTTTCATGTTTTTCTCGATAAAGTTTATGACTCCGTCTGATACCTTGTACATTTTGAGATTGTTTATTATCCAGCTAGGCAGGACCATATCATATGCCTTTTGTAGTCAATCCAGGCCAGATTTTTTCCGTCTCGTTTTGCTATCATTGAGGATGTGTTTATCAATTTAGAGTAGTTCTGTGCCCCTAGATCCTTTGTGGCATCCTTTCTGTTTCTCAGGGAACAATCTGCAACTTGTTAGTATTTTCCACATCATAGGAAGGTACGTTATGGATCTGTTGTTTTTGGGAACAGTTCCTTTTGGGGGTCTTTTTGGATCAGTGTGGTCTTTCTTTTGGTCATCCATTTGGGTACGTCTGCTTTTTGTAGGCATCTATTCATTTCGATAGCTAGTCTGTCATGAATGGAGGTGAATTTTTTGAACCAGAATCCATGTATGCCATCATGGTATGGCGTTTTCCAATTTGTTTGTTTTTTTGTTTTTTTAGTGTTGTTCTGAATGAATCGATATGTATTTTAGCCTTCAGTCCTTCTTCCAGTCCGTATAACTCTTTTCCCACGTTGCTTATCGATTCAGCTTTTTGTTAGATTCTCTTGGTTGCCATATGTTGCTCCAAAATTGTTTTGCTTTCCTTGCATCAGGTTGTTGATATGTCTTCGTGCCATCTCCCCCTACTTCTTGGCAGAATTTCCTTTCGTTGTTTTGGAATGTCCCGTTTTGTCTGTGTTGTTTTACCCTGTCTAAATGTCTTTTTAATCTTCCTTCTTTCACCGCTACTTTCTGGTTTATTTCCTCGAATTGTATTATTTTTTCTTTTGATGATTTTTCCTTTTTCTTTGTTTTATTATTTTTGCTTGTCGTCGTAGATTTCTTATCTGCGTTTCCAGTCGAATTTCCTATCCAGGTTTTGAGTTTCTGTTTGTGGTTTTAAGGGGATTATTATTATTATCATAATTATATACAAATTCCGAATAACGTTTAAAAAACAGCAACAATAGCAGTGCAACTAGCAATCTTCATCAGATGATGACTCTGGAGACAGACATAGTTTCGGGTCAAAGCATCAGTACCACTAACCCAGAGGGCCTCAGCAGTATCGTATAGTTCCATCGGATTTTCTTAGGTTTCTGTTGCATCGTCACGAGATGAAGATATATACTTTTCGTATAGCCCTTTGTTTATATATATATATATATATATATATATATATGTGACTCATAAAGAAAAACTAGATGAAAAGGAAAATATTGGACCACCCATTTCTTTTCAGAGTAAAAACAGAAAATCTAATTATTCCAAAATATAATAAAATAAAAAATGAGAGAAACGTTAGAAAACGGAGTCCAATCCTTTTTATATTCATTGAATAAATTTAGGGGAGGGTACCCCGAATAACAGGTGACACGATTTTTAAAAAATAACAAAAAATCGTCAAACGTTAAGAGGTTGAGTGTGTGATATCAAGCAGATAATAAAGAATAATTTATTTGGTAGATTGGTCGGAAGCAAGCAACATTAAGTTCCTTGAATCAAAAGGCGGTTAAAGTTGCGGTGGGTAGAGGGTTTCTCCAAAGTCGTGAAAATCATTAAGTGATGTCTTTTAACATTCAAATGCTTTTCTTTCACTGACATTCTATCGGCAGAAAAAAACATGAAAGGCCTTCCGGAAATACCGGGTATTTTAACACCCATGCGCACGCACGTGTTGATGTTGTCTTTTTTACTTTTTTTTTGACAATGATATCGATAGAGAGCCTAATGATTTCACCTTGTGTCACACTTAGCTAGTTTTAGTTAATATAATGAATTCACCACTCTGTGGAAAAATGATTAGTAAACTAGTCTAGGAGACCTTCACTACAGTATAGTGAGTCAGATCCTCACAGAGTGTTTGACACTTCTGACTTTATACTACGACTGATATTCTGGCCAGGACTCGGGGATCTGTTTGTATCTCCAAATCCCTCAGAATTTTATACCTCTCATTTTCTTGTGCAGATTCTGGTTTGTGTATATACCATTTGTCAGCATGGAAATTTTTTTTCTTGCTCATTTCCCACTAGATCACATTTCCACCCAGTCATGTCAATTATTAATATTACCAGCATTAGCAGATAGTCTTTCCCTAGAGTCTGAGTAACAGCAAATCTCCAGGACTCTTCTCAGTATTCAGACCAATCTTAACAATGCTGTCTGGATGATCTCGGCTCGTCCTCCAATTTCCAACTCTTCTATCCTCTTACACCAAAGCTTTTGGGGATAGGTTCCAGCTTACCTATTATTAATGGTATCACCGTCACCTTCATGTTCCATAGCTTTTTTTAGTTATCTGGCTTGGTCCAAGTACTTGTCTCTCTTTTGGTTTACAATGATTTTCACTTTGTGGTCCGCAGGGAGGGCATTCTTTTTTTGTTTTTAAAGTCATTCTTCTTCTTCTTCTTATTATTATTATTATTATTATTATCGTCCTTATTATTATTACACACACATTCTGAAAAACAAAATAAAACAAAGCAATAGTTCTGAAGCTAAAAAATCCTTCATCAGATGATGCCTCTTAGGTCAGGCCTGATTTCAGGACCAAAACATCATTACTTCTAATCCAGGATGCCCAAGCAGTGTCTTACAATTCCACCAGACTTTGTTGGTTTTCTGTCACATCGTGGGAATGCGAATTGAAAATGAATTCTGTTCGTATAGTCCTTTGTTAGATATATTGTCTTATATATAAAAACGGGGTGAAAAATAAAAATGTTAAAGACTATTTACAATTATAAAGGTAGGAACCTAAAAATTTCGCCTTGTGCCACTCTAAGCTACACTTATTAATTTTCATAAATTACCCTCGCTGAAGAATAATGGTTTGTGAAGTAGTCTAGAATAACTTTACAACGGTATAGTGAGGTAGATTGTCACTGGGTGCTCGACACTTGAGATTTTATACTAAGATAAATATTTGTAATAGTTTACAAGTTAGTCGAGCAGACCTTTATAATTGGACACTTTGTCGATGGGGCTTAGAATATGTGAACTCTATCCTCTGCAAAGTGGGTAAGACCCTCACCCCCCAAAAAGGGGGGTCCTGAATAAGCCACTAAACTCCATCTGATGTTGAATCTGGAGATCTGAGGAGTGTAGTCTACCCCTTCCTTGTCATTACTCCCAGGTTCACTCTGACTTGGAGTGGTAGTACCCGTTAGAGTCCAATTGATGGGTCAAATAGATCCGTTAAAAAATGTTTCCTTTTCAGTAGGAATACTTGATGCCATTTGCAGTAAATTATCTATATAAAGAATAGATACTTGAAGCAATAATCATTTTGAGGAATGTCCTCGTGGTGTGATGGTTAAAGCGATGGACTGCAGGATCGTAGTAAGCGAGTTCGTACTCCAGTCGCGTTATTACGTTCACTTTCGGGCAAATACCCTTGGGAAAAGTATGAATCCCCTTATCCTCCCAGCTATGGGTTAAATAGTACCACTACTGTTCTTCTAAGAGAATAGCTTTGGCATTAACTGACCTACAAAGGTTGATATGCCATTAAACAAAGAAAACACACCTTACCAAACCAAACCAATAATCGTTTTCTAAGAATTATTATTATTATTATTATTAGTTACTTGAAACCATATAACTGAGCGCAAACAAATGATTGTTATTAAAAAGAAATAATCATTTGAAGCCATATAATTATTAGTTCTAGATAAGAATTCTAGAGATCATACAACTCAGTAAAAATCATTTGCATCAGATAGAAATACCTGATATCATGTAACTGTGTGGAAAACAGTCTTAAGAAACATGTTTTAAAAATGTAAATATAAATGTACAATGAACACAATTCCCTAACCTCAAAGCATAGAATAAACATGCCGTTAAAATCAATTAGTAATCCTCAGTGAATGCTCGACACTTGGGTCTTGGCCACTATTGTAGCCCTTAACCTTGCGTAATGACTAACGAACTAGCTGAGCGATCCTTTATGATTGTCTGCTGAAATAGTTCTCAAGCCGGGGTCATACGGCCAACCTCAGACCAATGTCCATGGCACATTTCTGGCAGGTTTCATGAAATAAGAGTATTGGGTAGGATATTCAGTTTGTATTCACTCAATCCCTCTGCCACGAGCAGAATGGAACACAAAATCAATTTTTATGGGGAGTAAAGCTAGTTTGAATTCAAAGTTTACCTTCTCCGAGAGTGGTTGCCTTATCAAAGTTAGAAAAAAAAACAGACTGCCCAACTATTTTACCCATAGCTGAGAGGAAGGGATGAACAGTCTTTCTCAACAAAGTGAAACGCAATAAGTCTCGTCCAGGATTTGAACTCGTGTCACCGAGTCAATTTCCTACGACAATAACCATTACACTTCGAGTACCTCAAAAAACAAAAAAAAAAGTCAAAATACTGAGATCATTTCTTAGCTTGACTTAGTTTAGCACAAGACCAGAAATTTGGAGCACTTAGTGAGACAATGGTCAGCTCGGCGAGTTTGCCAGGCATTATAACACACAAAATGCTCCTTGTAGAACTACAAAAATAGCTTTAATTTAAATTTAGTTAAATTTAGATTTCATTTAAATTGAATCATTCAAAATTATCCGAGTAAAATGAACAAGACATGCGGGACATTGCTGGAGAAACAAGGAGGAACTCATAAACGTGCCATTGTTGGCTGACCAAAAAGAACTTACCTATAACAGCTCTGCACGGACACTGGGTGTAGTTTGAAATGCCTGCTGGGAGCAATGGATGATAGGGACGGATGAAGAGAGACACTCAGGGAAATCCGTGCTAGCGGCGCGACTTGATTATATATATATATATATATATATATATATATATATATATATATATATATATATATACTCTAACAACACCTATGAGATAGTCATAAAGGAAAGTTACAATTCATGAGGATAAAGAAAAAGTTTATTAACCATTGATTTTGTGTGTTCGATTGTTTTTGATCATATACATTTGTAATGGAGAATACTTTTATTATTGAGTGTATGATGCTAAAAATATTGGTATTACGTTTGACAATAAATTCAATTGAACTGAACATATAAACTTGTTAAGTACTAAATTATATAGCAAGTTAAAACACGCATTTAGGATCAAGAATTTTTTAGTTGCGTCACCTAAATTGAATTTAATTGAAACCAACATTCCTTTTCAATTTAACTATGGTGATGTCACAATAAAATTTAACTGAAAAAAATTGTAAAACAGACATGTTAGTTTTATTTTTCACTTACATAAATACGACCAGCAAAGGAAACTTTAAAGGAAAAATTACATTTTAAATCCAAATAGCAAGAGATGGCTTAATAGTTTTTATCTTTTAATATTACAAATCTAACGATTGCTATTTGTGTACCCGTATTTGAACGTGAACTGAAATTCATTGATGTTTCATAAAAAATTGATTTGATATAGATCTATGGTAAAAATTCAATGAAATTTCAAAAATCGTTAATAAAAAGAATATTTCTATGAACTTATTCAGGCTAAAGTGTATGAATTATTTATTAAATTGTCAGTAGACTAATTGGGTAGTTTAGGATTATTTCATTTACAAAGATTGTTATTTATTTATTATGAATAATTTTTTGTTCAGTTTTAATGTAAGAAGAAAAATAGTACAACGAATAAGACTCCTTAAATTTACTCCTGAGTTTAAAATCGATTATTGTTTTAATATATTTAGTTTTTTGATATTTTGTGTTTTGTGAGGCGGAATTCCAAAACTTTACCACCCAGTTAGAAAGACGTTGTATTTTCCCTGATTAGCGTAAGAATGATATTGAGACAGACTCAGTTGAACGAATATCGAGAAAAAGATCTGAATGAACGAAATGCTTTGAAATAAATGATAAGGCAATTCCCGCGTTGTTCAAACTCATAATTTTACGCAGAAAAAAAAAACAACACTTTTTTTGTACTTAGAAACTTTTGTGACTTACATTACAAAACAAAAATCGTGACTTGAGCCAATAAGCGATAGTAGTGGTCTCATTTATTACAAAAAGAAATATGAATGTCTCCCGATAAAACTATTGGGGGAAAACCTTTTCAGTTTTATTGATACGTATAAAATTCCACGTAGAGAAGCCATTAAGTAAACAGAAGTATTTCATTTGAAATTACTAAAGATGGCCTGAAAGAGATTGAATATTTGGTCTCTATGTTTAAGGCTTATCAATTTTCGTGGCTTATTTAATGCCAACGCCATCCTTGTAGTGATATTATTTAACCCATTGCTGGGGGTATAATGGGACAACTGGAGTTCGAACACGCTTACATCGAGGCCACAGTTCAACACTTTTGCCATGATGCCCTCCCTGAATATAAGACGCACCAACTTCTCTGGGATTTTGAGAAACTAACAGATTGCCCAATCCCGGTTAGAAGACCGGATATAGTTTTAGGTTAAAAAAAAATTTAAAAAGCAACATTGTCATCTAATAGACTTAACCGTTTCCCCTGATCACAGAGTAAAAATAAAGGAAAGGGATAAACTAGATAACCACCAGGACCTTGCCAGAGAGCAGAAAAATTTATAGAACAGGAAAGTGATACCAATTATTGTTGGATCCTATAGAACAGAGCTTCTCAAAGGCGTCCGTATAGACTCCCTGGAATAAAAGCATAGGGATCCACAGGGGGTGAATTTACTACTTTGCATATATATATATATATATATATATATATATATATATATATATATATATATATATACACACATATGCATACATACATACATACTGGCTAAACTTGATTTATTCAAGTCTATTTTGGTCCGACACAACTTTCATATTTTACTTTTGTTGACCACAATAAAAAGAAACTATTTTGAATAAGGACTTATTGATACAATAAAACCACATTAAGAATTTGTAAGATGTTAAAGTAAATTCAAAGATTTTCTAAATTGATTTTCTCTATTTGATGCTAAAATAAAAAGTGCTATTTTAGACATGTTAATCCATCATTTCTCCACATCTTTAGTTATTGAAATAAGTTCCGATCCTGAAGTGAAGTCTATAAACACATTTAAAGGAATCGGATATTACAAGATGAATGAAAAAACAAAAACAAAAAAAAACTGTAGCATAATATTCCAAGTTTTGTGCAATTATTGAGTCCATTTTACTAGATTTTCCATGGTTGAATCGGGGTTTAACCATATTCATTATTTACTAAATAAACCGAGAATCTTTGAATGTGAGGTTTTGCAGCTTAAACTCACAAATCTGCAACAGAATATTCAACATCTCACGAGTTCACACCAAATCCATCATTTCCCATTTAAAAAATAATTGGAAATTTACTAAGCTTCTTGCTTAGATGTGGCACAAGGCCATATGAAAGAGGCACCCAATGAGACATTTAAAAAATAATTGAAGAATTAAAAGGTGCATTTGCATTTATAGTTTATTGATTCTTTTCTTATGTAAATTCTATTAAACACTAATAAATTAGTTATGTTTTGTCATTCAATATTCAGTTAATTTTTTGGAAGGGTGAATTGAAATGAAATTTAGTTAGAAGGGGTGCAGCATCAAGTAAAATGTTTGAGAAGCCCTGCCTTACAATAACCTCAAATAATCTGGAAAAGACCCAAAGAGAATTGGAGATTAAAGGAATAATTCTGACAATCCACAGCACAACTATCAGCTGAGGAAATTTGTTATCACTCGGACTTCTGCGAAGAACACTGATTATTACTGACTCGAAAAACTCGTAAGATAATCATAAATATATAGTACTAAAATTATACACACACGCTATATATATATATATATATATATATATATATATATATATATATATATATATAACACAACCTTGCAAAAACAGAGCGTCAAAAGATGATTTTATAAGAATAATACACTTAAAAATGTCTGAATTTTAAAATAAATTAATTTTCTCAATCCAAAAGAAAAACATTTTTTTTCTATTCTAAGTCAGAGCATTTTAAATGAATTGCTCAAATAAAAAAAATATAGAAACCCGCTATGAGGAGCAGGTTTTTTTTTCCTGGTTTGCAGTTACATACATTCATATAAAATATTTAAACATTCCTAACATCGACCCCCATCTGTTTCAGTCGTGCGGCACTACTTTGTGATTTGATTGAAAACTGCAATTCTTTTTGTAATACAAATAACGTTTTTTTCAAATTAATCTCTTGAACAATATAAATAGTGTTTCATTTTCCATGGTGATTCCTGATTGGTTAATGCCAGCAATGTTCAAGAAATGATTGTTTTTTTTTTTTTTATGCTTACACATCTCTTTGCAAATGTTCGAATTGTCGTTGAAGACGAATGCTGAATTGTGAGAAAAGGATTTCTAAGATTATCTCCGATTTCTACTAACATGGTTATCCAGTAACTCGAAGCCTTTGGTCAAAATAAATCAATGCTAAGGAAATTACAGCGATCCAACATTTGATTCAAAACCTTGCAAATGTAGATGGTAAGTAAATGTTCGAAAACTACTGCCGCTGCCCTTAGTGAGACGGGTAGCCCTTAGTGACGGGTAGAATACAAACGTGAGGAAAGGGACTATTTCAAATGAGCCCATCGAAAGCAGATGTTTAGGTTTGTTTTTTGTTTTTGTTATCATTTTTTTTTTTTCGTCGTCAAATTCATAAAGCTTTTTGGTTGCAACTTGTATTTTAAAACCATTAATTCTTAGATGCTGTGTAACCATCAACTTTTTTTTTATTGAACTTTGCCAGTTTGATTGATCTTAACGACATGTCAACCCGTCTAAGGTTATTTTATACCTAAGAGTCAGGGAATTGTGTTGATTGTACGTTTATATTAATATTTTTGTTTAGGTGTTTTTTGGGGTTTTTTTTTTTTTTTTGGTAACGATTCAGTCGAATACGAATAATATTTTACCCTGATCAATTTCACCTATAGACGAGTCCCTAACGCGTACTTCCAGCCCGAGATGAAGGGGTCCAGCAGAACTGGAGCTTCACTATCTAGTACAGTTTAGTGTCATATCCAGTAAAACCTTTTCCGTAGGGGTGTCTCTCCTCCTCTTTAGGGGATGCAGCATATTTTTAGTCCATACTAACAGGACGATAGTTAGTCGGATATGAAGTTGTAATTTACGAAGCTCTTTGCTTCAATATGGCACAAGGCTAAATTAATGAGGCATCCAATGAGACTGGTTGGATATCAAGTTGACTGTTTTGTAAGGAGATAAAAAAACTGGTCAATTTAGTATAATTTTTTTCAAACTTTTTCGATGAATTAAAGAAATCCACGGGTTGTCGTTGTAATATTATTTTCGTCACATATTTAAGTCTAATTTCAATTGAAATTTATAACAATCGTGGGTCCAGTAAGAAAACCATCTTTTGTCACAAAGATTGAACCTCTCGGCCGGTTGGGCTTAGAATACGCTGACTGCAGGGGGTAAGACTCCCTTCCCAAAAACACGGGGGGGGTTACCATGAGAAAACTGCATTTTTTGTAGGGCTCCAATTCTAGAGTGGGTGGAGTAACTCGTTGGTGGTCATTACTGCCAGGTCCACTCTGACGCCGAGTTGTACTACATGTTATGATGACGTATATGGGTCAAATATATCTGTAAATTATTTGTGTTAGATGGGAAAAACTCTTCTGTTTGAAAATCATTAGTATCAAACAGAAATACTTGATACCGTTTAACTGTGCAAACAAATTATTGCAACTATTGAATAAGAATAGTTAAAACATTATTCTGTATAGATTATTTTTTATATTGAATCTATAATTATTTCCAGATTATCATTGCATACCTAAATCTACGAGTCATTACTTGTGACGTCGATTTTCAGTTGGTGTTGCATATTACTTATTATTTGTTTTAAATCCTTTGTTTCATGTACAAATTTGCTGAGATTGTTTTCTTCAAACCCTGCCTCAACTGTTTTTTAATCAAACCTCCAGCATATCTCATTAGATACCGTCGTGTTGGACAGTTCACGAGGAATCATATTAGTCTACAGACAAGTCACTTATATATTAATTTAAGCAGCCATTGGTTCCTTTCATCAAATTCTTCCCAGAACCTTTTTACTCTCGACTCTACAGAGTAAAAAGTAAAAGTGACGTCATTGAAGAATCTTCTTCGCTTTAAAAAGAATCTCGCTGATTGAACACTTGTCTTATTAACCAAGGCTCGAATATTTGGACACTTTTTTTAAATGAGGAAAAAAAGCAATCAGTTATGCATCTAAGATATATTTGTTGGAAAATAAGGTCACACTTTTAAGTATGTGTATAATCTGATTCAAATCTTGCCAATTTTAAATTAATGTCAAAAGTACATTATCGTTGTTATTATTAGCAATGACGAAAGCCCACTAGAAAACTCTTTATTTGTCAAAAGAATCTGGAATTTGAGACAATAATTCTAAAATCTGTATAATCTATACATTGCTTACTTTTAAAAATTGTCTTTTTGTTTGCTTTTTTTTTTTAACCAAGATTATATTCAAGCGAGCAAATAAAAATTTAGTGCAAAAATTAGTTGAATAATTCAAAATTCAAAGTATTTTCTCCTTGGTTTTGCTATGTTTTTGAGGTCGACCAAAGTCGAAGATTTTGAGCATATTTTTCTGTTCCCTCTTCAAAGCGCTAATATATTTATCATATCTTATTCTAAGACTTTGTGATAACCAGCACCTGATCCACCTGCTATTTACCAAGTTCTGGTTTGACATCCAGAATCCTATTTTTGGTTGTGAAGTTTCAATGCTGTTGTGTTTGATAACTAGTAATGTATTATAATATCCGTTTTGATTGTATGTTTCATTAGAAATAAAATCCGGGGATCTTTTAGTTTAGAAGAAAATTGACTTTTTATTTTAAGAAACAATTTGTGGGGTATACGTATTTATGAACGCCACTGTATATTTGTAAAGAAATCTGTAAAGCACGGTTTCTCAAACTTTTCTCTTGATACCCCCTCTCCTTACAACAAACCTTTATTTCCATTCCCTTCAAAATAAGTTGATTTAAATATTGAATTAAAAATTTCAACTTACTGGATGCCATGATGTGAGGGTTTTTCTGGTTTTTGTTTTTTGGTTGCAAGATGAAATCAAAATACAAAAGTTAGTCGTCTGAATTTCTGAGACGAAGTTTTTATTGTTATCATTTAGGGTTTTCGGACTATTGTCTTCATCTTCAATAGGGACATAAGTAATTTCCAAATATACTTATAGGACCCTAACAAGTACAATTCCGAGGCAGTGGGCCTGGGAGTGACTGCAATGATTTGTTGGGTAGGGGAGTCTTAACTTTCTTAAGGGAATCCTATCCGCGGCTTCCAAGCCTCACCTACGGATTAGGTGTTCTTAGCTTAGTTTGGTGTAGTGGACACTTGTGAAATATTAATTTTTTTTTTTTATCAAGCTTAGGTAAATATTTTCACAAAGCAAGATGCGTGGATCTCTTAGAACAATCAAGCTCATTACAATATTAAGTGTTTTCAAAGTCAAACGTATTTAGACTAACCACTGCTCCAGAGCAAGACTTCAATGAATGTCTCACTTGGTTGTCTTTGAGATATATTTGGCTCTCCCCGAGGTCAGAATGTAACGAGATCGGTTTAGCATGGTACGTCCCGCCAAAAGCAAGCCTCTCGAGGAGTTTGTGCAAAAATTGCTCATGTTCCTTTCGCATTCTCCCGTCACGGGTGCCGGGAAATCAACTCAACCCTAATCCTGTTGTTTTTTGGGGTTTTTTGTTACGGCACGTCAACCTTTAAGTTTGTTTTCTGCCAAAGTTAGTTTTACAATTATGATCGCCTTATACGGTAGAAAAATATCTTCTGAATCATTTCAAAATTCCCTCTCTCATGGGGTCGTTACTAACGTGCTGGACTGCGGTATTATAGTAATCGAGTTCGAACCCTATTTGTGCTCTTACGTTCATTTTCAGACTAATACCCTTGGGAAAGGTATGAACCCCCTTAGATATGGGTTAAGTAGTACCACTTCTGTTCTTCTACAAGGATGATTTGGGTATTAAATAACCCAGGGAGGTTGATATGCCATTAGACAAAGAACCACAAACCGAGAGAGGGAGAGAGAGAGAGAGGCGACGAATGAGAAAAAAAAAAAAGTCGTCGGGTGTTGGCAAAAAAACAAAAATAACATTCCCTTGCTAAACCGAGCAATGAAAATGTAAAGTAAATACTTATTTTAGTTATACATTGTTTCACATCCTCTTTGTACATTCTATAATGTTGATCTTCATACACAATGTTTTAAGAGCCAATTAATGAGTTTCATTCATTTTAAACATTTTAAACATTATCTCAAACAGATCTATTTGATCCAAAGATGATATCGTCACGGTGAACCTGGGAGTAATAGCAATTAAGTGACTTCCTACTCCCCAGAGTTCCCGAATTGGATCCTCACTACCGGATGCAGTTTCGTGTCTTACCTGGGATACCTCACAATTCGTTTAGATAGTGATAAGTCAATATATATTGTATGTATTCCACGGACATTTAATAAATGATAGCTTAAGGGGAGCCTCGGGGGGGCGTTCCCACAGGTTTTAACCCTCTTCAGAGAGGTTGGGTTTATCGCCTGGCGCCGGAGGCGGAATGCCGACGGGGCCTGAGCGATTTTTGGGACTGCCGGACGCGTGTGGGCTTCGGTTCTGCGCCCGGACACACCTAAAAAAGTGCCACACTTGTGCGCTTGGTAGGGCGTATGACAAATACCAGATTATAGCTTGATGGATGCCTCTGTTGGTGTAATGGTTAGCAAGTGAATTCGAGTCTCATTGAGTGCCCCATTCATACGACCTTGTGCCATATCTTAGCAAGATTAGTAAATTACAATAGATGATAGCTTAAAATAAATCTTTTCATTTTATACACTGGTTTTCCAGATGAAAACTTTAGGTATTTGTCGATTCCAAATCGGTACTGAAAATGGCTTGAATCAGTGAAGAGATGCAACTGCTAAGTTGCAAATGTTCGAAAGAAATTGTCCGCTCATTGCGAAAGTGAACCTCAACACTTTTTCCAAAGAATCTACTAAAACTGCGCAGGTAAAAATTATTTCTTTTATCTTCCTATTTTGTTAAACGTAATTTTTAAGATTTCGAATACAATAAGGAACATAACAAAATGAGCATTCAGAGATCTTCTAAAAATTGTTAAAAAGATTGATTCACTTATTTTATCTTTTAAAAACTTAACGAGATTATTTACTTCGGCGTTTGCACAGAATATCACAATTTCTGCGGTAATGTATAAAGGAATTATAGAATACTTCTGTTTACCATCCCGATAAAAGTAAGTTTCCATCATTTACTCTTTTCTTTGTAACTTCACAAAAGTAGATATAATTTCTTCGTCCATCATATTTCTTTAATATCCCCTCTCAGGCCACTAGGAAAGTGTCGACTTATGGCGAAAGCTAATTTTATGGCATTAACTGACTTTTCTGTGTATAAAAAGGCAGTGACTGAAATTTATTCTTATCTGGATGATTAATTTCTATGCAACTGTTTGGTGATTTTATTTTTTTTCTATTAATTTTTTGGCCACAGCAGCTCAGTTACAATGTTCTTAAAGCGTTAGTAATTTTAACCTATTAACTGCCAACTATTTATACACTCGGGCCTTCCATGAATGAAACATTTGCCAAATTAAAAGCCATTGAGGATGAAAATAAGAATAATTCCTTTGTAATGTACAAAAATATATAGAGAAACGTAATTCACGATCCAAATGAGTAAATTTCAGTCATTCACTTTTTGATTTTGTTACTTAAATCCAAAAATTATAAATCGGCCAGAAATTGATTCCTTTTCACCGTTTCGGGATAGAAAACTTTAGAAATATGGCTGAATTGTACTTAGTTGTAGATGTAATTTTGGGATTTAATTATTCTGAAATTTCCTCTTATTAACGCTAAAATAATAGAAATATTCTATTGACTATTTTATACCTACATCTCAAAATTATATACTGACAATCTGCCGTAAATCACTATCTTTGTTTTGGAAAAGACTCAAGTATGGCGGATCGGGGAATTGTAGCAAGTTGCGGATGTCTTTTTAAATATAACTGTTCAATGAATAAATAAAGCAAATAATTTGAAACGAATTGATAGTATTGCATTTCAAATTTTTTTTAGTAGATTACCGCAAGTATTTTATCTGCGGGCTATTCTGGACAAGGAATAGTTTTGGAGATTTTATTGTTTGCACTAAGCCAAACCCTCTTACCTTGGTACTTCATGCCCCCAACACATTGTGTATGTATGTAATATATATATATATATATATATATATATATATATATATGAGAGTGTTTTTGAATAAAACTTCCTCAACCACTCCCCCTTGTGTAGGATGTCACATAGTCATTTCTTAAACGGAGTTCAGCTGTTTTAAATTAAGTTTTCCTTCTAGACTGGTTGCCATACCAAGACTAAAGAACTCTATCTGCCTTACTATTTACCGACAGCTGATCTAGAAATGAAGCGATGGTTTCATGCCTTATCCAGAGTTATTAACATGAAGTGAAACACAAACAACCTCGTCAAGGATTTTAACTCGGCACACAGCCGTCATACGTAAAAAAAATTTTTTCTGCGGGTCGTGAATGTAAGTATGAAATGTTCAAGTGTTTATTTTTTCGATAACGTTAAATGTTTTCTCTAACAAAATCATTTTCGAAAACAAATCGTCCTGTTTCCCGATTCCCTAATTTTTTTTTTTAATGGCATAAAATTATAAAAATTTTACAAAAATCTTGATCAGTTGGAATCAACACATACCCGTCTCCCTAAAGCAAGGTTAGGGTTTTCGTCTTTTTTGGTGGAAAATAATGAAAAACTATAACAATTTTTCAATGCAATACAATTTTATTTCTTATAGAGACTTCCGTACTTTGAAAGTTACCAACATTAGATTATTGATAGGTACGAACAAAGACGTGAAATATTACCTCCCTCCCATAATTGATGTTAAATTTTATAAAAGAATTTTAAGTAATTATTTGTATACTCGATAAAGAAGCCACGTTACTGTTAAAGCCATCGACTTTCGACTGAGTAAGGTTCTGATTGACTTGTCATAAGTCGACCTGTTTAGCCAAGTGAATACCCAAATTTTAACAGATAAACTTCCTTTTCTTCTTGGTTAATCTAGGCGATGTTTTTTCTTTCTGTCTCAGTTGTTAGTGTTCATCTTCGTCAGCCGGTAACTATCTGTATTAATATTTTCTTTTATGAATCGTTACTTACAATTTATAAAGTTTTGCGCATTTCCCAGAATGCTTTTTTCCTCTTAATAAGTGGTCACCGGTCTAAGTATTGAGTTAACTAACTTAACGCTGTTTGGGCACCTCTAGTGGTGTAATGGTTAGCAAGTTAGATTAGCAAACCTACACGAGTGAATTCGAGTCTCATAGAGTGTCCTATTCATTCGGCCATGTACCAAATCGAAGCAAAGAGCTTCGTAAATTATTGCTAACTTTACGCTGTTTAAGTGACTTGGTTTGTTTAACGGCATATCAACTTATGGATTATTTAATCTTGATATTTAATTAATTTATAAGTCTTTGATTATTTTCATGACAATCTTTTTCAACGGCGTATTTTATTGTTTGCACACAGTTATATCAAGTATTCCTATCTAATACAATTAATTTGCTCACATTTGTGTGGTTTCAAGTTTTACTATTAAAACTATTTTTACAGCTCTATTTGATCAGAGATGGGATCCTAATAAGTGCAACCACCCAGTTTCAGTTATTATCACTTTTATTCACACAATTTTAACACCTTTTTAATCCTTAAAGTCTTTATCCATCCCATCAAAATTAGATGAATTTGATTTGTTAGTTTTTGTGGGGGAAAAAAACATTACTCTTCAATATACGAATTTTTAAACACTTATAATCCAAACAAGACCACACATAATTATACGTTTTTTTTTGTTTTTTGTTTTTTTTTTTTTGCACTATCAACTTCAAGTGTAGGATAAACGGATTTTTGAAAATTCAACTTTAAAAATCCGATTTAAAGAGGTAAAATGACGTACGTACGGATTTCCTTAGTGAACCAGATAGCTTCATACTTGTCACTGGCACAGGTAGTCGTTGTTTTGTTTTGTGTTTTATTTTATTTTAAAATAATGTAAAATCAAAGACTTCGAATGCTGATTTTTTTTCAAGCATGGACTCTCTCTCTCTCTCTCTCTCTCTCTCTCTCTCTCTCTCTCTCTCTCTCTCATAAGATTCATTCTGCTTCACAACAGTTTTTTTTTAAACATAGCCATATATATCTATTTACCTTTTCATTTCTATCTTGTCGATGGGCCCAAGAAAAAACAAACTGCATCCGATGGTGAGACTACAGTTCCGGAGAGTGTAGAGTTCTACTTCATTGTCATTACTCCAAGGTTCTACCCGCATTGGTACTACCTGTTAGGGTCCCATCTATGAGTCAAATACATCTGTTTAAAAATTAATATTGAATAAGAATACGTGGAACCATATAATTGTGTGCAAACAAATGACGATTATTAAATTATAATTTCTTGAAACCATAAAATTATGTATAAATTATTAGAATTACTTCAACTAAACAAATGTGAGCAAATCATTTTTATTTGTTATGGTATGAAATATTTCATCTCTATGCAAAAAACTATTAAGAAACAGAATGAGTATAAATATGAATTTCTAGGTTTGAAATAACCCGAAATGAGTTGACATGCCAGCAAAATCAATCTGATCCACTCTTACCCAATCCATGGCTTAAGTAGATATGTTTAAGATCGTTTCTTACCTGATCAAAACCATTGAAGATATATTTTTATACCGTGTGAAATTGGAGACTATAATTGTTAAACTGACTTCTACATGAAATAACCCAAAAAAGTGTTGACATGCCGTTAAACCAACAAATCGTTAATTTTTTCAATGAGTGTGTAAATATTTCCAACTTGTGTGCAATATGTGTGTATGTACCTGCGTAAAGTCCAGAAGAATTCTTTTGGTACCATGTAACTCGGTACTATCAGCCGCATGATCGAGGTATGGGCAACTTGACAAATCCCTTCACTAGACTTATCTGATGACGAGCGTGGCTAGACATCCAACTGGATGAAAGCTAAGACCTGCCAAAAGGCAAATAAACTCTCTTGCAGTATCAACGACCATCCAGCACCTTCATGTTGTGAAGTGCAAGACTGACACCTATCAGCACGCTTAGCCATTCTTCACTGGAGGTGATGGACCCCGAGATCTTGACATATCATCCATCTAAGTGAAAAACGCTCCGATACAAACCAATGGCTTCAATAACATCCAATGATTATCGACAAGCACTTCTTTTTTGAATACATGTTATTGAAGCTTAGTGAGTAGGACTGAGTCAGTGTACCATTTTTCCTCACAATAAAAAATTATATATATATATATAAAGTTGGCGACCTTAGTCAAGGGTAACCTGAAGGCTTCTTTTTTTAATCGCTACGATACCGTGGTGTAGAGGAGGGCGCAACTCCTTTCTTTGGATTGCTCCACTTAACCTTGATCCTTACCTTATAATGCAGCGTGCTAAGCAAGGCAGTATCAAGTACCATTTTTTTGAGTCTTTGGTATAACTCGACCAAGGATTGAACACCGTCTCCCGGACCATTAGCGAACACCCTACTCATTCGACCAAACACAACTACTTTATATACGTCGTCTTCAGGACAGAAAATAAAAAATATTATCTCGAAATTTGACAATGAAAAAACGATGAACCTTTGAGTGGAAAAACAATTATCAAACATTTTGTTTTGTCTGGTCACGTGTATTTTTGTACGGTTTAGAAATAAAAGCAGCGTATCCATGGACAAAATAAATCTTTTAATGACCTTGTAAAAACTTTCTTGTTTGAAAATCGTCATTTAAAGATAATGAATCAAAAAAAAGTTTGGCTTTTGTTTTTGGGAATCTAAATTTTTTTCCCTTGACAATCCTAACTACTGCCACTCAACTCCTGTTGGAATCTAAACAGATGTTCGCAGTTTTTTGTTTGCTTTATCTGCATTTTTAAATGTCACCCCTTCTGGTTCAAAAGGTGGATTGTAATTTGTTATATATATATATATATATATATATATATATATATATATTCCGATTGTTTGGTTCGGACAATTTGTGGTCCAAATTCCATCTTAAAATACCGATTTATTTGAGCCATATATGGGACCCGAACAAATACTATTATTCCTAGGAATTGAAATTAACTCCCGTTTAAGAACTACCAAGAAGTTTCTTTTAATTTTTTAATTATTCTTAAATAAATATAAAGCCAATTTCATTCAGATTTTAAAAAAAAATTATTACCACTTATTCTTTTTATCCAAATGTGTAGATAAATATCATTTCAAGGTGTACGATAAGTTAATTTAAAATGTTTAACTTCCAAAATTCTCTACAGAATGAAAATCTTTAAAAATTTAAACATGACTAAAATTCTATTGTTCTGTTAAACCATCTTATGGTGAAGCTCCAGTCCTGGAGCTTTGGGGAATTTGAAGTACCCCTTCATTGACATTACCCCCCCCCCGGTTCACTCTGGCCCGAGTGGTTGTACCTATCAAAATTCTGACTTTTATCTTTTTACGACTTTTAATTTTCTTCAAAATAGTCCCCTTGATATGCAGCACTCGTATTCCTGTGAGTTTTTCATTGGTCGAAACACTTCTGAAACACTCCTTTTGTTATGGCATGAAGTAAAGTTAGGAATGGATAATCTACGAATTTTTTAAAACGGGCTGCTAAAAGAACTGTCTTGAAATTAATGTAATTTTTTCAAAATGACAAATAAGGTGTTAAAATTGGCCACCTCGCATTGTGTAATGGTTAACGATCTTGGTTAGTGGACCATTGATAATGAGTTCGATTCTCACTGGGTGCTTCATACCGTTGACCTTGCTTTAAACTGACTGAATGACAACAAATATATGTTGGCCGACCATAGCCGAGGGTGACCTGAAGACTCCCTTTTCAATAGTTACTACATCGAGGCGGAGGGGAGGGCGCTACTCCTTACCCAGAACTACTCCACTTACTTTTGATCCGTACCTTATAATGGAGAATGTTAAGCAAGGAGGCATCATGTACCATTTTTTTTTTTTTTTTTTTTTTGTCTCTGGTATGACTTAACCTGCGATTGAACCATGGTCTTCCCGATCATTGGCGAACACTGTACCAATGGAGATATATAACTTTTGAAATAGGTGTTATTTTCAATCACCCTGTACCTATAAGTTTGTATAGATCTATATCTCTCTTTATAAAGCATGTGGTGAGTGTGTGTGTAATTAGTACAAAATAGTGATTTATTTTAGGCTATCAGTTTAAAGTTTGTATGTAAAATTAAACAAATACATTTACAAAATAGCCAAAAAATTATTTTTACTTTTTATCAATGTAAAATATTTATTTTACCCAAAGATGAAACAAATGAAATAATAGATAATGAGAGTTTGTTTGGAACAAATTATATTTACTTATAACCTGTATCAACATGAAAAAAAAAAAAAAGATTTAAATGTACCTTTTTCTTAAGATTTTAATTTGCTCTTATCTTAGCATACACAATTTCTTGTAATATTCATATACAAATAAAATTGATTGATGTTAATCTAAAAATGCATTTACATGAGTGTGTACGTATGTGTTAGTATAAATATACAGGAAAAAAAGATATAAAAAATAAAATCTCTCATATTCTTCTCCTTTCGATATATTTTTGGTCTAAATTTTATTTAAATTTCTTTTCCTCTATATTTTATGCTGACAGCAAACACATTTTAAGGGATTACAGCCTTTTTAAAAATACTGGCCAATTCATATCAAGGAGAAATAATTTTTTTTTCTTTTTTAAATAAAAGCAAACTTTTTAAAAATATCATTTTTTTTCTTTCTCTTTCACATATACATATGGAATTAGGGGCAAAGGATCAAAAAATCATTAATTCCCACCCATGAACATTAAACCACCAGAGAATTTTTTTAAAAACTGTCAGCAAATCCCACACATTTCTTTGCAAATTATTTCAAATAAGGTCCAAGGGACATAACTCACCCATTCTTTTTATAGTAAGTAAGTAAAGTTAGCGACCATAGTCGAGGGTGACCCGAAGGCTCCCTTTTCGATAGCTACTACACCAAGGTGTAGGGGAGGGCGCTACTCCATTCCCAGGATTGCTCCACTTTACCCTTGAACCGTACCTTATAATGCTGAGTGTTAAGCAAGGTGGTATCAAGTTCCATTTTTAAAGTCTTTGGTATGACTCGACCTGGGATTGAACCCAGGTCTCCCGGGCCATTGGCGAACACTCTAACCGCTGGGCCAAATATCAAATAACTGAAAAAAATCAAATACTACTGGCATTTTTTTTTTCCCTTTTTGATTTCGAACTGCTTTTTAAAAATTTATCCGTGCATACATGTGTATATATGTGTGTATACATGTTGGTGTATAAACTGCCAATACTTAACATGTGTATATGTAGAGGTTTCGTTTTTGGTTATTTTCTCCCTTTGTCGTTTCCCTCTTTTAGTTTTTCCTTCATCCCTTCCCACCTCACCCCCAAAACAATATTATTAATTCATTCTTGAATTTCTTTCCTTCTCTAAAACAAATGCAGGAAAGAAAAACTCACTTCTGGCTTTATATGCCCTCATTTCTAAATTCATTCAAATTTTTTCCCCATTTTTTCTTTCTTCTTCATTCAATTTCCATGATTCGTGTTCAAGTCAGTTTTAAAAAATCTTTTTCTCTCCCTCCTCCTCCTCCTCCTCGCCCTTAAAAATCAACTTAAAGGAAGAGTGGGGTGTACAAAAAAAGATCCAAGAGCAGATTTATTCCGATTAAGGTATAAAACCTTTACCCAATCAGCCGAGTAGCTTGATCTACTGGGGGAGGGGAGCTTGTGTGTTCTGGTGATGCAGGTGATTTCGATGAAGGGTTGCTGGTTGGTTGGGTTTTATGGCATATCAACTATTGTAGGTTATTTAATGCCAAATTCTGTTTTTGCATATATTAAACCTTATATTTCTAAACGAATAATTTAAAGATAACACTCTAAACAACTAAGGTCTCATTTTTTAGCCCATGATTAAAGTTTCAAGTATTGCTATCCAACACTAACAACTCTATTTAACATCAGCCATTTGTTTGTAGACAGTTAAATGGTTATTGTTCGATAGTTCGTTTGGTTTTATATCATATCAAACATTGTAAATTGTTTAATGCCAAATCCTTTTTAGACTTATATATTAAACACATGATTTGTGAACATTTCGCTAATAAAATTTTTAAACAAGCTCATTTTTTATGAGTTAAAATGATTTTAAAGTATTTCTATCTAATACGAATCATTTGTCTACACGCAATTAAATGGTTTCGAGAATTATTATACAACAGTAACAATTTTACATCAGTCATTTGTTTGCACACATTTAAATAGACATGGATGAGATTAACATTTAACAAAAGGAGAGTGAGCTTATCTGTTTGGCCAGAGTTGAATGGTTTCAAGAACTCTTGTTGTTTATATTCTCATCTAGATTAAGACTAGCAATTATACGGTCTCTAGCAAAATCCATACTTTCTACACTAGAAGTTCTTTTCTGGGGTTTTGTCGATCCCTATGCATTGCACTGTTTATTCATTCTTATTGGTGACTTGGTTCTTGATGTTGAGGGGACTGTATCGAAATTGGTAGTTTGAATGCGCTTCCTGGTTTTTCATTGTTCACTTTTGAGTTCATCTGTATTTTTCCAGCTTGGCCAATAGGAGCTTGTGGTTTTTGTTTAAATGGTCCGTTTTGTTTTTGTTTTTTTGCAGTGGAGACAAGTTTTTCTTCTATTTCTTTCAGTAAATTCTCAATTTTTGGAGACAATGGTTCGTCTACTGTGTCTTCAAATTCTGTGTGTGAATTAGCCGATTCTGATAAGTAAACATAACTTTTATATTTCCCCTTTTACTTGTCGACGGTTCTGGCAATATTCTTGTATCCTTAGTGAGAGCAACAGTTCTTTAGATATTTCTGAGACGGCTGCTTCAACCAATTGGTGGCATCCATTACGTTCAGTTTCAGAGTTCCTGATTTCAGTTTTGATTTTATTCTCAATCATTCGTTATTCAGGCAATTGGGCCAGTGAAACGTTGGGAGTGAAATACCGCTCGCACCTCACAGATTCAGTGTGAGGAACAAAGCGTTCGAGACGTAAAAAGACTGGACTAGTTTGCAGAAATGATGGTACGTTTCTCGTAGGCAAACTCTCTCATGATACTAGGGGGGCGTGAATTTAGTTTTTTTTAAAGTGTTATGCTTTGTGGTTATGAATATCCAGTGACAGTGGGGACAAGGGTTATGGCTGCTGAGTGAGGTGGTGACCAAGATGCCACTTGACTTGCATTTTCTTCTGTTTTGAGTCGTTTGCTTGGGATTCACTCGTTGCTCACCGTGTCTTCGATCCAACTCTTTATAGGTTCTTCAAGAACGGTCTTGTTAGACGAATGTGATTCTTTCCACAAATGGTAGAAGACGTCAAAAGCGCCACCAGTGAATCGAGAGGGGGCGCCCGATTTTCTTTTTGAAAAATTCGATAGAATTTTTCCTTTATTCAATCATTTCCTGAACACTTTCTATATTCTTTTGCGAGCATCAAGTACTTCCTCCGGTGAGTGGAGGCCAAACCCCAGTGGCATATATGATTCTCCATGCCAATGTGTGAGTGGCACACAAACTGGGAAGAATAAAATAAAGAGTGACATTCACTACAATAAATGCACTCTGGCTCCGGGTTAGATTCCTTTAGATTTACCGAAACATTCATCATAAACCTTGAAGCTGGTATCTTAGGGTGGACAGATCGTTTGTGCAGCAATGCGTGACAGTCTTTCTGCATCTGTTTTCGTGATAAGCTCGCAACTAGCACTCCAACAAGGTAAGATCCTAGCCGCGACAAAAACTTCCATGTGTTCGGGGTTGCATTGGGAACAGAATTGCTCAGTCGACTGAGGCTGTAGAATACACAAACTGCTTCTCTGCAAAGGGTTAATACCCCTCCCGACGACTGCTCTGTATATGACACTAAACAATTTTATGTTGAGGTTCCAGTAATGCTGGAGCTTTGGGGAATGCTGAGTACTCCGTCATTGACTTCTCTCGATGAGTCAAACAGAAATAAACTGTACTTATGCTAAACTGAATTATTTGAAATAGAACTGTTTGATACTTAACTGTTTGTAAACAAAAACTATACTTATACTAAACTGAATTGTTTTAAAAATAATTCGGCGTTAAATGACCCGAAAAAGTTTTTTACACCGTAAAACAAAACCACAAACCGACCACAGAAGGTATGCAATTCGTCAAACACAGAATTAATTCTGAGTGTGATTAAATTGTCTAAGAACTGAATTGAGTACCTGGGGTACACACAATCGCTTTTCACCTCCCAGTTATAAAACAAGCAATCCTCACAATTTTCAAGATGATTTCCGATCTTTTGGGCTTAAGTCGAACGCAGTGAACACAGGCAATTGTTGAATCGGATATGGAGGTGGCAATCGAAGTAGGTCAAATTTTAGGCCCTTCTCCCAGGATAACAAAGTGTGGGTTATAAACGAGTTCGTCGTCGTCGGGTCTCGACAATGGCCGCCCCCTCGACGAAACAACTGCAACAGAGGTAGATTAGTACGTCTTCTGGTGATGTCGGTCCGGCAGTATTTGCAACACCCACCAGACGCCGTACTTAGGGGAGAAACTGACCCTGTCCTACTACTACTGTTGGTACCCGCTTCGAGGGTACTATTGAGACTGTTTGGGGTGATACTGTTTCGGCTACTGCTGCCAACAGTCGAAGGGCGAGGAAGTTTTGTCGTGGGAGATGGAAGTAAATTACTCCCGTTTACTCATGGGATCTAACTAGATGTGGAAACGGAATTTATAAAGTTTGAGCCAAAATAATAAAATAGATTCGATGGTGAACCTACAATCGAATCAGAGCCATAAACTTCGAACTACTGTACTCTAATAGTCTCTGAGTACCCTCTGAATGTTTCGGCTCACACTCTTCCGTTGTTTATTGTCCATCTTCTTGTCTCTATGGTGAAAGGTTTGAATATGAAGAGATCCCTGGATACTTCAATCAAATCTAATTCCTCTTTTTGCTACAAAAGAAAATAGATTTTTTAATATATCAAGAGAGAAAAAAATTAAAACCCAGTGGATCAGTTTTCAATTTGAATTCGATTGTATTGATCACTGATAGATTTGTAGATGGTAGATAATCTTTACGTCCACAAATTTTAAATATAAATAGTATTAAAGATATAAAGCATACCTTTTTCGTTGTTTATATATATATATATATATATATATATATATATATATATATATATATATATATATATATATATATATTCAATTTTTTTTTTTTTTTAATTTAGATAAAAGCAACTAAAACTTTATTACTTTAATTAGTAAATTTTTATGTTTTAAATATTTTTCACTGATTTAGCTGGATAAGTCCAGGAAATTTTTTTATATCTTAAATATTGCAGGGTTTTGAGGGGGGTCCTTTTCTCTTTTTTTTTTTTTTTTACACATTACCTCCCGGCAGGTACGCTTATTAGTTGAAAATAAATGAAAACATGTCTTTTTGTCCCCCGTCTCTGGTTAAGATAGACGTCTTCTCATCACGGTGGTTATATATAAAATTCAGGAGTGTGTTATTGCTTTCGTAATTTTGAAATTCCTTTCACCGTTTCAATTTTTTTTTTCTTTTTTTGCGGGGGAGAAATAGAAACTTATACCAATATTATGTGTAAATCTGTCAGGCAGTGATATGTAGAGATCATAAAACGATCGGTTCAAAATAATTCTCATTCAATAAATTGATACACAAAGTTATGGGTTCATTTTCATTGTTCCTTTATAGCATATCAATTCTTTAAAAAAAAAAAAAACCTTCGCAAAAACATTTTCTGTTGATGGCTGAAGCTCGAAACTAGTTGAAAATAAAAAGTAACTACTAGGATATATTCCAATTTGTCATATCATATCTCTCGTGTGTGTGTGTGTGTGTGTGTGATTAATGAGTGTCACATTGGGGAGGTTTGTTATTTTATTTTGTAGTTTTTGTTCTTCTTCCCTTTTCTTTTTCTTTTTTTTTTTACCTTATGTGATTTTATATTAAATTATCAGTGAACTTTTTTGTCTTATGATAACCGGGCAACGTGAGAGTACCTAGTTGGAAGTGAAACTCCCACGAGACGAGGGCAACAATTGCCAATATTCCGTCGGAATTTCCCAAGAGGGGCGCCTCAGGCACTGGGCAACAAAGCCAGCCTTTACTCTATCGAGACGAAGAGGAAGACGCTACCTGGTGGGGGAGGCTCTCAGAACTAAGCTTTTATACATTAGAAGGGATCTTTTCCTTCTCACCCGCCCGGTATGCTCCTCTTAAATTAACATTTTGTAATGTATCTTTTTAAACAAAGTTATTTATTATTTTACTCCTTATGAGGTTTTTCTCACCAGCGTTAGTTGGTTTTCTTCCTCTGGAGTTTAAGTAACAGCAAGTCTCTTTAGGTTTCCTAGACTCTTCTGGGTTTTCAAGTCGATCTTAACCATGCCGTGGTCTGTAAATTTCAATCTTTCCTCAAATTTCCGAGTCCTTCATTTCCCCCCCCCCAAACCTTTGGTAACTGTTCCTTGGGCGCCATCAACAATTGGTATCATGTTTGTTTTGGGGGTTTTTTTGTTTGTTTATTTATTTTTTTGTCCACTCTTTGGCAAGATCCAATTATTTATCTTTGTTTTCTTTCAATTTCAGTTTGTAACCCACTTGAACAGCAAAATTCACCAGATGACACGTTCTTCTCTCCCCGCATTTTCTTTTGACCGGAATCTGTATCTCAAAATCCCAGAGAATTTTATCAAGCATTTCCTCCGACCGATTCTGGTTTGTACATGTACCATTTGGTTGTATGATCAAATTTTAATTTTTTGCACAATTCCCTGTGGATCATCTTTCTCATCCAGTCAGGCATAATCTTTTATACCTTTTGTGCAAGTTTGCTACATTCACTGATTAACTACTTCATCTGTGTCACCACATTACCTACACTTGCAATTCTGTCGCGTTATATCAATATCCACCTTGATATAATTGGTACTGATGATATTATTTTTGTACTGCTATTTATCTTTTGAGCTCCCCCCCACCTTTTTAATAGCCATGTCTTGCATAGAATCTCCCCAGTTTGTTGCTAAAAAGAATCTGTACAGTTGTTTGTCTTTCTATTTAACTTATTTTTCTGGGTTTTTTGTTATGTTGTCATTGCTGTAACGTAGCCCTTTCTGTGTACTTTTTAATGTGCTCCTCCAGTCCTTCAATTGATTCATCTAAGCAATTCTCAATGATGGTGAACCCTCTTCCTCATCCTTTTCTTGACTCGCATATTGTCTGTCATCTTTCGGATGTAACATCTTTAGCACCATCAATTTCCTTTTTCTTTTTGTTGTTTTTTTTTTTTTTTATTCGCTTTCTTCCATGGTCAATCTTTTATTTAAATAGTTCCGAGTATCTTACAAGGTCATCAGGTGAACCTGTTCAGTTTTTAAATGGATGACCAATTAGGAACAGCAGGTCCCATAAGCAACCTGTGTACAAGACTAATGAAAGTAAATATCAACACTTATCAGAACATATCACCAGAATTTAACAGCGGGGAACTTGTTCAATACCTGGAAAGGTAAACACTTAGGAACCGGGGGAATGTACTCGTGGTGTAATGGTTAAAGCAATGGCGTGCGACATCGTTGTAAGCGAGTTCCAACTCCAATCGCACTATTGCGTTCACTTTCAGGCAAATACCCTTGGGAAAGGCATGAACCCCCGTATCCTCCCAGCGATGGGTTAAATAGTACCACTACTGTTCTCCTAGAAGGATGGTTTTGGTATTAAATAACCAACAAAGGTTTATATGCTCTTAAAGAAACCAAAGCACTTCGGAACAGCAATTACTGTAAGCAACCAGAAGCCTGTGGGCCAGACAAAGCTAAGTACGATATATATATATATATATATATATATATATATATAAGGAATTATTTACTGACCTTCATCAAATTTAAGCTAGTTTTAACTAGTCCTTCCTTACAACAAATTATACTTTAAAGATCCCACTTCCAAGGATTGACCAAAAGCCTAAATAAATTACTTTAGTGAAGTAAGTCTAGACATTAAAACTGATATAACTGTAAACCTCCATCAAGCAGGTATAAAAATAATAAGATAGTCCTATGAGACAAGATTATCTTCCAAGAATGTGAAGCAAAATTGTCGACTAACCTTTGTCTCGAGCTCTAACAATGTTTAAAAACAAATATTTACTTCCAAGTTATTCACTTACAAATCTCTCTCTCCCTCTGATTTAGTATTAAATAACCCATAAGGATTGATAAGTCATTAAACAACCACCAATTCTTCTATATCCACCCGAGCTTTTTCTATTGGCGGGGGGGGGGCTATCGGCAAGCATCTATTTTACAAGAGTGCGTCGTATACATCCGTAAAAGGGTATATTTATTGTTTGTATTTACCTAACCCCTCCGCATGAACACGATGTGACACAAGGTCATCTTTCTAAGCGCAAGTTTAACAGGTTTGAATTCAAAGTTTTCCTTCTTCTAGATCGGTTACAATACGAAGGTTAAAGAGTCCAGTCTATCCTATCATTTACCCATAGCTAGATTCATACCTTTCCCAAGGGTAGTAGTGCTATCTGAATTGCAAACTGCTTCGTCCAAGTTTGAACTTTGTTCGCCATGTCCCTTTCCTGCAACAGTAATCATTACCCCATGGATATATTTATTGCTAACGAATTCCTAACATTTTCTTCAGTTTTCTTTCTCTTAAAATATTTTTTGCACAACTCATCATAATGTGAGTATTAATTTTATTGCAGAATTTTGTCCTCATCTTGATAGTTTTTGTTGTTTTTCTCACTACGTTTCGGCCAAATTTCACCTCTGGACTTCTTCAGGTGATTTACCGTGACCTCGGATAGGGATGATGAGTCTTGTAACTGTATCCCCAGTAATTACTGCTTTCCATAGTTGTTGTCTATCGCACCACATTTTTGACCAAGTAACCCTCTGGCCGGCTTGGGTAGGAATTGAAACCGCTATCTTCAGACAATGCTCACCAGGAACCGTAGAGACTCAACGCCTCTATCCGCTGCGCCACGGGCCCCGAATCGTAATGTATTTCAGAATGTTTGAATTTGTGGGGAGTACATTTATTTATTTACAGTACGGAATTTTGGCGTTGTACTAGGATTCTATCTGCTAGGCGAGCGCATTTACCATGACAAAGCACCTTTTCAGGATTGACTATGATCACTTTAGTTTGTCACAAGGCCAAACGTATAGAGCACTCAGTGAGAACTGGACTCGTTAAACAGAAGGAATAGTCTACAAGGTAAACTAGTACTTATCTCGCATCAAGCCTTCCAATATTACCATTTATAAACCTTTTAGTTCGACACCCAGGCCTCATATTGCTAATGGTATCTGATCTATTTAAATATTTAACAGGTTAACCCTACGGTGGGGCTTAGAATACACCAAATGCATCCTGGGTGAGTGACTAAACAGAATCCGGTGGTGAGGTTCCAAGTATAGAGCTCTGAAAAGTCCGGAGTATTCCTTCATTGGCCCGATGTGGTAGTACCTGTTAAGGTCTTTTCTATGGGTCAAATAAATCTGTTTTGAAATTTATTAGTATTGATAGGAATATTTGATACCATATAACGATGCAAATAGATAACTCTGGTTTACAAAAATAAATTTTTGGTCTGAGGCAAGAATGGGGATAGGTATTTGTTTTTTGTTTTTGTTAATTTGGGTGTGCTGAATTCAAATTTATAAATAGTTTTGCTCTATTACCTCCTAGTTTTCTGGCTTTTAAATAGTCTCATTTTAGTATAAACAGAGAATATATGTGCATATTTCAAGAATTGCAGCAGCTTATAACAGATAAAACAGGATAAAGAACACTGATTGAATCAATATATTTGGATGACACAATTACACAATTCATAGTACCACAGACAGTCAAAAGTGTGTTTTCTTAGAAGATCTGGTGTATTTTGCCTCCGGGATGTCACGCAAGGGCATCCAGCAGAAGTCTCTCATCATGCCGAAGTTCCATTTGCCTTGATAGTTGCTTTCCATCTTCGTAATGTCTAGGTGGAATCTTTCTCCACGCTCATAACTCACTGCTCCAAGGTTTGGCGGGAAGAAGTTGAGGTGGGAATGGAGAAAATAAATCTTGAGTGACATTCGGCACCCCATATCCTCGTAAGACTTTAGCAACTTCTCAATACAGGCTTGGTAATCTGGTACGCGTGTGTTACCAAGGAAGCCACTACAGACTGACTTGAATGCTTCCCATGCTCTCAGTTCCTTTAAGTTAAGAAGCTCCTCAAAATCAGTATTCTTCAGCACTTCTCGGATCTGAAGTCCGACAAAGATGCCCTCTTTGAGCATAGCAGCACTAAGACCCGGGAACACAGACAAGTGTTGGAAGGCAGCACCATTTTTGTGCAACACCTTCACGAAATCCTTCATCAAAGTTTGATGAGAAGAGAAAGATGAAGCACCTTATTCATGTCCACCAGAGGATTCTCCTTGAGGCTGTGTTCGCCAGGAACAAGTGCTTCTAGACCCCCAGTCTTTCTGCTTGTAATGCTGGGATACAGCTCGACTATCCCAGAGACAGAAAACAATAGTACTTTGTGAAACCCGCTTGCATACCCATAAGAAGACCAATGACCTTGAGGTCCCCACACAGACTCCATTGGTACTCGCTGTACTTAATAGCTTCTAAAAGAAGCTCCATATTGTCATAGGACTCCTTTAGATGGACGGAGTGTGCAATGGGAATGCAGGGATATTTATTCCCGTTGTGCAGAACACCCTTGAAACTTCGCTTGGAAGTGTCTATGAAAAGACGCCAGTCTGAAGGATTATGTGGCAAACCAAGGGACATAAACAAGCCAGGTATGTTTGTGCAGTAGCACAACTTGTTTTCCATGTCGAAAAAGGAAGCAAGGTCTTTGTTCCGATTCCTGAAACTGGTGATCCTTACATCTTCCTGGACTAGGTTCCGCTGTTTAAGCCGAGAAGCCAAGAGCTCTGACTGCTGTTTTGACAGATACAAATCACGAGCAAGATCATTCAGGTCTTCTTGCATGATCCAGTGTGGCTCATTACCACTTGTTCCTGAATATGTAGACTCAATATCTTCCAAAGATATTCACTCGGCAGAATCCACCCTTGAAGGCATTTCTTCATCTGATGAGGAAAGAAGATCCTTATTTACTGGAGGTGTGGGTACAGGAAGATCATCTGAATGGAGAACGGGTTTCATAGCAGGTCGAAGGTTGGGATATTGATCTTTTTCCTAGAAGATGCATTGAAACCAGTTATATTAGTTAAACAAAAATAACAATCATCTGCGTGGTTTCGCGGCTCTCTCCAAACCATCGGGACTGCAAAGTTGAAAGCCGCTTTCTTGCCATTAAACCATGCAATTAGTCCATTGTAGCAGGGTTTACAACAGATGTGTGGAGCCCAAGACTTGTCTTGATTACCAATTTTACAATCAAAATAGTGAAAGTAGGCGGTTCTGAAGAGGGAAGTGATGGTTCGACGCTGTGCAACTGTTGTGAAGTCCCCACACACATAGCAGAAAGAATTGGCCTTGTTGAGGCATCCTCGACTTTTTGACGTGCTTGAAGCCATAGGAGAATCTGAAAATATAACAAAGTAAAACTAAATGTGCATTTGAAAATGTAATACTAATATTTAGTAACCCAAAAGATGTGTAACACGATAGTTGAGAGACACCAACCTCCTGCGCCGCCTGCGAGACAACCTCTTCCAATGACTGCCAGAGTGTGGATTGAGACCTGCTGCCTTAACTGTCAAAATCCGTCTTTATATATATATATATATATATATATATATATATATATATATATAATGTAATGCTATCACTTACATTTAGTGCATAATAACTAAAAAATAAGCCATAAGTCTCACAATATTAGAATTAACCCTGAATTCATATACGCCTTTATGTACACTATGCATATCTAAAAAAAAAACTAGAGGTGGTGAGTAAAAACGGATTTCAAATTTGAATTCAGCACCCTCAAATTATGTAAAAACGGGTATTTTTGTCCTTGCCTCAGTTTCTTGCCTGAGTATAACACTGAATTCATCCGATGGTGAGGCTCTAGTACAAGAGTCCTGACAAGTATGGAGTCACTTCTTCGTTGACATTTCTTCCGAGTCCACACTGGGCATTAGTGCCAGTTAAGATTCCATCTATTAGATTTATTTTAACGGTATGTCAACCCGCTCGGGGTTATGCAATGCGTTCAGGTTACAGAATTATGTATATTGTACGTTTACTTTTTTAAGCAGTTTCTTAATATAATCATAACTTTATTTTTTCGATGTTCCATTGCATTTTCTTTTTTTAAATATCTAATGTTCGTACCCATTTGACCCAGAAATTGGATTAACAGGTACTACCACTCAAAGTCAATGGACCTGGAAGTAATGGCAATAAATAGATGCTCCATACTTTCCAAACCTTGAGAACAGAAGGCAATTTAGTATCCTATCCGGGACGCCCATTTGTTCGAGATGAGTTTGAAAATGAAATAAATTGGCTCTTAAGATTTATTGCGCATGAAGTTTCCCTGTTTAACTTTTTAAATATTTTATAACAATTTAATCAATACATTTTTGTACCAAATATCGAAGGAGAGCCTAAATGTAAAACTAACTTCTATATAAAATAACTCAACAAAAATTGACAAACCAATCAATATCAAAGGCACATTGATAGCCGGGTTTGAGATCAAGTTCAGCTGGACGCAATGGTTCCAGGATTTAAAATTTGTTGATAAACATACAAAGCTATAAGGGCAATTTTAAGGAAATGCAGCAGCAAAGTTTCCGTGTTTTAGTAAAAATAGCGAAAAAAGTAAAAAAAGCAATGTTAACTCTTCATTTGGGGTGAGGAAACTTAGTAGCAGGCTTTAGTTAGTGAGTTGGATTCTCACTAGGACCCCCACATACTCCTGGCCTTGTGCTGAGCTGAGTAAATGATGATTCTTCATACTTGAAGGTGGGTGAATGGTTATTTTGGTGAGATTTTAAAAGAATGTTCAATTCGAAAAATTAAAACGTGCCCTAAAATCTTTTGTTAATTCTTTATCTTTTACAGACTTAAGAGACTTTAAATTTAAAAGTTATTGGTTTATTCCGGTTCTTCTATTGTACAGTGGTCTGTTGTTATTATTAATATTATTATTATTATTAATTTTTTTTTAAGTGTCTAGTTTTGTTGCTTGTCATTGAAAAGATATTATTCTACTCAGACAATTAGATTTTTAAAAGAATATTTTTTAAGATGGTGGGGGGGTTCTATTTACAATATCAATAAAGTAAAAGTAAATTTTGCGACTGTAGTCGAGGGCGACCAAAAGGCTCCCTTTTTAATAGCTTCTACACCGAGGTGTAGGGAAGGGCGCTACTCCTTTCTCTGGATTTCTCTACTTTACCCTTGATACGTACCTTACATTGCTGAGGGTTAAGGAGGTATCAAGTACCATTTTTTTAAAGTTTTTGGTATGACGCGACCTGGGATTGGACCCAGGTCTCCCGGACCATTGGTGACCACTCTACCTAATATCGAAAATGTACGCGATTTATCTTCCCTTTTTATTTTTTGAGTTTCATGTATTAACAGAATATAATGAAATAATAGATTATTCTGACTTGGAATTAGTAAAAAGGTTTTCAATTTGACAACGATTATGTATTTTCCCAACCCCTCTCACCTGAGAAGTGAGACAAAAGGTCAATTTTTTAAGTGGAGTACAGTTGGTTTGAATTCTGTGGGGGTTTTGGGGGGTTGTTTTGACTGATGACTGTGACGAGACTAAAGAACCCAGTCTGTTCTATAAGCTCAGTTCTTGATAGAAATGATGGATTCATAACATTCCCAAGAGATCGTTTTAAAAATGCATTTATATTGTAAAAAAAGGATACCTTCCTGGTCTAACCAAAAAAAACCTAGAAAAATAATTTCTTTTAAACCTGACAAATCACCAGGTCGTCTAAGCAACAAAAATTTGTCACGATTATATATATATATATATATATATATATATATATATATATATATATATATATATATATATATATATATATATATATGGACCAATCTAGTTTTAAAATGCCTATTTCTTTTTTAATATATTGACCAACCCCTCTGCATGAACAAGATACGACACAAGGTCAGTTTCTTAAGCGGAGTTAAACTGATTTAATCTAGAGTTTTCGTTCTCCTAGACGAGTTACCATATGAAGGATAAAGAGCCCAGTTTGCCCTACTATTTGCCCATAATATTCGAACAGCCTCATCCAGGATTTGAACACGAGTCGCAGTGTCCATTTCCAACAACAATAGGCATTGTTTTTCTTTTTGTAATTTAACATTTATGGTCGCGACACATCAAGTTTGTGAGACTAATCTACCTAGGTCAAATGAACATTGAATTTAATTTAGATCATATATTGACTTTGGTTTGCTCGGTTTTGTACAACTACATCAGCAAGCACGGATTTCCCGAACTCTCTCTGTCTCTCCATCTGTCCCTATCGTCCATTGCTTGTGGTAGGTCTTCTAAACTGCATCCTGTGTCTGCATAGAGCTGTTGTAGCTACGTTCTTGATGCAGGGGGACACGTCCATGTGCAGGGGGTCCATAGAACGTCACTTATGAGCTCATCTTTGCTTCTCCAGCAGTGCCCTGCATGTCTTGTTCGTCTTACTAGGTGGCTATAGAGATGAGAGGCAAGTGGCCGTACAGCTGCCGCTTAATGGATGTACAAATTCAATTGAAAATAATCACTTAACTATTTTTCTATTTATCACATAATAATATTTAGAGTTATCGGCAAAGTTATAAAAATATAATTCGAACGGCTACAACAGTACTTATATAACATCATGTCACGCTGCTAGCACGGATCTACCTGACCCTTTCTCGTCACCTGTCTCTCGTCCATCGCTCGCTAGAGGTCTTCCACGTTACATCCTGTATCGACACAAAGCTGTTGTATATAGGTTCTAGCTGGTGGTCCGACCTTTGCTTGTCCATGTGAAGGGGTCCACTGGAGTATATCGCTTATGAATTCGTTCTTACTTCTCCCGTAGTGTCCCGCATGTCTGGTTCGTCTAATTTGGATAGTTTTTGTGATGGGTTGTAGGTGGTCGTACAACTGCTGCTTTGTTGGGTATTGCCTCCAGAACTTGTTCAATACAGATCGCATCATTATTGTGTAATCCATATTTACCAATCCCTCCGCTCGGGCAGGATATGACACAAGGTCAATTTTTAAGCGGAGTTTAACAGGTTTGTATTCAGAGTTTTCCTTCTCCTAGACTAGTTGCCTCACCAAGGCTGAAGAACCTAGTCTACCCTACTATTTGCCCATAGCTTGAGGGAGAATTATTGGATTCATACCTTTCCCAAGGGTATTAATGCTATGTGAAATGCAATCAGTCTCGTCCAGGATTTGAACTCGTGTCACCGTGTCCATATCCTACGACGATAACCATTACACCACGAGCACTTCCATTATTGTGTAATTGCCGTCAAACTTTTATCTACAGCTAACATATCCATATAATACCCCTATTTAGTCAGTAATGTTTGTATAAATTTTGACCGCTGATAAAACAATACTCTTTTCTTTTTGCTACGCTGTCATCATGTAAAATCCTTTCCAATGCATGTGAATCATTAATACAATCGCCGTCTTTCTCTCTTGTATTATTTTTAATGCACAATGTACAAATAGCGCATGAAAACTTTCAAAAACAACTTTTTATATGAAAATTGCAAAATTTGGCGCTTTACGTCTTAAACAGCTAAAGATATGCTTTGTAACTCTTATATCCCTCGTGATCCTTTAAGAGGAGGGGGCTGAAATGAATATCTGCGTTTTATAAATGGGTGCGGCTTCTGCACTGAAAAATGTGTTTTTGTTTTGTTAACAAAATCTGAAAAAATCTTGTTTTCCTAATTTCTTTACTGGAAATTCTGCTGTCAAAAAACACTTATTTTTTTTACCATTCAAGCTGATGTCTGTCTATTGGCTAAAGAAAATTTGCCTCTTATATATATATATATATATATATATATATATATATATATATATATATATATATAGAGTTTCTACGAATTGAATACACCTGACTTTTTTTTTTTTTTTTTAAATTTGAGTAACAGGCAAAACAATCTAGATATTTTTAGACTCTAAAACCATATTATTTAATTACAGAAAACAACTGGATTATATTCAGTATCACGATAACTACATTATAACAAAATTACGTTTTGTTTACCAATACAAATTTGTATAACTTCCGTTGGTTGAATAAAGTTTTTTTGTTTTTTTTTTTCAAATTAACATTTTTTTGTTTACTTTTATCTATATTTTTCAAACAGTCAATAAAGATAAAAAAATTAATTCGAAATTTATTTTTTTAGTTTTTATGTGTCAAAATTAAATCTTCCCTTCTTATTTTTACATAAACATTTATGTCTTAGCCAAAGCAAATAACCTATTGGTGCAGTGGTCGTTATTCTAATTCCTCCTTATAACGCAGCCATATTTGATGTCACGCGATATTTGTCCCTTTTTGAATGTTAGACGCAAGTCAAGCTTTTGAAAATGATCGTGGAATTTGAACTAAACAATATTAATACAGTAAGTAATTATTTTATTTTTCGTTACTGAAACATTCTGTATTAATCATTTTTACAACGGTGTTTTCAGTGTTCGTTTTAGAAGTGGACATTTTATTTATTAGCAAGAATGGTAATTAATCCTTTCTTTAACTATGACTTGGAAAAAAAGTGAGATTATTATCCTCGCCAAAAACAAAAGTACTTCTTTTTCTTTCTTATACGTCACCGAAAGAAAGAAAGAAAGAAAGAAAAAATTGAAACTGGATTTGAATGGTCTGAAATTCATTAAAATTTAACTTAAGCATTTTGCCATCTGTTTCATTTGTCACAATAACAGAATGTTTCCCAGCACGATGAGGAGAAAAAACTTTGAACAACGAGAAAAAAAAATTTAAATTTCAGTTTCTTTAATTAAAACAAAACACTAAAAAGCCTGTTGTAAACGAAAAGTTTCTTACCTAATTTAAAAGTTGTATTTAGTTTAAATTAAGGTTTTACGGAGAAGAAAATTTGTTTAAACAGTATTTTAATCTCTTTTTGTCTCTCTCAATCAAATTTCAGACAAAACAATCCTGTTTGTATTTTGTTAAAGACATTCAAATCTTAAACAAATTTAATCTCATTTTAAATTACGTTTGTTTTTGTTTTGTTTTTGTTTTTTCTCGATGGTTTGTTTATTTAACGTTTAAAAGAACTAAATTCAATGTGGCAATGGACAATGTTACTTATCTTGTATTTTGAGAAGACAGCGATTTTTTTTTTTTTTTTTTTTTTTTTTTTTTTTTTTTTTTTTTTTTTTTTTTTTAGAATCAAGATTCTTAAAAAAAATTACTTAGATAAGCTGGGAGGGCCGTTTGCTTTTGACGTTCATGGTAAAATGTAATTTACAAAGCGCTTTGCTTTGATGTGGCACAAGGCCGAATGAATGGGGCGCCCAATGAGACTCGAACTCACTCGTGTAGGTCTGCTAGTCTAGCTTGCAAACCGTTACACCACCAGAGGTGCCCGACGTTCATGGTAAAATAAACCCTGATTTTGTGTCCAATAACGAATTTAGCAATTAACTCAAAACGTTACTACGCATGCGCATTTATATTGTGTGCATATTTGGTCTTGTGGGTGATCCATATTTTTCATAGGGAATGCTAAAATGGTACCGGAATTTGTGGCTCTTTCACCATAAACGTACAAACTGACCCCTCCCCCAACATTTTTTTTTGTAAAATTGAAAACCATAACTTTTCAGAACATTTTTATAAATTTGTATGTAGATTAAAAGAATGTCAGTGGCAATGTTTAAAAAAAACAAATGTAATACATACATTTTCCGTTGTTGTCTTTGTATTTATGAAATTTTTCGCACTCTAAAAAATAAACGATGTCCAATCTTGGCTTTATTGATTTCGCTGTTCCTCATTTTGATTTATATACACGCACATTATTATAGACACAAATTTAGTAATGGACCCTGATTATTTTGAAATGTAAATATTTTTTAAATCCCTATTTTCCGACTGGGGATTGGGAATTGTCTTATCAATCTGGCCAGGTTTTAAGATTCTAATGATAAAGAAATTTAGTTACCTTAGCGGTCCAAATAAGTTTCCATCGTTATCTTTATGAACTTTTACACAATAATAAAGTCTAATCTCAAAATATAAAATGGGTGATATTTGTCACAATTCGGAGTCCCCACCCCCACCAAAATACAATTTTTTAGCTATGATTGCTGACTTTTTATAAAAGAATTTTGTAGCAAATCGCGAAAACTTGAATATATAGGAAATTCTAATCTTGGTTTTAAGAAAATAGCAGGACGCTTACTTTTTTTATACAAATATTTTTTGACAGTGGAAAGCAAATAATTGACCAGTTTTAAGGCATCTCAACTCTGGTTGGGTTATTTAATGCTGCGGTAGTTGCTTTTTTGCCCTGAAATTGTTTTCAGTAACTTTTCTTATCTAATACTAACAATTTGCACAGTTATATTGTTTCAAGTAACCAATAATATTCTCTTGTAGATAACTATAGCTTCGAGTAACTAATTATTAATACAAATAATTTGCATACTGTTGATTTCAATAATTGACATCGGATTTTAATAATTTCTGGAAAGATCTAATCGACGCAGAGATTAGATCCAAACAGGTACTACCCTTCCGGGTCAGAAGACCTGGGATTAATGGGAAACAAAGGGCTACTCCTAAATCCCCCCACCAGAACAAGGTCATCTTCATCGAATACAGTTTAGTATCATTTTAAGGTCTGGTCTTACTCATCTGTGGGGGATGCAGTTGACGTATTATAAGCCTCAACATCTGAACGAGAAATTCTAATACATGACAAGATATTGAATATAGATTATGTTGATTGTTGGTCATCGCTTTTATATTCTCTCGCACAAATACATACGATTGAAAAAAGATAATGGAATGGATGCCATATTAGACACTCTCTCTCTCTCTCTCTCTCCAAATCCACGAAAAATAAATAACCTTAAAAAAAAAAAGAAGACTGTCTTAAATATGAAAAGAAAGTACCTAGTCTGTCCAGATGTTATAGCTTAACTGTATAATCCTGAAAATGGAGAGACTCTTATTAGATACGATTAAGAGGGTTTTATATGCCGTCAAATAAAAATTTTTGATAATGTAAGATTGTTTCCATTTTACCCTCCTCCACCCCCTATCCAATTATTTAATGCCAAATCATGTTTGTACATACATGTTCTGAGGTATAAGTGAATAGTTCGTAGGTAACTTTATTTGTAAGCGAGTTAGCTTATTTGTTTGCACTCAGTTAAATGGTATTAAGTATTGCTATTTAACACTAATAATTCTATTTGTATCAATAGCAATCTCAAAAAAGATTGAACTGTTCAATCTGAGCTATAGATGGGACTCTAAAAGGTACTACCACTCCGGATCAGAGTGGACCTGGGAGTAATGGTTATGAAGACTGGAGCATCACCATTTGATGCAGCTTAATGTCATACCAGAATATAAATGGTTTCAAGTATTGCTATCTAACGCTAATAATTCTAGTCAACATCACTAATTTGTTTGCGCAGCTAAATGGTTTCAAGTATAGCTAATAACTAAATAGTTTTAGGGTCCCCCATAGATTGGGGACCTTAACGAGTACTACCAATCTGGCTTAGAGTCGAGCCTGGAGTAATAGTAATCAAGGGTTATTCGATATTTCTCACAGTTTCAGGACTGAAGTCTCACCATTAGGTAGTTTGGTGCCATGTCTGACACTCGTTATGGAGATGATATTATTTCTCTGCAAAGTTCCAGTCGGTGTATTTATCAGCTTCATCCTGTCTATTATATGTAAAGATAAATTATTAGGTACTGTCTACCCAGATGCCATAGACTGTGGTGCTGGGAGCGCTTAGATACCATCAGGTAAGTCAAGTCTAAAATATGAGGATCATTAAATAAGTTTCCAGACTTTTTTCGTATAGGCATTTTTATTGATAGTACACACATGAACCTCTAGTCACCTTCGTTGTAATCTCCTCCGGTTGCAATGCACTTGTTGTACCGTTCAAACAACTTCTTGAAGGCCCCATGGAAGTCCTCTTGTGTGAGCGTGTCAATGACCTTTGTCACAGCCTCTTTCAACTCCTCAATTCTCTCATAACGACAACCTCTGAGCTTAGGGAATAACCAAAAGTCACAGGGAGCAAGGTCTAGACTATAGGGAGGGTGAGGAACTGTCTTGATGCCCATCTTGGTCAAATAGTCTGTAACAAGGATGGAGTTGTGGACTAGTGCATTGTCCTGGTGGAAATGCCACGGAGCCGATTTGAAGAGTGCTGGCCACTTCCGACGGAATCTCTTGCTGAACTCTCTTAAAACCTCATCATAGTAACCCTAACCCTTTGGCCAATCAACTCTAGAGTATTGACTTCCTTACTCCTCCCACACCTCTCATCATCACCCACAGACTCCCTGGATTCCTTGAATCCCTTATGCCACTCAAAAACTGATGCTCGATTCATGCAGGATGGTCAAAAAGCAGTCTGAAGCATTCCATATGTTTCTGTGGCCTTTTTACCAAGTTTGAAACAGAATTTTATTGCATACTGTTTTTCTAAAGTGTCCTCACGTCCAAATTGCATTTTTGAACTTCACCAGCTGTGACAATCAGACTTTAGTAGGGTATATTCCAATTGCTGCTGTAGCTGTTCAATTCAACCTGAAATCATAAATATTGGTCAGTCATCTCATAAGATGTATAGCAATAACACACTGAATTTTCAAGAGTCTACGACAATTTTAAATGTCTGTACAAAAAAGTCTGGAAACTTATTGAAGGCACCACGTATCTACTTTGACTGACAAGCAAATCTTTAAGTAATTAAAATCAACTTTTGATGTTTACGTATAATGTGGACGTATATGGTTTACCCAGATGCCATAGACTAGCAGTATTCACACATAGCGCGACTTGATGATGTCAGTTAGGCTAACAGCACATTTGTCTGACTCTCTCTCTCCGTCTATCATTCTTCTCTCCAGGCAGGGGTCTTCTAGACTCTGCATATGTAAGTCCTTACTGATCGGCCAACGCTGGAGCATCCATGTATAAGAATTTATAATGGAACGAAATTGCTTATGTTTTCGTCCTTACTTCTTTTCCAGTGTCCAGAATGTGTTGTTCGTCTTACTTGGATGGTTTGTTAGATGGAAAATAAGTGCCCTACAGCTACCGTTTTATGGGATGCTATTTCAGGGATTTGTTCAAAACAGTACGTAGCATCCTTCCGTAGATTCCATCTAGCTTTTTCTCCATGCGTTTCGTTATCGTCCATGGGGTACATCCATACAATAGTATTGACACAGCCATAGTTTGAAAGAAATCCCGTTTATCTTATCAGATCAGATTTTTCTATTTGACTAAAAACCTGTCAATAGCAGTCCACGCCTTTGCAAGGTGTATGTTAACATCACTTTCAGCTGATGAGATATTGCTGCCAGGGTATGAGAACTGTTCTATTAACTTAAGAAGCGTGTTATTTAAAGTGGAGATGATTCCTTCTTGTTTAAAACTCATAAACTCTGTTTTATTTACGTTCACGTAAAGGCCGACACCTCTTGCTGCTTACTCCAGACTATGCAGAAGGGATTAGCTCTCGACTTATCTTTGCGGAAAGCGCTAGATCATCTGAATAGTATGCATCTGTTATAGTTTCTCTCTCGGACATTTTAATGTGAAATCATTTTCTTTTATTAGCTCAATTGACTTTCGAAGTACGTACGTTTTCTAGGCAGATTATAGATGGATATATGGTGCTAATGTATCTCCTTGCAAGACACCAGCAACAATGTCAAAGAAGTCGGTGTCTTTATCAGGTGAGCGAACTATTGCTTTCGTGTTTTTGCAAAGCATCATTATGATGATATCAGTTTCTTTAGGGAGATCATATGATTGTAGTATTTGCTCCATTAAGTACATGTCAGTTAATTTTTTCATCACGCTTGGACAAAGTTATTCTGTTGCGTTAGATTTCGGAGTTTTCACATGGATAGCGACATAGATGAATAATTATGTGACAATAAAATCTCTGTCAAACTCCACCATGTTCAACCTTGTTTCCGCCATAATCACTCAAATATCCTGTCCTGGCTTGTCTCCTACATAAGTCTCTATGGGAGGAGAGTATTATTCCAGCCACTCAAGTATATAGCAAAGGAAACCATGGGATTCAGCATGGTGGATGTGAAATAAGGTGGATCGAACCAAACTTGAGTCAACGACGTACTTGACCAGATGTTGAGTCAACGGCCGGGATCAAATAGTTAAGTTGGAAAAATACTGCTTTTAATCTACAAGAATTGAATCTATTGATGAGAAGGAAAAAAACAGGCCTCTAAAAGATTACCAGCCTAACTATAATCCTAAAAACCGAGAAGGATCTTATTAAATATAAATAAGATGGTATTATATGCTATCAAAAAGAATACTTTCTGTTTTCCATAAACGTTCAAAAGAAACTTATTGAAATACAAAATTACAATTATGAAAAAAATAGATGTGATGGCCTGGTAAGGGTACTGAAGATGGAAATTCCGCAGGAAAGTTGTTATATTGCGTTAATATCTTTTTCATTGTCACTGGGGCTTAGAATAGGCTCACTGTATCCAGTGTGAGAGGATTAAGACACTCCCCCCTCCCATAAAAAATGAATGTGCTATGTATGTCACTAAACTATATCTGATGTTGAGACTCCAATTCTAGAAATGGAGTCCACTCAGACCCGGAGTGGCAGCACCCGTTAGAATTTCATCTATAGGTCAGTTTAAAAATTATTCGTGTTCAATTAACCTAATGGAAAAAAAACTCTTAAGCAACAACACAAAAAATGGAAGTGTGAACGTTCAATCAGCGCGATTCCCTAACTTCAAGGCATGAAATAACCCGAGATATACCGTTAAATTCAGTTTTGTTTTTGTTTTTTTGGGGTTTTTTTGTTTTCGAAAGGCATAAATCCATCTTCCCTAATATCTTGGATGTCTTTGCTATTAGTAGTATAAACTTGTCCAGTCCCGTTTTAATTTTTTTTTCTTTGATCAAAGCAGGTTCAGATAAAATGGACATCTCCGAGAAAGCCTGAGAGCAAATCGGCTGAAACGTTGTGGAAATAATGTTTCAATTCAAGATTATTTGAAATGTCTATTTTAGGTGATTCCATTCTCATGAACAAAGACTTTGATATTTTTTTTGTATCAAAATACAAAAATAATCCAAATAGAATATTGATCATAACGTAATTATAAAGATAATTCGGATTCTACTCTATGACTAATATTATTGTCTCATTGGGTGCCCCATTCATTTGGCCTTGTGCCACATCGAAGCCAAGAGCTTTGTAAATTACTATGACTAATATTATTGCTGGTATCCTCATACTGCCACCACCACTACTAGTATTTTACTCCTCGTGAAAAATCTGAACATATAAAAGTATTAACAGCTCACTTGAATATAAAATATTCCCAATTACTAAGTCAGAATTTTCCACTGCCCCCCCCCCCAGAAGACTCGATTAAGTGTCTTTCATACAGATCTTCTTATATCTGACTTTGTACCAGATGAAGCCCAGTAAATCCTATAAACACAATTGGTCAGCGTTCTCGTTCACATAAAATAAAATAAAATAAAAAGGGTAAGTCGGCTTTCAAAACCGCGTTAGTTTGTTTGTTTTTATTTGTTTTTTTTATTATTATCAACTCCATATTTTAATTTTATGCAATCAAAAATATTTCATCTTAAACACAGTAGATTTTGCTTGGCACATTATAAATCAACGGAAACACACACACACGTGTATATGCATGTACAAAATGCGTGTACTGAGATTGAAGCTGTATTTACCAAGACAAATATAAACAATGAATGAAACGCTAATTTCCTTTTAATATAGTCTCCTTTGAATTCAAAACAATGAGCTTTCCGTTGGTCGAGACAACCCTGAAATTTATCTTTTCATATTTTGCGAAGCTACCCCATCATATCTCTCTAAACGTCACTCCATTTCATCAAATCTTACCGTTGAGATAAATTTTCAGCTTACGAAATAAACAGTTGCCTGGAGCTAAATGCAGGAAGTATAGTGCACTTGCGGAATTGTTTCGCCAAAGAGGAGTGTGTGTGTGTGTGTGTGTGTGTGTGTGTGTAGAGAAAGAGAAAGAAATGCTTATTTGTCAAGAATTCTGCAGTGTGCACACCTTTTATCTGAATTTTAAAATTCAAAAAGAAAGCTTCAGTACATTTTCATCACACCTTGTAGATGAAGATATATGTCTATATATAGGGCCAAGTCGGCTGCGGCTGTAGAATACACCGACTGCTTCTCTGCAGAGGGGTAAGACACCCTCCAACGAGGTTCCAGTAATGCTGGAGCTTTGGGGAATGCGGAGTACTCCTTCATTGCCATCGCTCCCAGGTCCACTCTGAACCAGAGATGTAGCACCTGATAAGGGTCCTATGTATAGGCTAAATAGAACTAAATGGTGGTTAGAGTTTACTGGGGATTTTTGCATTTAAACTGTGTATTTATGCTAAACTGAATTGTTTAAAACAGAACTGTTTCCACATTTAAACTGCGCACTTATGCGAAACTGAATTATCTGAAATAAAACTGTTTTGACATAACTCTGTATTACCCAGTTGGCTGGGGTTGTGGAATGGGTGTCTTGGATATGACACTAAACAATCTGATTGTGAGGTTCCAGTGATGCTGGAGCTTTCGCGAATGCGGAGGACCCCTTCAGTGCTATTGCTCCCAGGTTCACTCAGGCTCGGAATGGTAGCACCTGATAGGGCCCTGTCTATGGGTTAAATAAAACTATCTGCATTGCTAAACTGAATTGTTTGAATTAGAACTGTTTGACCAAACTGAATAGCTTGAAATAGAAATGTTTTTCACAATTAAACTGTACTTACATTTAAACTGCGTGCTTATGATAAACTGAATTGTTTAAAATAGAACTATTTTCATCAAAATGGATTAGGCGTTAAATAACCTACAAAGGTTGATATGTCATAAAACCCAAACAACCAACCAATATCTATCTATCTATCTATCTATCTATCTATCTATATATATATATATATATATATATATATATATATATATATATTGTGAGAGAGAAAGAGATGCTGTTTTGTAAAATATGTAAAAACAAATACGTTATACAATAAAACAAAATGTATTTAATGTTTGTGTTCCCTGATTTTCAGCGACCAACGGAGAAAATGAGTCCTGGAATGTTAAATATTCGGTCTACAGTTGCTCACTTTCTTAGCTACAGCGAGTAATACCCCTTAACTAATATCCCGCTTTAATGTCTAAACCACACATCTACAAAACAAAGCGCATTGAATCAATACTTATTACTACAAATAGATTGATTTCTGCTTCTGCAGATTGAAGCAATATCTCCCTCTACAGACAAATGGAATGGCCAGTCTCTTATTCTATCGATAATAGAAATTACAATCAAACGAGGAAAGTTATACCTCTTACTTGGTCGGCCTTGTGCCAAATCGAAGCAAAGAGTTTCATAAATTCATACCTCTTACTTGGACAACTGTACTATCTCCCCTATGGAGAACTCTCTGTAAAATTCCAATGAAATAGCTCTCAGTATATCAGCTGAGTTGAACCTGAGTAAATTAAACCTCCTAAAAGGTAAGTTTGCTGTCTTGTTCTCATACAGTGGACGATACAAATGCTAGTACGTATTTACTCAACCACAAGTAAAATGCTTCACAGGGTCATTTTTTTTTTTTTTTTAAAGCAAAAAAACAGCTGGTTTAAATTCAGACTTTTCTTTTGAACTGCGCTACAATTTACCTAAAGTTATCTTGATGGATTCATGCTAAGGACTTTACTACAAAACGCAAACAGCATCGTCCAGGATTAGAATAAGGTTTTTTGAGTTCATTTCTTTAAAAACGATAATTGATGCGCAAAGCAAGCCTGACTACTCAAATATTCACTGTAAAAATATCCAATCAATATTTGACTCTTCGAGGTATTCCAGCCAATCATTAAAATACTGTGTTTTACATAGTCTCGATTCTACCACTGATTACCAATTCTTTAAGTTCTCTGGCAAGATCCAAGTATTTGTCTTCCCTTTCGGTTTTTTCCAATTCTTATATTCAGTTGAAACAGAAAAATCCACGATATGACAAGTCTTCGTATTCGGTTGTTTGCTAACGCTAAGTCTGGCCATTAGAAAAAGTTAGGGGGATCTGTTTCTATCGCAAGGTCACAGAGAATTTTTTGCATATTATTTTCTAGGGCAAATTCAGCTTTGTGCATATACAATTTGTCCGCATGGTTAAATATTAATGTCTTGGACAATTCACCGTGGATCACCTTTCCTGCCTAGTGCTACCTTGTCATAAATTCATATTATGCCAGTTAGCAGAATTCAATATTTCCAATGGGTCATGATTCCCACTTCCTCAGACTTAGCCTTATATTTCTTTTGGGTGCCATATAACTGAATTCACTATTTCCAAGGGGTCATCATTCCCACTTCCTCAGACTTACCCTTATACTTCTTTAATGCCAGTTTCCTGAATTCACTATTTCAACTGGGTCATCATTCCCACTTCCTCAGACTTACCCTTATACTTCTTTAATGCCAGTTCACTGAACTCACTATTTCCACTGGGTCATCATTCCCACTTCCTCAGACTTAACCTTATATTTCTTTGGTGCCAGTTCGCTGAACACACTATTTCCACTGGGTCATCATTCCCACTTCCTTAGACTTAGCCTTATATTTCTTTTGTGCCAGTTCGCTGAACACACTATTTCCACTGGGTCATCATTTGCACTTCCTCAGACTTAGCCTTATACTTCTACTGCCAGTTACCTGAACCCCGGGGTCATCATTCCCACTTTTTCGGGCTTAGCTTTATATTTCTTTCGTGCCAGGCAGCTTAAATCTCTATTTCCACTGGGTCATCATTCCTACTTCCTTGGAATTAGTCTTATATTTCTTTTGTGCGGGTTAGCTGAATTCAATGTTTCCAGTGAATCATCTTTCACCACTTCAACGGAGTTTGCTTAATATTTCATTTGTGCTATTTGCTTACTATGTGATTAGCTGTTAAGTATCCGTCATCCCTAATCTACTCTTTCTATTATTTTGTTTGTTTTATATGGATTATTATTATTATTATTATTAATGGTTGCAGTAAGATGGAGTTGACATAAATTGTTAACTTTAATGCTGATGTAGAAAAACATTACTGATGATAACATGTATTTATCCCACGCTTCTGCTTCCATGAGCAAGGTGGAGTGTCGGTAAATAAGTACTGATAGCAATAATGATATTTTTATTTTTAATTCTTCCAACTTCTTAGCTTATGATCATTGTCCTTTTTAAGTTTCAGTTGAACAATATTGTGATAAACTTTACAGTAATATATACATATAATTATAATTTAATGTGTTTGCTAGAATTAGGCAAATCGTTGAACCAGGGGTAAACCATAAAAGAAAATTTGATAATAATTGCATTTTGCAATGTTACATTTTTGCAGGGATCAGCGTATTTATTCTATGCGAGCTTAACGCCAATTTTGTGCGTTATAATTTTGTTTAAAATCTCTCAAGGGAATATCTTCGCCGACTTTGATCTCTGTAAATTAATACACCGGAATTAAATCATAATCCTTATGTTTTTATACCAATATTATCGGATGGTTACCTCAGAGGGAATCAAACAACAGCAAGTTTCTACATTACTTCAGCACTCCCCTATTTGTTTTGTTCTCTTTGAGATTCTCAAAGTCCTTGAGAATTTTCTGCGTCTCATTTTCCTGTATAGATTCTGATTTGTGCTTATAACATTTATTATCTTTGACAAATATTTAGCACTTGCACAATTCCCAGTGGATTATCTTTCCCACCCAGTCATGTCGAGATTTTTATTCCTTTTTCTGTCAGGTTGCTTTATTCGCTTATGTGATTAACCGTTCCATCTAATTCCTAACATTATCTATGCTTGGTATTTTTTTAAACAGTTGGTTCTTATGACGTTATTTTCAGCTTGAGAACATGTAATTGGATATAAATTATTCGATAGGAACACTTGGAACCATATGACAATGTGCAAATTATTGATAGCAGACTTTAACATTAAATAACTTATAATGGTTTTCTATGCCATTGAATAACTTATAATGGGTTTTTTATATGCCATTAAACAAATAAACAATACCAAATCATAATAACTGTTTCATTTGCATAAAAATTTCATTCTGTAACTGTTATAATTATTATGGGACAGAAGCTGTAATTTTTGTTGTTATTGTTGCTATTACTGAATATGTCATTGATTTTTGCTGATCTTTTTCGTTACAGTTATTTGCAGACGGCAATTAAGATTTAGATATTTGACGTTTTATTTTTCTACGGTAACTTAATTTTTTTTTTTAACCGTAAAAAGGTTTATTTGATTATATATAACCATATTATTTATTCAAACTAATTTTATTTATAATTTTATATATTCTAATTTAAGTTTAAAATAATTCTTTTAAAATCTTGTTAGATTAATGATATAATGCATGACTTTGGATGAAAATAATATCAACTTAATTCATTTTTATACTGATGAGATGATAATAATTCTCTAAAAAATTTCTTTTCTTAAATATTTTGTGCATGTCTTATGTTTATTGTCGAAAATCGACAACATTTGTTATTTAACCAATCGGTTTTTTGTTTTTGTTTTTTGTTGGTTTTTTGGGGGGGTTGTTTTTTTACTGATTTTTTTTTCTACGAAATTATTAATTTCTTATAATTGTAAGCAAAACTTAACAACTTAAATCTTAAAATAAGCAAAAAAACATAAAAAAAAGCAGCCCTCTGAGGAAACTTAAAGAGACTGGAGGAAAGAGAATGAGATGTGGACAGAGATAAAAATCTGAAGAATTATTCATAATGAGGGAGAGACTCCTGAAGATGAAAGAATTTTAGATTCTTACAACTAAAATATTAAGTTTTCAAAAACGAGGACCAATTGTTTTCTTTTTTCTTTGCTAAACACTAATTACATATTACTAACACAAAAGTAAAATGGATAGTTCAAGCTGTGCGAACAAGAACCAAATAGCTGTAAATAATGAAGATGTCGCCGCTAGTTGCACAGACCCCTCATCTGCGGTAAATATGAATCAAGTTTTTCCAGAATCTTGCACAGAAGACCAAGCGGCTGCGGCAGCCCTCATTTCAACCGAATTAAACCAAACTTACGATCAAACTAATCAAGGAACGGAAATTACCGAAAGCCTAAAGATCGGACATGGCCAAGAAAACCTTCCGAAAATACCAGTTTGCCAAAATATAAATGGAGATGAGAATAAGTTAGTGGATTCCAAAGATATGCAAAACCTAGAAATGTCGAACGGAAGCGGTGGAACTGAGGATAAAAATTCTAAGCTTCAGTCTGAAGAATCAGTTCCTGAGAATCTCCTCCAGAATTCCAAAGAGATTGCAGGATTATCAAAATTGAACTCTGACGGAGATTTAAGCTCAAGAAACTTTAAGTGTGAGCATCCCTTTTCAAAAGGTCAAGTCTCAGAAAGCGTTTCCCAAAACGATCCTGATGGAAAGATTTTCTCTGACAGCAGTCAAGGAATACTTTGTCATAAAACCCCTGTGCCAGTCGGTGAAAAGTGCCAAATTTTTGATGTCAATCCAAAAGAATTGGAAAAGGCAGAGAATGTTGCCTCAGTCGATAAACAGGAATTAAAAGATTCTGAAACAATGAAGGAACAACCTGAAAGACGTGATAACTCTAAAACTAAGATATTTACACCAAATAACGAACAAGCAACAAACGTAAGCAATGGGAACCATCCAAATTATAATACAGAAAATGATACACGAATTCTGGGAAGAATGAACGTTGTTGAACTAAAAGCGAATAAACCATGTCAACAAGCAAATCCTACTCGAGCACCTGAAATAGATAATGCTTCAAAGAAGACATCGTTCTCAATTTTGCCTCAAGTGTCCACCGACCATTTAACCAATCCCCAACCCAGCCATTTGGGCAAAAGCCTCGTTTCAGGCCAAACATTGTCCGAACCGAATAGAACATTGCAACCTATCATTAAAAGACAAAATGATCTTTCAAATCCATTACAAATTCGAGCAATGACTTACTTAAATAATTCCGGTCAGGCTTCATCACAAAATAACTTTAGCAACGAAATGAAACTTAAGAACCCGATTAATATATACAGTACGAATCAAAATAAAAACAATATTAATCAGATACCTTTAAATATGATTGATACACGCTCAAAATCCATTGGTAATAATTTGCCGAGCCAAATTCGTCCGGGGGTTCATAATCTACGCCAACAGCCCAATCAATCGATAGTTCAACCAATTCGATTATCTAATTTACCTAATAAGAAAAACTGGGAATCTGAATTTCGTTTCCAATTTCCAACAGCTACAGGTATTAACTCCAGAGTTTCGCATAATCAACGTCCTTGTTACACAAGATATGATGTACCATCATCCCAATATGTTCTGTACTCGGATAACGGCAATATTACTAGGAACAACTTTTGTAACAGAACTTCAGCCATGGGGAACATCGCCAATAACAATTCAATGCCAATTCAAAAACCGGATCTTTTTTCGGAGCATCAATTTCAGCAAAATATAAATCAGTTTAGATCACCTTATTTCTTTATGTGGCCCGCCCCTGGAGACCAAACAATTGGTACTGACAAATTAACAATGACTCAACCATATAGCACCCCAGGAATTATTTCTTCTTACCAACAACCTCCTAATAACATCCTCCCAAATCCTGTCAAAGATTATAATTTATATTCAAAGCCTGTTTCAATAAACGATGCAAAACGAAACAAAAATCAGTTTTTAGATGGAGACCTTAATTTGTTGACTAGTCAACAAAATTTTGAAGAAAGGAAAAATTTGGCCATTGGCCATACTAGCATCAACAGACAACAGGAATCTTTGCAATCTACTCAAAGAACTTACAATACGATCGGACAAACCATGCCACTTCAGCAAAGTGAGATATTTGTGAACAGAGGAAATGATAATACATTCCCAATGAGTCAGAATTCTATACAGAGAGAACAGTCACCTGGATACTTGCATTATCATTCCGGCCAAACTGAAAACGAATTAAAAGTCACATTTCCAGCTTCCTCTCCGACGAACCAACAGTTTCTTGCTCAAGGCCAAGGTCTCAACTCTAATTTCCAAAAGCCTCCATACGACCAATACCAGCATTACTACCCAGGGTTTCAGATACCGAAAGCAAACCGTTGCTCCCTTCCGAATACACTACCTCCTCCTAAAACCCAGAACATTACATATTCTAATTTTCAAACTGGATGCACCCAACGTCCTTCAAGTTCCGTGAGCAACATACAAAATCCAGAGGTTCCTACTTTTCCAGGTCAAACAATGACCCTCACGACAGCGACTATATCAACTACATTATCAACATCATTGTCATCAACTAAAGTAATTTCGAAAACGACTGATTCATCCAACAGAGAAGAGTCATTATTGGATAATGGTCAACACTCAGGACCACAGAGGCCTCAGAATAAATTTCTTGAATTAGGGGTCTCTTCCCAACCCCATTCTTTAACAAAATACCCCAATCAATTAAATGTGGTAAATAATTCTAAAATAAGAACCCAGTTACCTGCTTCCAACACAAATACAATTCAGCCAAACTATAGTAAAGATGCATATGCTCTTACCTCTTCCAAAGGTCAAACACTTTATAACGCAAACGATTCAGATGGTGGTATTCTTGGCTGGTCACAGCATTACCCACAGAATTTTGACCCCGCTAGACCACTACAGTCATCACAAAGGGGCTACGTGAATTACGACCCAATCCACAAGGACAGAAACTTGAATTTCCAACAGCAGAATATTAATTATAACTTTTATGCGCCTCAGTCGTATGATAATTATATGCAACAGGTTGTTCCGTCTAATGACCCTTTCCAGGGGGTTCAAAGACCGCAAATTTCCTTAAATCCCGTTTCGACTGGCAGCAATGATTCAGTAGCTTATAACAACGTTAACGCGACGGTGCAAAATTTTGGGAATTTTCAAACAGAGAACCAACCAAGAGTTTCCGGGGAGAAGTTCCATGTCTTGCAGGAAATCAACTCCAATACGACGGGAGAACAAGTCTCCTGGAAATCCGAAGGTCAAGAGAAAAATCTGGCATTTCCTACTCAACTTGAGACAAGTACTCCAAAACCAGCAGGAAGCGACCAGTTTCAGAACTATAATCTTACAAACAATACTTGCCCGAAAGCCACAGAAACGTCTCCAGAGATGGAGAAATCTCTGCAGACATTATTACCGACTACAACTGCTGGAACTTCGACCAAAGCCAGTGATCTTCTGAGCAAGGCTCTAAGCCACCCCCATCTTGGAATGACAAGTGAAGAATCCTTTCTCTTTTCGGATTTTGACCCTTTATTCACGTCTAGTCTCTTGACAAATGATCTCGACTATTTCCCGGAGAATAATTCTGCGTTTGATCAGTGTTTTGAGGATGCTGCTTCGATTACTATGGCAACGTTAACACCAAACGAGGCACGAACCCAGCAAAATGTGGATACTGTCGATTCCAGCCAAGTACCTGCATCTCAACAAGAGCAGTTTGCTCCATTTTTAAACACTCCAAGTAATAAAACTACGGGCTCTTCTGCATCGAATATTTCCTTATTGCAGATTCCTTACAATCAAATACCACCCTCGCAAACACATATGGAGTCTATCCAAGTCAAGAACCCTTACGATTACAGTGCTGGCGACGGTAAAAATCTGGTTCCGTTAACAAATAAACAAAATCAGTCAATCGCTGGTTACGTTCCGGAAGCGGACATATCAATTTTTTCGATGAATATGGGGATTAGTAGTTTTGCTAAAAATAGCAACATCTGCCCGAACGATTCTATTATGAAGAGATTCTCAGATCGCTGCACCTCAAAGACCGCTTCTCAATTGGCCAAACCAATTACTGATTACAAATCTGAAGAGAAAAGGTTGAATAAAAACGGACAAACTACCGAACAACATGAGACCGGAGCTAAAAAAAGAAACCGACAGAAAAAGGAACGCTCTCTAACGGATCTCCTTCCACAAGAAAATGTTAAAAAGCCCAAAAAGAAAACTGTGGCACCGAAAGGTCCGCCAAGACCACGCGGAAGACCACCCAAAAATAAATTTCAAGGGAATACGTGTTCTACACCTCCCATACCAGCAACACAAGGAGTTATCATTGATAATCTATATAATACTAAACAAATCGAAATTTTAAATACTCGAACCGTCGCATTTGGAAACGATCCACCGAAGCCGATAAATAATTTACCAGATCAAGTGGAGATAAACTATCCCGCAATAAATATTGATTCCAATTTGAATATACAAAACTCATTGGATAGCAGGAATTCTTCAAAAGAAGTGGAATTGCCAGAATACGTTATCAGCAAAAATCCAAACAGATCAGATAAATCTGATGATAAGACACCATCAAATGAAAGCTTTTTGTTATCGGAAGAATCTGCTGCCAACAGTTCTTCGACTCCAAAAACCCATCACGAGCTGAGCGATCGGGAAGTGATCGATGTCGTGACAAAATGTCTGGAGTCTATCTCTAGAAAGGAAGATAAAAGTTCTGACAAAATAAAGGATTATCAGTTGGGTGTGAATTCTGAAAACTTGGATGATTCCAGATTAGTTGGGATGGAGTCACAATCAGGAGGAGACGATGATTCCCCTGAGAATCAGGCCCTTTCTAGGGAAGAAATGCTGATGAAAGCTTATATAGAATTAAAGAAAAAGCTGGAAGAGAGAATGAACCGAAGTTTGTGGCGACAGTCTTATCTGAAGCACCATGAACCAAAAGACAAAAGCTTTCGGAAATTGTCCAAGAAAGAATGTATGACAGCGTACTCGGGGACAACCAGCTTGGGTCCAGAAAATGACTTGTTTTCGCGTTATTCTAATCGATCTAGCGCTAATATCAATAGCAAGCTTGTGGCTACAGCTGATTCTACTAGTTTGGATTCTAACCCGGACAAGCAAATTGAAAATTCAAACCAAGAAAACCTTGAAATAATAGACGTTGAGCTGATTGAAAACCTAGACAGAGTCACAGAGAAAAAACTCTATACCGATGAACCATTAATATCTTCTACAGATGTCTCCAAGCCTAAAGATAAAACCTCAAAAATTGGTACTACTTTAAGGTTACCAAGCATGATGGAAGTGGTCCGGACGCGTCTGACAGACGAATTACCTCTCTTAGACACTAGTCACTCGAAACTACTGGATTTAGAAGCACCTAAAGAGCAAACAGAAGCTTTGGTTCCAATTGAAAATGTCCAAAATGAGTCTTCCGAGACAGGAGAAATATCCCCAAATCTAGAGAAAAAAATCCCTTCGAATGATGTGGAACAAGTCCAAGAACCGGAAAATGGAAATTTAAGCCAGGAACAATCTGAACAGCCACCACCAACACGGCACTCTGCTTTACAACCTTATTCTCCATCACCACTGCTTCCACCACCGCCGCCCCCTCCTCTTCCACCACAAGTCACTCTCTTGCCGTCTAACAGGGAGAAAACAACCCCACGCAAGGTCGGCCCGACAATTGTGGAAAATGCCAAGATCTGCTTTGAAGCGATCGGGAAGTATTTAACAAAGGCCGATTCGGATTTTGACAGCTTCTTGATAAGCTACGCAAACATTGTACAGGGATTGCTAAATTGTGGGTCCGAAAGGTATGGTCGTATAAAAGCCATATTGAAACCACAACCGGTATCCAACGAATTGATCCCCCAGAAGAGCATAGAAGCAACTGAGACTGTCTCTGACAATTCGTCCCCTAAAAAGTCGTTCGAATTTCACCAAGATATCGACGCCGCAGATATTCAAGGGGATGCCGGTAGCCAAGGTGAGAACACGATCGATGTAGAGGATTTCAATTCCAGTTATGCTGATATCGTGAAAATCATTTTGAGCAGCCGAGCTGACGAGTACCGCAATATCAAACAAGCGCTCAGTCGAAACATCTGTGGCGGTACGGATGTGGCTCAAGGGCTAACGAAAAGCGCGGGAAAGAGTAAAAGTGACTATGATGCTAATTACGAAATCTCTGAAAACCCGCTGGCTGACCGTAACGAAGCAGGCAGCGCAACGTTAACAAAAGTTAAGCGGAAGTCTGGTAAAAAGACCCAAGATAAAATGTCAGAAAGTCCATCCCAGTTCTTAAAAAAGCAGAATAAACGTAAAACTAAAGAAAAGAAGGACGGCACCGGAATGAAAAGTAAAGTCACTCTCAATAATGAAACGATGGAACCCAGCCGTAAGCAGACTCCAAAGCGTAAGTCTAAAAAGACGCAAGATACATCAACAGACAAGAAGCAAAGTTCTTTTCAAGGCAAAACAAAGGCTTCCGGCTTCCGGATTATACTGAGTAGCAATTATTTTGCAGAACAGAAGGGAAAAGATTCGAATTTGGGCGTTAAGTCTAAAATTTCAACCCCTAGTATCGAAGAAGATTATGAAGATCTGGAGTCGAGGCTTCCATTGTCAAGTGATGATGGTTTTGTCGAAGAAAGCACAGGTGATTATGTAATGGGTCTGGGTTTCGAATCTGGTGATGAGAAATCAGAAACAGCTTTCCACATAGAACCTCTCCGTATGGACGACGAACAAACTTTTGGTAATATAGACAATATCACCAAAACAGTCGAAAAACCAGACAAGTGGTACGAAGCTGCTTTTAAAACGGAAACAAATGACCTTTCGTTAGACTTTAACGCAGATAAAGTAGCTGACTGCAAAGATGATTTTTCTAGTGGTGACCCGAAAGGGACTATTGAAGATTTTAATGCGATTGGTAAGGTATCGTCTGAAACTACGGTAATGAGCGAAGAGAAGAAAAGGCAGAGACCTACCAGGAAAGCTGCCTCGGCTGGGGTCGGGGCTTTAAGATGTCCATGTGGCTGCTGTGATGACCGTCCGAGTTTGAGAGACAAGTCTGTGGAAAACCGGCTCCGAGATCTTACAATGTCTTTCAAGAACAGGAATCGAGCGAAGATCATTAGACCGAAAAGTGCTAGTATTACTAAGAAACGCGGACGTCCTCGAAAGATGGATAAATCACCCCCACAGAAAATAATCTCTAAACTTTGGACTGATATCAGTGCCACCGAAGAATCAGATGAGAATCAGGATGTTGTTGAAAATCTGAGCGACGATGAAGAATCTGAAATGCCTGAAAATCTTTGTGATACCCATTCAGTACGAAACATGTTTTTCCAAGTTCGAGCCAAACGCAATAATACAGTCAACGATGTTATAGAGAGACCCGAGTCGTATTTAAATTCCTATTCAGACTCTGACAAAGATGCATTTGCGGATATCGATGTACTTATGAACTTATCAGAAGATTCTGACAGCAGTTGGAAACCGAAGGTTTTCAAAAATGGAAAGCGTGAAATCTTGAAGAGAGGGCAGAATTTAGATGAATATAATTTATTAAATATTAAGACTTCTCTTATTGGCGTTTGCGATTCACAGACGGACGATACAGATAAAAAGGCAACTAAAGAAGGCCAGGGAAGAAAAACTGAAACTACATCTGAAAAGGATGAAAAAAATCCTTTAAATATGAAAATGGATTCTCAAACTTCTATCAAACTGATAAACGAGTCTTCTGTTAAAGAATTCAGCCGGGATGAAGATATTTCAAAACAACGAATTTCGTTCAAAGATTTCGTACCTAATCTCAAACTACCGCCTCTTCCTAAAGCAGCCGTTTGCAATCCAGAAATTCTAAATGAGACAAATCCCGAGCTAGAAATTCAAAAGTCTGGTTTCACTGAAATCAGTACGGAAAGCAGAAAAATCTTCACAGAAAATGCCTCTAAGAACATACAAGAACCTCTCAAATCTTTCAAATATTTAAATCCGGAACAAAATGAAATCTCGTCGAATGCAGATGGTGGCGTGTTCTTGTCAAACAATAATGCCAAATGCAATAATCAAACAGAGATCAATTCAAATCACCAAATTTCTCAAACCGATACCAGTGTGAAGCTTAAAGCAGACGATTGCAAAGACTTACCAAAAAAAGAAAGAGATGGTGAAGAAGACTCTAAAACTGAAAATGTAAATGAAGACTCAAAGAAACCAGAAGAAACAATCAGTACCGAAGAACGCCTAAGATCACTGATTGAAAAAATAACGGAAATCAACGTTGCAACGAAAAGACTCAATACTAATCCTTCCACTTCTGTTGGAATTGGCTCTGAAAATATTGACAAAAACTCGAACAAGAACCTTCAGTCTTTAGATGCTGACTTTGAAACAAAAGACAGCGAAGAAATGAAGGTGAAAACTGAACTCTTGGATAGAATAGATGAAAGTATGCACTGCCCAATCGGGATGAATGACCTTGATGGTAGAACCAGTGATAGCAGTTATACTGACAGCAGCAGTATCAGTGATAGTAATTGTAGTCAAAATAGCGAATGGAGAAAAAAAGGGAGAGATTCAATGTTTCCAAATTCGACACAGAATAAAAACCTCGAAGTCAAAATGCCAAGCCCATTAAATCCCAGAAAGAAAAAACGTTATCGAATTCCAAAAGCCCAGCCAGTTAGATTTGAAAATAAGATAATAATTCGAAAGAAGTGTCTTGAGAAAAGATCCAAAAAGAACAGAAATCTACAGAAGCAAATTCAAAAAAATAAAAATATTTTCGATATTATGTCTCAAAATGAGACTGAGGATGAAGATGATGATGAAGGGAAAGACATCAAATTGGAAAAAGAACAAAGTTCAGGCTGCTTCTCGGACTCTGTTCCCAAGAAAAGTGAAGTCTATTCTGTTATTTTTTCTGGAGTGAGTAAATCAGGCAACAAGACTCAAAAGACAAACTCAACCGGGAAATCCACAACGATTCGAGCTACAAAAAAGGCCTCAACAATAAACAAAGATTCTTCCTACGACAATCAGCAAAAAAGACTCGAAATATTTCCTAAGTTTTCAGAAAACGCCAAATTATCAACAGAAAACAATCTGGAAATTCTGAAAAAGAAAAGAAAACGAAGGAATGTCAAAAGCTTTTTAAATGAAGCCAAAATTCTGGTCGAACCTGAAGGTGTTAATAACAGCAATTCTTATTCAGAACAGAAGCATGCCAATGTATTTCCTGATTCTAAAATTCTTGTGGATGACAACTTGGAAAAAATATTGGGTGTGACAAGCAATTCTAAGACAAAAACGAAGAAAGCTACCAAGAAACTAAGAACAGAATTGAATTTTTTAAAGTGTGAAGAGAAGCCATGCCTTTCTTTTGATACCCAGAGAGGAAAAAAACGAAAAAAGTCAATGGAACCAGAAAATAGTTCGATTCTATTGAAGAATAAAGAAAAAGAGAGTGATAATCTGAGATGTAATAAAAAGACAAAAATTGACGAATTATCTTCAGATCAGGACCGTGATATGTCCCTGATGACAAACGGGTCATTTTTCGCTGACGACGGAACCAATGCAAAACGAAAACGGGTAAGATGGACTTCAATTGATCGACCCATCTTGGAGTGCTCGTACTGCCAGAAGACTTTCAAAAAACCATCAGAACTGTTGTACCACACACGTAGCCACACCGGTGTGCGGCCATTTGCTTGCAACCAATGTGACAAGTCATTTGTTTCCAATGCCCACCTTCTTAGGCACCAACGTACTCATTCGACTGAACCAAGACACGTGTGTCCGACCTGCGGACGTGGATTCACGCAACATTACGGTATGGTAGTGCATCAGCTAATTCATTCTGGAATCAAGCCACACAATTGTCCTGACTGTTCGAAAACCTTCCGTACCAAAGGTTGTCTCGGTACTCATAGACGAAAACATCACCCAGAACAAATAGCTAAAGAGAAAATAGGTGGGCTACAAAATGACCCACCAGATTCAAAGTAGATGTACCTTTTATTTTATTTTTGATTATTTATCTATTTACTTATTCATTGGACACTAGATTTAGTCCCTGCTTATAACATGCAAGATATTAACATTTTTATATGTTTGGGGGGGGGGTATCGAAGAAAGGTTGTTACTTGTCCCCTGTTGCAAAAATACTACAAACAAGTTGATCACGTAACCTGTTCATTTCCCGATGTTAGATTTTCTTCTTCTGACAGATCTCAAAAGATGTTGCTTGTATTTTGCACAGATGGTAGAAGAAATGAGAAGCCATTTTGTTTTTAAGCCATTTTCATCTCCCCTCCAATAAGTGCAGTTTAATCTAAATCCCAAACTACCCGACTTATACGCTTCGAGTCACGGTCTTAACACTCCAGAATTTGTATTTCTCGAAGTCTGTAGCCAATGAACGCGTTCCCAGACTTCACTTGTGATTTCTGATCTATCATGCCCCCAGCAAATGACCAACACATCTACCATCAAGAGTGTTGAAAGTGGTTGGAGCCATTACATTACACACAGTCTTCTAGCCCAGATTCTGATTATGGTGTTGCCAGTCAAACTTTCAAAGGACACAGAAAAATTCTTGATCCGACAAAGAAGTACATGGTCAAAAGCCATGCAACATAAATGCTATTTCACATAGTCATCCTGCAGTTTAAAATATTTAATACTTCGTTTCCCAAAAGAATTTAATCTTTTTTTATATAAGTTCATCCTGTTCTTTGTTTGGCAAAGACCTTTTTAGCATACCTTTGATAAAAGAGGTTGAAATATTTAACCAACCCCTCCGCATCGGGAAACATGCGACACAAGGTCCAGTCTGCCCTATTATTTACCTATAGATGCGGGGATAAGAGAAAGATTAATGCCTTTACCAAAGGTATTTATAGGAGAAAAAAGGTTGTCTATGTACTGAAAGAACTACTGACAAAAATGGTCAAAGAAAAAGCCACAAAAAGACAATATCCTTGGTATGACAGTAAACTGAATCCATTGGTGAGGCTCTATTTCTGGAAATCTGGAGAGTGTGCGATATCTTTTCATTGTCACTACTCTCTGGTCAACTCTCACCCGGATTGGTAGTATCTGTTCAGGTCCCATCGATTGGTCAAATACGTCTGTTTTGAAAATTATGGGTCAAATAGATTTGTATAAGATTGTAATACTTGAACCTGCAAACAAACGGTGGTGGTTGCTGTTGTTGTTATTTTTATTATTACTATCAAATCATACATGTTAGAGATATTTGAAACCATTTAACTGAGAGCAAATAAAGGATTATAAACAGATAAAAATTTGCAATTAAAATTGCTATGGATCATTGAAAATATCAATAATTATGATTACAATCGAACCTGTAGAACGAATCAATTTTCGGTATTAAATAACTCATAAAAAGTCAATATACCGTAAAACAAATAAACTGGACCTTTATAAAACGCAGTGAACTTACGGTCGCTTTTATTTAAGTTTAGAACAATTATTCATATCTACTCTGCTGCATAGTCGACCTATTCCCATACCTTGGTAGCAATATCTCATCTACTGAAAGCAATATCAACATATGCACCGGTAAAGCATTGACTGTTACTAACAAATTAACAACCATATGGAAATGTGATCTTTCCGATAAAACGATATTTCTTCCAAATTGTAGCCGTATTAGTACAATTGTATAGTTGCACCTCCCAGATATTAAAATGGGAGGAGAAATAGCTAGATAGGAACTACACATGAATGCTACATGCTGATGTGAACGAGTCCTCGAAGCAGCACCACAGAAAACAGCAGCTTTACTTTCCATCTCCCAAACCATCCAAATTAGATGAAAAGGACATGCTAGGCACTACAAGTAAAGTAAGGATAAACTCATAAGGGACATTCTCCAATGGACTACTACACATGGACACACCAGTGTTTGCCGATCTGTAAAAACTTACATACGTCAACTCTGTGTGAAGACTATATGCTGCCTAGAAGAATTACTAAGAACGACGGTCGAAAGGGATAGATGGTGAGAGAGAGTCAAGAGAATCTATGCCGTCAGCACGCCTTTAACATGATGATGATGATACTACACATTATTTGTTTCATTTTATTTAATTATTCATTTTGGGATTTACTACTGGAAATCTTTTCATTGACTGTAGTGTACGAATACGGTTTAAGGACCACTCGAAGGTTTCAGACACACCCGAAAACATTTAAAAATTAATGAGTGTTTTGAATATTTAATTTTATTATTGTCTACAACTGAAGACATTGTAGAAACTTAGATTTTAGAATAATGTATTTATGAGATTTGTTTTCCAACGGTTCATGTGGGTTGGGATGAAATAAATCCTTTCTAATCGATTAGACACTCGGTTATCACAAATGACCAAAGTAATTATAGGGAAAGAAGGTGGGTATCTCGGGTGGTGAGCAAATTAGACGAGTAAACCTTCATGGGTGAGTTCGAGTCTCACTGAGTTCGCCATTCATTCGGCTTTGTGTCACATCTAAGTAAAAATCTTAATAAATTACTATTGAAAAAGAAGGAATCATCTACTTATAATAACGATATGCCGTTAAAAATAAATAAATGAATGAATGAATGAGTAAATAATGGCTTGTTACAATGAAGAAGAGAATGGATGAGAGGATACTGAAGCAAACCACTCACCCATAACTACTTTACATGCCCAGACATAAGCTTGCCCAGTCATCTGGGACCGTAGAATACGCCGACTGCATATCTGCAGAGAGGTAAAACACCCTCCTCAACGTGTGTCCTGGATATGACACTAAACAATCTGATGGTGAAGTTCCAGTCCAGAAGCTTTGGGGAATACGGAGTACCCCTTTATTATCATTACCCTCAGATCCACTCTGACCCCGAGTGGTAGTACCTGTTAGGGTTCCATCTATGGGTCAGATAGAACTATTTAATCATTTAATATACTTAAAACCATTTAATGATGTGCAAACAAAAAGGAATAATATTAAATTATTAATATTAGATAACAATACTTGAAATCATTTAACTATGTGCAAACAAATGAACTCTGGCTCGTTTAAAAATGCTACCGACAAACTATTCATTTACAAATCATATATATTGATCAAGGATTTGTCATTAAATAACCTACAAGTGTTGATATGCCATAAGACAAAACTAAACCAAATCTTATATGTATTATATATATGTATGAAGAGTATTTGGTATTAAATACCCTACAAGTGTTGATATGCCATAAGACCAAACCAAACCAAATCTTATATGTATTATATATATATATATATGTATAAAGAGTATTTGGTATTAAATAACCTACAAGTGTTGATATCCCATAAGACCAAACCAACCAACCAACAGACAGTAGCAAAGCGAGTCTTCGTGGTGTAGTGGCAAGCGTTTCTACATTATGACATCCAAATATATGAGTTCGAACTCCAGTCGCACTATTACGTTCACTTTTTAATATCCATAGAAAATGTATAAACCTTTTTATCCCTCTCCAGCCATGAGGTTAAATAGTACTGTTCTTCTACAAGGATGGTTATGGCATTATATAATCCATGAACGTTGATGTGCCATTAAAAACAAAGAACTCAAAACAAACCAGACAGGAAAAAATTGTTACATTTTATTGTTATTAATCAAATTGCAAACTGAGATTTTTCAAGAAAAAAATTTACTTACAGATGATACTTCTGCCAAAATGTTCCCACAAAAATGCCCGACACTTTTGGCCTTGTCCCAGACCTAGTATAAAAATTTGATGTTCAGCTGATGTCCTACGGTTAGGGTTAAGTGCCCGAGTAATTTGAGGTCTATTAGATATTTCTGTATTTATTCAGCTTAAGGAATAAGATTAAAATTATCGAGAATTGATTTTTTTTTCAAATTATCATGAAGACGTTTACAAATCTCGGTGTCTTTAAAAAGTAAAGATGTCCAGATAACGAGACTGATATTGTGTGGAGGTGCCTGTAGTGTAAGGGTTATCGTCGTAGGAAATGGACACGGCTATTTGCATTTCACATAGCACTAATACCCTTGGCAAAGGGGATGATTCCAATCATTCTCCCTCCAGCTATGGATAAATAGTAGGGCAGACTGGGTTCTTCAGCCTTGGTGAGGCAACTAGTCTAGGAGAAGGAAAACTCTGAATTCAAACCTGTTAAACTCCGCTAAAAAATTGACTTGCCCGAGCAGAGGGGTTGGTAAATATGGATAACGATATTGATATTTAAACATTTTGACTACCTTTTTTTAAGTATAAAGATAGTCTCGATTCTTTTACGATGAAATGTTCTTGGTGAAACAAAGGATTGTGAAAGTGAAACCCCCGTCCATAATCATGAATTTGTTCTTCTTTCTTAAACTGAAAATTCATCTCAACCGTCCGATTTGTGGACGTGGAGGACACTAAATAAAATACGACGGTGCATATTCACAAATTTAAAAAGAAGAGTTTCACCAGAGAATAGACCAATAAAGATTTTAAACACATGAAGATATGAATTACGAGTTTTTACCTAAAATACTATTTTAACAAACTAAAAAAATGTTTTTCGCGAATTCGCATGCTATATATATATATATATATATATATATATATATATATATAATCACGTTTGAAAACGATCTTGATTACTCAAACTCAGTAATTGCCCAGTCGGCTGGGGCTGTAGAATACACCGACTGCACCTCTGCAAAGGGGTAAGACCCCCAACGAGTGTCCTGGATATGACACTAAACAATCTGATGGTGAGGTTCCAGCAGTGCTGAAGCTTTGGGAATGCAGAGTACCCCTTTACTGCCATTGCTCCCAGGTCCACTCTAGCCCGGCGTGGTAGCACCTGATAGGGTCCTATCTATGGGTTAAATAGAACTAACGGCATACTTATGCTGAACTGAATTGTTTGACTAAACTGAATAGCTTGAAATAGAAATGTTTTTGACAATTAAACCGTAATTACATTTAAACTGCGTGCTTGTGCTAAACTGAATTATTTGAAATAGAACTTTTTGACATTGAAACTGTATTTACACTTAACTGAATTGCTTAACATTGAACTGTTTTGACATTTAACTGTGTGTAAATAAAATCTGTACATATACTAAACTGAATTAGCTGAATTAGGACTGCTTGACTAAACTGAATAGCTCGAAATAGAAATGTTTTGGACAATTAAACTGTACTTACATTTAAACTGCGTGCTTATGCTAAACTGAATTATTTGAAAATGAACAGTTTTTGACATTGAAACTGTACTTACACTAAACTGAATTGTTATATATAACTGCTTGAATAAACTGAATAGTTTGAAATAGAAATGTTTAGACAATTAAACTGTGTACTTGTGCTAAACTGAATTGTTTTAAATAGAACAGATTATTTACATAAAAATGGATTTGGCTTTAAATAACCTACAAGGGTTGATATGCCATAAAAGCAAACCAAATCAAATTCAGTAGATACTTTATTGCAACATATTCTTATATTCCCATCCTATCCATCATCTTACATCAGTTAAAAAATAAGCAAAGAATAGACCAATATCTAAAGTTATAGAACATATTTTCTTAATACATTCAATATGTCAATATAGTTCAAAAATGTTTGAGACATTTATTCTTGTCCTTCTTGGAGTTGCTTGTCTCCCTCTATAAAAACCAGCAGTACCCACAAATCATATTTAGATTGAAGCCAGCCCCCACCCACCCACCTCGATATCTTGTTTCAATAATCGAATTATCTAGGTGGAATTTTTTCGCAACTCATTACTTGTCTTGTTCAGATCAGACAGGAAAAATCGTGATGGGAATGCAATGGCATTCAATTCTTTGTTTTAATGTTAGCTTGTTCTGTTTTTTTTTTATCAGAATCATTTTCAGCTCAATGAAAATGCCTGTACAATTAATACGTATGAATCCTATGGCACTTGCAAAATCGGATTCAGTTAACCCCTGAAGTTGCTGTCAGACATCAGTCCTCTAATCTCGCATCCAATAAAGTATTTTTCAAGTGTGCATCACTTTTTTATGCACTGAATTTTCTGTTAATGTTAGAATCTACAACAATCATTGCTTTTACGAAGTTTTAAATGAAACAGTTCGATGTAAAGGAATAAAAAAGAATAAAACCTTTTTCTAGTCTACCAGTGGCACTTTATAAAATTCTGGCATTTGAGAACAATTCAAAGCACCGATTAAAAATCCGCGCATTCGTTTTTATTTAAAACGCATGTTTATATCTCAGACTTTGTTTATTAGTTTAATCTAATTTATTGTAGGAGTGGCATCCGCGATTCGTACAGTTTCGCCTCCTAAATGACTTTAATCCAACGTTGGATATAAAAGATCAGTCGGCCGCAAATTTTAGCTGAAACTATATAAGCCAAGGGTCAGTCCCACAAAGAGAAAAAAGAACAGCCGAACTCGAAAATCCACTGGTCATTTCTCTATTCAATCTTCGAGTTTATCCTTATTGGGGTGCCAGTAACACTTCACTGTCCAGCCAAAGTGAATTGGCTGGGGCTGTAGAATACGCTGTCTACACTTCTGCAGAGGGGGTAAGATCACACGAACGAAGCCACCTGTTGGACGTTAGTGGCTACCTGTCATGCTTGAGGACGGGATCCTGAAGACTGAGCAGTCCATGACCTGCCAACCAAAGTGGTCACGTGATCGGCAATACTTCACCTTGGCCCTTAATGGGCTTGACGGGCAGTCGGAGAGGCATGATCCAACTAATCAAGCCCTACCACCAATATGATTGTCTTGGCTGTATTCTTCAAATTCCTCCGATGGCAAATACCGAGCCCTATTTTATCTTAAAGGAACGAGAAGGCGATGGCTGAGGGTCAAGATAGCAATACTTGAAGCTGTTTAAACTGTGTACAAACAAATGATTAATACTAAATAGTATTTTTAGCGTTAAATAGCAATACTTGGAACCATTTACCGCGCTATCGGCTGGGGCGGGAGAATACACCGATTCACCTCTGCAGAGGGGTAAGACATCCCTAACGTGTGTCCTAAGTAAGACACAAAAACATCTGATGGTGAGGCTACAATCTTGAAACTTTGAGGAATGTGGAATACCCCATCATTGCCATGACTCCCTTAATGGATCTATGAAGAGATATCATCATCAACATCATATCGTGCCATCAGCACGGATATCCCTGAACCTTTTTCGCTACCCTTCTCTATCGTCCATTGCTTCCGGCAGGTCTTCAGGGCTACATCTCGTATCGGCACAGAGCTGCTGTATGTAAATTCTAGCCGACCGTCCAGCCTTTGCTCGTCCATGTGAAGGGGTCCACCGGAGTACGTCACTTATGAGTTCGTCCTTACTTCTCCAGCAGTGTCCCGCATGTCTGGTTCGTCTAACTTTGATAGTTTTCGTGATGGGCGGTAAGTGGCCGTTCAGCTGCTGCTTTGTGGGGTGCTGCCTCTAGGACTTGTTCAATATTGCTCGCAGCATTCTAGTGTAGTTCCGGTCAAGCTAAAGATTGATGGCAACTATAAAAAATGAAGAGATTAAAAAAAGAAAAAAGAAGAAAAGACGGCTCTATTTGTTTTACATCATTGCCTTACAAAGTCACGCGATATTTTTTAAAAATATGAATGCCGATTTATTGATTAAACAGTATGCCCCCTTTCTCTGTATATAAAATTTCTGCCCTTGTTTTGTATTTTATCAAACATCCATCAGTGATCTAAGGACATTCGATATCATCTTTGATGGTTTATTAAAACCGAAACGTTACCGCGTCGACTTTCGCATAAAGTTCTTTACTCTGGGTTGCTTTCTTTTTCAATTTTTCTCAAAACAGTCAAATACTTTTCCATTATTTATGTTCATGTATATCATGGAATCAGAGGCCCAAGTTAAAATCCAGGACGAGGCTTTTTATGTTTCTCTTCACATGAATCCGTCTATTATTTTGGTATGGGTAAATAGCAGGGCAGACTGCGGCTTTTAGCCTTGGTTAGGCAACCAGTCAAAGAGAAGGAGAACTCTGAATTCCAACAAACTTTGATCCTCTTAAAAACTGACCTTTTAGCACATCTTGATCCGGGGTGAAGAGTATGATAAATACGCATATAATACAATATCAACCATAAATAATCTTTTAAATTATGAGTTAATTTTCTTATAAACAAAGTCAATATTAAAAATGAAATACTATTAGCTTCAATTTATTACCAAATCTTACAGCACTGAAGCTTTCTAAAAAAAAAAAAAAAAAAAAAAAAATTGCATAAATACTTATTTGATATTGGTCCAGTCGGCTGGGAGTGCAAAATACACCGACTGCATCTCTGCAGAAGGGTAAGACTCCCCCAGCGGTTGATATGCCATAAAACCCAACCAAAATATTTGATATTCTTTCTTCTTTCTTTTTTTTTTTCTTTTTTTTTTGTGGGTAGTTACAGGTTTTCAGTATTGTAGAGTTTGGTAATGAATAATATCTAATAATATCCATTTTAATTGTATAACGTTCCACTGGAAATAATAAAATCCTAGTATCTTTGATGAAGAAGGGAATTACTATTCTTAAAAAGTGTTAGGGGAGTATCTATTTTCGGCAATACTGTATTACTTCTATAACTTTTATGATTATACAATTGCACTGAAAGTATTTACAAAGCTCTTTGCTTCGATCTGGCACAAGGCCGAATGATTGGCGCACCCAATGAGACCATTACACGGGCAATGAAGTATCAGGAAGAATGTGTTGGGACAAACTTCTGCGTCGATCCTTCCATATTAAAGAATTCGCAATCTTTTTTCTTCTTTTATATATATATATATATATATATATATATGTATTTTGGTTCGAACAGAGCTTGAAGGGAATACACAATTATTTTAGCCATTGATAAATGGAATTTTTGATATGATAGAAAACGTCACTAATCAAACAAAAAATAACAATTAAGATGGCCTCCTATTCATTCCCCATTCCCGAAAGAGAATGGAACAAAACGTTGACAGTTTGATTTTTTTTCTTCGCGTAGTTTCTTGATGAGATAAATACCAATGATATCAAAGTAACGACTGAGTCTTCAGTGAAATCCAACGATAAGAGAATGTTTAGCGTTACAAATGAAAGACAATCCAAAAATAAAGTTACATTTCTTTTTTTCTTTTTCTTTTCTTCACCATACATTGTGTCCACAACATTGTTCCGGATGGATTACGCTTTGAGGCATTCATGGATTGGGTTTTTTTTAATGGCATTCTAACTCCTTATTGATTATTTAATGCCGACACTTTATTCATTAGTAAATGTTTGATTATAATATTCAATTGAATAATTTTATGATTTCAATATTCCTATCCAATATTAATGATTTTTAAATCGATCTATTTTTACCCATAGATGGAATCCTAACGACAACTTTGAGTCTGAGTGGACCTGAGAGTAATGGTAATGAGGACGTACTCCACACTGTCCAAAGCTCCAGAATTGGCTCCCCACTACTGCATATAGTTTAGTATCCTACCCTTTAGTAGGGGGGTCTTACATCTCTACTGTGGGTGGGGGATACTGTCGGTGTATTCTAAAACTCGCCAACAGACTGATCGCAGCGTTTATTTCAGCAACAGGCGAGAAATTTAATGGTGTCAGACATATGGCAGATCTTTTTATCGAAATTTCTCATAACATTCTAATTTTTTAAAAGACTTATGAACAATAATTCTTTTTTTCATTTATTTATCATTTATTTATTTATTTATTGTGATAAGAACGGAAACTGAATAAATGTTCTGAAACAAAACGTTTGGATATCTGATGACTGTCAGAAAATGTTTCCCCCTATCAATTATCTCTTTGCTGTTATTCAGCCAATGAATCAGCCAGGTGACTGATTTAATTGCTTTTCTCACGTGTGAAGTTATCCATTACAATTTTGTATCTTTTCAGAAATACTGACACCAAAAAAAAAAAAAAAAAAAAAAAAAAAAAAAACAATGAATCAAATAGAAAAATATTATTTTAAATAAGCACTATCAGCCCTATGATTGCGGTGAACTTTCTTCAAGCAGAGCTGCTTTTAACTTAAATGTTGTCGTCGAAAGAAAATCGAATTGTTGACCCGAATTGAAAGACGGTCAAACTAGTGCTTCATTTCGTACTAAAGCCTTCTCCTCCTTGCAAAGGGTAAAATAGTAGAGTAGACTGGGCACTTTAGTTTTGGTAAGGCAACTAATTTAGGAAAAGGAAAACTCTGAATTCAAACCAGCTTTACTCCGCATATAAATTGACCTTGTATCACATCTTTCCCGTATTTAAACGTCTCTGACTTAACGAATTGGTATATTCACAACGTTTCGGCCGAATTTTCTCACATGTCCTTTGTCGTAATCAGTAAATTTCGGACAATTTCTAACTTTAACTCTTTATTCTTTCCTTGACGATGGACTCTTCTCATTATACTGTTTATGCCTTAAAATATCTCGTATTAGTTATTTCGTTGTTGTAACGTCACTTTTCTTACAGGGTTCACCAGTAGACCTCTTGGAGAAGGCAGGAGAGTACAGCAGCCAAAACATTGAGAATATAACAACTAATATTAGTATAAGAGTCTAAATAATAATTATTATTATTAGTGACAATGTAACGATCGTGTATCGCTTGGCTTTTCAACCAAGTAAATCCCATGTGGAGGAAAGCAACCATACCTCAAAGAGAACAAGTTAAAGCTATAATTTACTCAAGCCTATTCTACGCTGAATCCTTTTTTTTTTCTTGACCAGTCGACTGGGAGTGCAGAATACACCGACTGCGTCGTTGCAGAGAAGTAAGACTCCCCCAACGAGTGTGTGAGGCTCCAGTAATGCTGCAGCTTTGGGGAATGTGGAGTACCCCTTTATTGCTATCGCTCCCAGGTCTATTCTGGTCCGAAGTAGTAGCACCTGATAGGGTCCTATCTATGGGTCAAATAGAACTGTTTGACATTTAAACTGAATACTTAAGCTAAACTGAATTGTTTGAAATAGAGCTGTTCTAACATTTAACTGTGTGCAAATAAATGACTGATTTATCTACAAAGTGTGTTTAAAAATCAATTATTTAATATATATGTATAAAAATGAATTTCGTATTAAATAACCAGCAAAACCAAACCAATTTTTTAACTTCTTTTTTTCTTTTACTTATTCTGACAATACCACCGATTCTACTTTAATTCCTGGCTATTCTCACCGAACTAAAAGAAATTAACATTTCCCAAACAAAACCATTATTCCCTTTATCAGGATGAAATGTCCCTGGACGTTTGTTGCATGAGTTTGAATTGTCTGATTTCTGTATGTCGTTAGACCCCAGTTCTACAAGTGATTACTTTATTTGGGGCGAAGAGACCAGCGTAAAAACATCAACTTATAATTTACAGTCTATTCACCATTCTTCGTTTACAAAGAAGAAACATCTGAACCAAATATTCAAACATTTTTTCGCGCCTTTTTTTTTTTTTTTTAGAAAACATATTTTATTTAATAGCGGGACATATTTTTTCCTCTAAGTTGGTTTATTCCATAATATCTTCTTCTAGGTGGCTTGGAAAAAATTTCCTTGAAAAACGCTAAGAAAGATAAAGAGGAAGGAAGAGAGAGAAATATATAAATACAGTAAGAAAGAGAAACATAAATATACAAAGAAATATTGAAAGAAGAGAAAGACAGCGAACAAGAGAAAAGCAAATTGAGAAAGAAAAATATATATAAAAAAACCTGAAAATTTCTGGAGATTTTGACGGCCACCCACGTCGGATTTAGGCAGCCATTACAACCGCTGTGAGTTACCCCCTTGTCTACCCCTACACACCTCCATGTTTTTCAGTGCTATCAACGCTTCTGTTCAAAATTGTTGTTGGAGGCCATTGTTATCAGAATTATGATTACAGGTGAGGTAGCAATATCCAGATTCTCAAGCGGGCAACGTCTACAATAACACACCACGCTGTCCGAGCAAAAGGAATGAGTTGAACACACAGCGAGAAACAGACATATTTCTCTACATACAAGATGAGATGCAATACTTTAAGTATTTTACGCTAATGAGAATAACGAAAATGCCTATCGATACGCGCATGCGCAAATACGACGTTCACTTACCCGAAACGACGGCATTTCTTTGCTTCCCCACAAGGGCCAATACGACACCAGATCAATTTTTATGTCAGAAGGGAGCACTACATAAGTAGGTGTGAATAAAGACACAAATTTCCCTCGTTTAGGTTTTTTATTTAATTTTTACGTTTCGATCATATACTGTCCGGTCCTCTGTATTTATTCACCTGGTGGTAATTGATGTATAATGACCATTAAAATTCGAATACAAATACGATTTTTTTTGCGTTTTAAATTGTCATGTGACAACGACGAACTTGAATAAATCCAACACCCCTAGAAGAATTGAAATACTATGACCACAAAATCCGGCGAACACTTACGCACGACATACGGAGACACTGGACAACTGTTTTCGATCTGTCTCCTCAGCAGTGTATACCGTGATCTCCACCTCTGGAGATCGAACCAGCTACCACAGACCGCAGAGCCGAAACTCTATAACTGAGCCACAGTCCATATCGCATACAAGTAACGACGGGTTAATTGGCCGTGCAATTACCATGACAAGTTAATCTGATCGGGAAAACAATGAAATATAAAATTCACTTTCTTCGGTGAACACTAACACTGAATTTTTTTTTAAGAGGAGCGACATAATCAGAAAAAAAATGGAAAGTGTAATTCATTCCAGTGACTTTAATTTTCATTCCCTGTTAGAATAAACATAATTTTTTTTTGGTTGGCTTCTTTGTTTAATGGCATGTTAACTTTCGTGGGTTATTTAATGCCAAAGCCATCCTTGTAAAAGAAAATCAGTGGTGATATTCAATCCATAGCAGAAGGGATTAGGGATCTCATACCTTTCTTAAGGATAGTATTCAGAAAGTAAACGTAATAGCGTTACGGGAGTTGACACTCGCTTACTTCGAGGTCGCAGTCTAGCACTTTTCCCATTAGCCCCACATCCAACGGAATTCTAGTTTTCTGAAACTTGTGATGGCTTATTTTTATCACAATCACCAAGTTAATGTAAGCATTCTTGACACATTACTGTATTCACTAAGAAAAAAGTTGAGAAGCACCCATCTTGGTTATAGGACTTTACTGCAGGAAGGGAAAGTCGGATTCATGCCACCAATGCTAAATTAATCGAAATCAGCTTCAAAAAAATTTGAATTCTGTACACTTGCTCCGTTTTTGTTTTGTTTTTTGTTGTTTTTTTTTTCAAGTTTTAAAGAAACCCCCAAACCACTGCAATAATGCACCCTTCCAAACTTCTGATGCTACAAGAAAACAGTTCCATTTCTTTGTTTAATGGCATATCAATCTTTGTGTGTTATTTATTGCCAAAGTCATCCTGGTAGAAGAAAAGTAGTGTTAGTATTTAACCCAGAATTAAGGGAATAAGGGCTTTCGTGCCTTTCTCGAGAGTATTAGCATGAAAGTGAATTTAATAGTGAGTTTTGAGTTTGAACTCGCTGACAACATCATCTCAATACAGGTCGTTTGCCACTTTGCTACGAGGACTCTCCCCCACAAGAAAACGATGTTATCAATTGTTACCAATCTGTCAAAACTGATAATAGAAAGCAGCAATTTTGTTGCCCCAACACTCAAGATTCATTGTAGTGAACCAGCGATCTGTCTGCGGTCAAAAGGACTGTTGGTGAGAGATAATGTGAGGAAAGTTGGATTCATGCCTTTCCAATGAGTATTAGTGCTAAAGCGATATAAGTAGTCTTCACCAAAGTAATATTTCACCTGAAAGATTCGTTGTTGCTTTTTTTTCTGGTCGATAACATGTGTATCACCGCTACTCTCTCTCTCTCTCTCTCTCTCTCCAAAGAATAAAAGATGGGCCTAGTGAAATAAACTGCGAAAAGAGATTTATTACTTTCACCCTTACAAGAGGCTCCATCCGGGCACCCACAACAGGCATCAGTTGGTCTTTGATGATTTCAAGAGCCAATTCCTCTCTGGTTTCTTCATTCTTACTTAGTTGGCGCCCGATCCGTTTGGACTCAGACTCCAAGAAGTCTGCGATGACGGTCCCCAAGAGGATCTCCTCAGAACTCTGTTATGGAAGATAGATAGATAGATAGATAGATAGATAGATGCAATTCTGTTAAACGCAAATATATATTGGGATCTTTGTATCTATAAATATATTTGTGTTCATTTATATAGATCGATATCTGTTCGTCCATCAAAATGATTAGGGTCACTGGAATAAAGAACGAGCAAAAACAATTGATGTTTACGAAATAAAAATAGTAAGTAAAGTTGGCGACCATAGTCGAGGGTAACCCGAAGGCTCCCTTTTCGATAGCTACTACACCAATGTGTAGGGGAGGGCGCTACTCCTTTCCTGGATTGCTCTACTTTACCCTTGATCCGTACCTTATAATGCTGAGTGCTAAGCAAGGAAGCATCAAGTACCATTTTTTGAGTCTTTGGTATGACTCGACCTGGGATTGAACCCAGGTCTCCCGGGCCATACGCGGATATATATATATATATATATATATATATATATATATATATATATATATATATATATATATATATAGTGAACAGGCAGTAATATGTATTAGAAGTATGTACAGAAATATTCCTACGTATTTGAACAGACAATTTGCTTCTAATCGCTTCGTTTTTGCGATTTAAAAATAGGCACATTACACAAGAAGAACCAGATTTTATTGCCGTCAAAACGGTCGGGCATTGATCAATGTTTCGTAGTTATCAATGCTAATTTTGTGGAAAATGATTCTTTTAATAGACTTAAACTCTCAAATGTAAAAAGAATTTTTTTTAAAAGTATTTTCCTCTCCCTGTTCAGAATAACCCAAGGAGACTGAAAAGACTGACACGCATTTCAATTTGGAAGTATCACCCAACAGGAAAGTTTAGTTCGATAGCTCACTTCAAAATTCTGAATAACCTCTGCCATCTTAGGCAAAAAACCCAGATGTGTGTGCGTTCAAATACTTATGAACAGTACAGTATAATTAATCTTGGAGGAACAGTATTCCGGATAATTTAGTAATCATACGCACAGTTTGTTTTTGATAGGTTGATTCTTGAGATTTAAAAATGGAACCTTACGCAAGAAGTAAATTTCACTGAAATCAATAAGGCTCGGCATTTTGTCATGTTTTGTGGTTTTAAATGCCAGATTTATGGAAAATATATAACAGAAGCAAGTTTTATTTTTATCCTTCTGAAACTCGGGCAGAATCGATCAAGGAGATTAAAAAGGCGAATTTAAGATATCTGAAATTTCCCGGTTGATTTTGTGCTTTTAATACAATATGAAGAATAGTTTTATAGATTACGGCTCATGAGGGATATGGAAATTACTGGTCAGAAGTATTTGAACAAGTAAGAAAATCTGGTGGATGGGGGTACAGATTGCAAAGGCAATTACCGATTTTGAACACAGAGGATGGGGAGCAAATACCTAATTAGTCTGCCAACCTTTCCAAATCTGCTTGGCCCTTTCAATCTAGTTGATTGATTTTGAATAAGATTTTTGAGAGAAAGGAAAGACTTTTTTATTTAATAAGTATACCTTTTTTAGGTTTTCTTTATATTTTTAACTGCATAACAACTTTTTATGGGTTATTCAAGGGCAAAAACTAGTTCATTTGTAAATATATAATTAGTTTGTTTGTTGGTTTGTTGGGTTTTATGGCATATCAACCTTTGTTGGTTATTTAACGCCAAATCCATTTTTATGTAAATAATCAGTTCCATTTAAAACAATTCAGTTTAGCATGAGTACACAGTTCAATTGTCATGAACATTTCTATTTCAAGCTATTCAGTTTAATCAAACATTCAGTTTAGCATAAGTATGCCGTTGATTCTATTTAACCCTTAGATAGGGCCCTATCAGGTGCAACCACGCCGGGCCTGAGTGGACCTGGGAGCAATGGCAATGAAGGAGTGTTCCGTATTCCCCAAGGTCCCAGCATTACTGAGACCTCACCATCAGACTGTTTAGTGTCATATCCAGGACACTCGTTGGGGGGGGGAGGTCTTACCCCTCTGCAGAGGTGCAGTCAGTGTATTCTACAGCCCCAGCCGACTGGGCAAAATATATAATTAAAATCATGTTTAAATTTTCAGTGCTCCATCCTTTTTATTTGTCTATAATAATTTGTTTATATTGTTATAAAGTGTTCCTATCTAATATTAATCATTTATACTTAATTATACGTTTTAATTAACAATTTCTATTTACAGCCCAGTCGGCTTGGGCTGTAGGATACACCGACTGCATCTCTGCAGAGGGAGAAGACCATCCTACCAACGAGTTTCCTCAATATCACATTAAGCTATAAATGGCGAGTCTCCAACCATGGAGATTTGACGAATGTGGCGTACCATGTGTGCAAAAAAGATATCAGACTCGTTTAAGAATGTTATCTACAAAATGTATAAACAAATCATATATATGATATATATGTATATAGAGAGGATTTGGCATTAAATAACCAACAATGGTTGATATGACATCAAACCAAACCAAACCAAAACAAAACAAATTTTGCTAGTCGGCTGGAGCTATAGAATACACCAACTGCTTCTCTACGGAAGAGTAAGACACCCCCCCACAACGAGTGTCCTGATATGACACTAAACTATCTGATGGTCAGGTTCCAGGAATTCTGAAACTTTGGGGAATACGAAGTACCCCTTCATTGCCATCGCTCCCAGTTACACTCTGGCTCTGAATGGTAGCATCTGATAAGGGTCCTATCAATGAGTTAAATAGAACTAAACCGTTTCTTGATTTTACTGTTTTTTGCATTTAAACTGCGTATTTATGCTAAACGGAATTGTTTGAAATAGAACTGTTTTGACATTGGAACTGCGTACTCGTGCTGAACTGAATTGCTCGAAATAGAACTGTTTTGACATCTAAAATAAACAGATTCGAAACATTACAAGAGAAGACAGAAAAAGTTACCCCAAATGACGAATATGAAAATTTTGTTGAAGCACACCTAGAGGTAGCATCAAAGTGTATCCCAACAAAACCTAGAACTAAATATAGAGTCCCTTGGGAAACGTCAGAGGTTAGAGAAAAACGTGCACTCGTGAAAACTGCCTCCAAAAGCTATCGGAAGAACCCAACAAACACAAATGCCCGAAAACTAGAAAAGGCACAATATCAATTAGCAGGAATATATCTAAAAGAACAGGCAGAATACATACAAAATCAGATAGATAAGATTAGAGGCTCGGTGGAAGATAGACAATCCAGGATAGCCTGGCAAACAATAAACGAAGTAAGTAGAAGGAAGAGCACAGCCAAAGCAAAATTGAAAGCTGCAAGCCAACAAGAAAGAGTAAAACTGTGGGAACAGCATTTCAAAAATCTACTAGGAAGCCCGCCGAAAATAACGGATGAACCGATCACCAGAATTATCAGTAAGCAATTAGACATTAAACTAGGGCCTTTCACCAAAGAAGAACTCGACTCGGTTCTTAAAAAAATTAAAAATAGGAAAGCTGCAGGGCTGGACGAGATCTCCCCAGAAGTGTGGAAGACTAGACAATTCGACGATATACTGCTCCGGCAATGCAACGCAGTCTATAGTCAAAATAGGATAGAAAGATGGATGAAGGGATGCATCCTTCCTTTCCCTAAAAAAGGCGACCTCGGATTAGCCAAGAACTACCGAGGGATAACACTTACATCCATAGCAGCCAAAATCTACAATGCCCTACTACGAAACCGCATAGAACCCAAAATATACAACATCCTTAGGAAAAACCAAAATGGCTTCCGGAGAAATAGATCCACAACCTCACAAATATTGACCATCCGTAGAATCCTTGAAGGCGTTCGGGCAAAAAACCTTCAGGCAACATTACTATTTGTCGACTTTACCAAGGCCTTCGATTCCATCCACAGAGGGAAAATGGAACTAATCCTACTAGCATACGGCCTACCTAAAGAAACCGTAGCAGCAATAATGATCCTCTACAGAAACACAAAAGTGAAAGTACGTTCACCAGATGGAGACACGGAATACTTCGACATTGTTGCAGGAGTACTACAAGGAGACACGCTAGCCCCATTCCTCTTTATCATCTGTCTTGACTACGTGCTTAGAGCTTCGATCGACAAAATCAGAGAAAATGGCTTCGAGCTGACTAAGAAAAGAACCAAAAGGTACCCCGCAAAAACAATCACAGACGCCGACTACGCTGATGACTTAGCGTTACTGGCGAATACGCCAAATCAAGCAGAGACACTACTGCATAGTTTGGAACGAGCTGCAGCAGGCATCGGCCTCCATGCCAATGCACACAAAACTGAATATATGTGTTACTACCAAACGGGCAACATTACCACACTAGACGGAACCTCTCTGAGGCTAGTGGACAAATTCACCTACCTAGGAAGTAGCGTCTCATCAACAGAAAACGACATCGACACACGACTGACGAAAGCATGGACGGCTATAGATAGGCTCTCAATCATATGGAAATCAGACCTGACCGATGAAATGAAGCGCAGTTTCTTCCAGGCAGCGGTTGTATCGATACTGCTATATGGATGCACTACATGGACGCTAACTAAACGGCTGGAGAAGAAACTTGACGGCAACTACACAAGAATGTTGAGAGCAATATTGAACAAGTCCTGGCGACAACACCCCACAAGACGCCAACTGTATGGACACTTGCCTCCCATCACGAAAACTATACAGGTTAGACGAGCCAGACACGCCGGACACTGCTGGAGAAGCAAGGACGAGCTCGTAAGTGACGTACTCCTATGGACCCCCACATATGGCCAAGCAAAAGCAGGACGACCAGCCTGAACATACATACAGCAGCTATATGAGGACACAGGATGTAACCCAGAAGACCTGCCGGAGGCGATGAATGATAGGGAAAGTGGCGAGAGATGGTCAAGGATATCCGTACTGGCGGCACGACTTGATGATGATGATGATGATGTTAAACTGAATTATCTGAAATAAAAATGTTTTGACATTTAACTCTGTGTATTGCCCAGTCGGCTGGGGCTATAGAATACACCGACTGCATCTGTACAGAGGGGTAAGAACCCCCCCCCCCAATGAGTGTCCTGAATATGGCACTAAAAATCTGATGGTGAGGTTCCAGTGATGCTGGGGCCTTGGGGAATGCGGAGCACCCTTTCATTGCCATCGCTCCTAGGTCCACTCTGGCCCGGAATGGTAGCACTTGATAGGGCCTTATCTATGGGTTAAATAGAACTAAACTGCGTACTTATGCTAAACTGAATTGTTTGGATTAGAACTGTTTGACTAAACTGAATAGCTTGAAATAAAAATGCTTTTACAATTAAACTGAGTACTTACATTTAAATTACGTGCGTATGCTAAACGGAATTGTTTAAAATGGAACTGTTTTTGATATTGAAGCTGTACCTATGCTAAACTGAATTGTTTAGTATAGAACTGTTTTGACATTTAATTCTGTGTAAATAAAATCTCTACTTATACTAAACTGAATTGGTGAATTAGAACTGTTTGAATAAACTGAATAGCTTGAAATAGAAATGTTTTTGACTATTAAACAGTGTACTCATTCTAAACTGAATTGTTTGAAATAGAACTGTTTATATGTATAAAAATGGATTTAGCATTAGATAACCTGTAAAGATTGATATGCCAAACCAACCAACCAACCAACCCAAATCGTATTTCTTTTTATTCATTATTTGCACAATTTTACATGGTTTGAAGAAACTTAATCATAAAAATCCTTAGTTAACAATAACAATTATTCTTAAAGTAATTTGCAAACAGTTATTATATGAAGTAATCCTACCTAATATATATCATTTTTAAAGGTCGAATTGATGTGTTAATGGGACCCTAACAGGTATTACACTACTCTGGGTCAGAGTGGACCTGGGATTCAGGGTAATCTACAGAACAACAACCTCACCACCAATTGAAGTTTTGTATCATACCTTTTTTTTTTTGGAGGTTGTGAGGGGTCTTATCCCTCTCCCTGGGGATACAAGCAACTTATTCTTAGCCGTGCCGATTTTTTTTTTTTCAATTTAACATTCATAATTTCAAAATAAAGTACAAAGTAAAAACTGCCAGGAATTTACTGTACTCCAATGCGGTTAATGTCCTTCTTCGCATTTTTTATCGGAAGGTCATTCTTTCTGAATTACAAAAAATAGGCAAATTTTTCTATTTCAAATTCCATTCTACTGTTGATTCTGGAAATGGTTTTCATTTCTTGATTAATATTTCAAGTTCTTTCTTTAACTTGTCAAATAGTTTTATGTTGTCCAGGTGCCTGTGGTGATTAACTTTTCCTTTTCTTGTGGAGAATTGACAGATTTAGTAATTCGATTTAGTAATCAATATTGACTCAATACGAGTTTTCAAGCAATAATAACCGCTGGTCTTCATTGAAATCGAAGTAATAGCAAGTTTCTTAATATCTCCAGGATTCTACTCAGTATTTTCACCGATTTCAACTGTGCAATGGCCTCAATTCTTTTACCTATCACCAATTCCCAAAGTCTCTTTTCCATGTTCTTTAGAAGTGTTCCAAGTGTTACAACAATGATTTGTATCCCTGTCATGTTCTATGTATTTTTTTTTTTTTTTTTTTGGTTCTCTGGCAAGGTCCAGCTAGTTATTTAGCTTTTCGCTTTACTTTACTTTCGCTCGGTTTATACATCGAAATCTACTAATAACCAATTTTTATGTTTATAACAAAGTCTGGTCAGCTAGATTTGGTCTATGCATATACCATTTGTATGTATGCCCAGAATTCAATAATTTGTACCATTCCCAGTTGATCTCCTTCCCCATTCAGTTGTACTTATGCTTCACTTCTGGAATAACATGCTTCATTCATTATCATATGATTGATTGTCTCAGCTATTTCTCTCAGTCATATCAATTCATTTTAGTTCTTATGACGTTTTGTGCCGCTATTAAGAATGATTCGGTTTCTCTCTTTAGCTTTCCTCTGCATAGCCAATCCAAGTCATTTAATGTACCATTTCTATATTTTGTAGTTTGAAGTACCCATGTCCTTCTGTTTCTTCCTATTTTCAATTTTTTCTGGATTTTATAGTCCTTGTTTTGTTTATCTTTGTGTTGTTTTTGTTGTAGTTTTTTATTATTTTTGTTATTATTATTATTTACTCCTTTAGAGTTTTTCACATCAGTGTTAGCTGATGGTTTTTCACTGGAGTTTGAGTGACAGCAAGTCTCCTCAAGTCTCCAGGACTCGTCTCAGGGTTCTGGTCGTTCTTAGCAATGCTGTCGTTTGGATAGTGTCTACCCGTCCGTTAACTTCCAAGTCCTCCAGGCCTTTTAATAATCCTTTAGTTACTGTGCCAAAAGCACCAATCACAATTGGCACACTCGTTACTTTCATGTTCCACAGCTTTGTCAATTCTCTAGCAAGGTCGAGGTACTTATCCTTCTTTTCACTTTCCTTCAGGTTTATTCTGTGGCCCGCCGGGACAACAAAGTCTTCAATTTTGCAGATTCCCCTTTTTTTTTTTTTTTTGTTGATTATTATGAGGTCTGGTCTTCTGGCCGGGATTAGGTGATCTGTTTGTATGTTAAAGTCCCATAGGAGTTCATGCGAGTCATTTTCTAGGACAGGTGCCGGGTTGTTCATATACCATGTGTTTGTATGGTCGAATTGAAATTTCCTGCACATTTCCCAGTGGATCACCCTGCCGACCCAGTCGTGTCTCGCCTTATACTCCCTCTGCGCTAGTTTGCTGCATTCGCTTATTATGTGATTGATCGTTTCGTCTCTGTCACTGCATAGCCTACATTTATTGTTTTGTTGCGTCTTATCTATTCTCGCTTTGATATAATTAGTTCTTATGGCGTTATCCTGTGCTGCTATTAGGAGGGATTCTGTTTCTCTCTTAAGGTTTCCTTTTCTTAGCCAGGTCCAGGTTTTCTGGTGTGAGATGTTGTTTATTAGACGTTTAAAGCGGCCAGGTTCTTTGGGATTGTTCCAAAAGCTCTGATTATGTCAACCTCATGTTCCATATTATTATTATCATTATTATTATTATTATAAACTCTATACGAGTTTTTTCATCAGTTATAACTCGTGTTGTTATTTTTTTTATAGAAGTCTGAGTGACAGTAAGTCTCCTCGGATCTCCAGAACTCCTCTAAGTATTCTAGCTAATTTTAAAAGTGCTATAGTCTAGATAGTTTCTTTAATTCCTTCTCTAATCTCCAATGTTTCTTTTCCAAGTGCACCAACTACGACTAGGATAATTGTTACTTTTATTTTCCGCAGCTTTTTTTTTATCTCTCTGGCAAGATCCAAGTATTTATCTATCTTTTGCTTTCTTTGGTTTTCACTCAGTGTTCCGCTAGAACGACAAAATCCGTTAAGTGACAAATTCATTTCCTCTTAATTAACACAACGTTTGGTCTTCTCGTCGGGACTTGGGGATTTGTTTATATCTCGAAGTACCATTGCATTTTATGCACCGAAATTTTAAGACAGATTCTGGTTTGTACATTTCCCTATCGATCACTTTTCACACCTTGTCTGGCATATGTTTGTATCCCTTTTTCTGAATTTGCTTATATGATCACCCGTTCCTTCTGTCCCCACATAACTGACATTTGCTATTCTTCTGTCTATTATCAATATTCACTTTGATACGTGGTGCCTTCAATAAGTTCCCAGACTTTTTTGGTACAGGCATTTAAAATTGTCGTAGAATCTTGTAAGTTCAGTATCTTATTGCTATACATCTTATTAAATGACTGACCAATTTTTATGATTTCAGGTTCAAATGAACAGCTACAGCAGCAATTGGAATACACCCTACTAAAGCCTGATTGTCACAGCTCGTAAATTTTAAAAATGCAATCTGGACGTGAGGAAGGATGATATGCAATAAAATTGTGTTTTAAACTTGGAAAAAATGCCACAGAAACATATGGAATGCTTCAGACTGCTTTTGGAGCATGTTGCATGAATCGAGCATTAGTTTTTGAGTGGCATAAGAGATTCAAGGAAGGCAGGGAGTCAGTGATGGATGATGAGAGGTGTGGTAGGAGAAAGGAAGTCAATACACCAGAGTTGATTGGCCAAAGGGTTAGGGTTAGGGTTATTATGTTGAGGTTTTAATGGAGTTCAGCAAGAGATTCCATCGGAAGAGGCCAGCACTCTTCAAATCGGGTCAGTGGCATTTCCACCAGGACAAAGCATCAGTCCACAACTCCATCCTTGTCACAGACTATTTGACCTATCTGGGCATCAAGACAGTTCCTCAGCCTCCCTATAGTCCAGATCTTGCTCCCTGTGACTTTTGCTTATTCCCTAAGCTCAGAGGCTGTCGTTATGAGACAATTGAGGATATGAAAGAGGCTGTGACGAAGGTCACTGACACGCTCACTCAAGAGGACTTCGATGGTACAACAAGTACATTGCAACCGGAGGAGATTACTACGAAGGGGACTAGAGTTTCATGTGTGTACTACCAATAAAAGTACCCATACGAAAAAAGTCTGGAAACTTATTTAATGATTCTCGTATGATTGGTTCTTATGACATTATTTTCAGCTGCTTTTAAAAGAAATTCCGTTTCTCTCTTACCAAGTTTCCTCTGTTTAATCATGTCCAGGTTATATCATTTAAAATTTCCTTAGTTTGTCGCTTGAAATTTTTCTGCTCGTTTTATCTTTCCGGGATTTTTTGTTTGTAGTCTTCATGTATGTCTTCAGTTATTTCTGTTGATATTTGTTGTGAGACCGAAACTTACCTGCATCATGGACTCTTCCTAGCACTATATTACCAGGTAATAGTATCCTAATACAGTGTATCAGCAGGAGTACTAGTAGTACGTCTACCAATATTGGACACCGCCGGATAGTAAGCTCCGCTAACTCTTACATTATCCTTTGTAAATTTTGTTAATATATCTTTCTTAACTCTAACCCGTGTTCCGTGTTTTCCTTCCGTGATACCAACTTTGGGTCCACATCAGTATTGCTATTACTTGCTGTAATCAATCCTTCTTTTCTCTTTATTGTATATTCTGTGGATATTGCTGCAATCAGCCTTTCTTTTTCTTTATTGTATATTCTGTTGGTATTGCTGTTACTTCCTGCTGTAATCAGTCTTTCTTTGCTCTTTAATAAATATTCTCTGAATCTCAGAATTGCAGATTCGACGTAATCCTCAAGGCTTACGAGCACTCTTTATTTGCAATAGTAATAATATTTGTAGTAGTTACTAAAACGGCTTTCAGTTTTCCCCCATTTCCTCTTCCTTCTTTTTCTTCTCCGTCTCGTGTCTTTTGTCTTCTTTTCTCCTTACTGCTCTCTTCACTTTCTTCTTTTTTTTTCACTAATTTCCTCTTTCTTTTTTCCCTTTTTTTTCTCTTCATTTCTTTTTTCATCTCTTCTTTGTCTTCAGTTTTCCTTTTTCTTTTTTTTTTGTCTTTCATTCCTATCATTTCATTTTCTTTCCAATTATTTCTTTCTTTTCCGTTTTCTTTCATTTCATTTCATTTTTTCTGTTTCTTTTTTATTTAAGATTTCTTCCTTTCTTTTCCATTATCTTTCTTTCTACTTTTTTCTTTCTTCATTTCTTTCTTTTTTGTCAAACATTTTTTCTTCTTTTCTTCTTGATATCTTTCTTTCTTTATTCCACTTTCTTTCTTTTTCCCTTTCATTCTCTCTATGTTTATTCTGTTTGTCTCTCTTCTTATTGGTTTTTCCTCTTTTTCATGTTTTCCTTTCCCTCTTTTTCTTTTCCTGCTAAATCTTCTCACCTTTCTTTTCTTCCTCATTCTTCTTGCTTTTCCTTCTCATTTTTCCTAGCCGTCTTTTCTTTCTTTTTCTCTTTCCCTCTTCTTCATTATCTTCCTCCATCTTTCATCAACATTTTCTAAATCAACGCTGCCTTTTTTTTGCCATTTCAGACAGGTGAGAAAAGCCCAAACCTTCCCCAGGCGTCATTTTCTTCCTCCACTTCAAAGTGAGACCTTGTTGTCTGCTTCGTATGCCGCGCTTGGCGCCATCAACTCCAAACGGATCTTGCCGTTGACGTTCTCTCCAACGGGAACATTAAACCCGCAGTCTTTTTATCTTTCACATATCCGAAACAAATAAACGTCTCTTATTTACTTATTTGGCAATGTCATTAATATTTATCTTTTCTTAGAGATTTTACGAGAGTCCAAATGAATTGATATCGTGTAATAATAAACCACCAATTAATTAAAATCAAAGATCGATTTAATCACAGACTCGTAACAATTAAACTTCTATTTACATTAAACAGAAATTCCTGTTACCTGCACTGGACTTATTTTCGGCTGAACGAACGTTGTCTGTTGTTCCTGTGAATGCAACTGGGATATTTACACAAATCAGCACTATGGCTACACTTGACTGAAGATACGAAACTATTTTGTTGTGCCTCCAAAAAATTTACAGTAATTATTCTAACGCTTTTAGAAAAATGGTACCCTGATGTGCCACAGACTATCCCGAACAATTCTTCTCGGGTTTTAAATTCAGAGTTTTTCCTTCTCCTAGACCGGTTACCCTACCAAGCCTAGAGGAATTATACAATTAAAATATGGCTATAACATGCGGGCAGATGATATTACCATTTAAACATAAATGGCAGTTGATGTTGTAGAGTTCTGCTGCTTCTTATTATATTAAAAGAAAGAAAATAAATAATGAAGGTGTTGATATTGATGGTTTTCAATCAAGTAGTTTAATGACAGCTTGAGAGGAAGATTTTCCTTGTGCCGTGAGTTGAAGAAGGTTGGACAGTTGTAAATGGCTGTACGAGGATTTAGTACTTAGCCAGATGCTTCGGGATCCATTTGTTTTAGGAGGGAGAAATGATTTACCATGAAACGGTCTCTTAAAAGGAGCAGAGGAACACAAATGTTGAAGTGTGCTCTCTCGAGATGAAAAGGTCCCTCTGTCTGCTGTTGGAATCGTCCCGGGGGAGAGAGAGAGATGTTATCTCTCATGTCGGCTGGTCTTACCTTGCTGCCAGCAAGGAAGAAAGGAAAAGAGAGCTCCCACCTCGCTACCAGCAAGGAGGGGAGGTAAAAAGAGAACCCGAGCATGGTCAGCGCTGCCTTTTATGGTACCCGGGGATGTGTGCCCGGGCAGAATAGCATCGGTCATTCTCATTGGATGAAATATATAATTTCAAACTCCAACGGCCAAAGCCATTCCCGCATTAAATAATAATTTATTCTTTCTGCTCCGTGGCATAATGAGTACAGTGTTCGCCAGTTGTCCGGAAGACAGGGGTTCAATCCCAGGTCGAGTCATACCGAAGACTCAAAAAATGGTACTTGATACCTCCTTGCTTAACACTCATCATTATAAGATATGGATCAAGGGTAAAATGGAGCAATCCAGGGAAAAGAGTAGCATCCTCCCCTACATCTCGGTATAGTAGCTTATGAAAAGGGAGCCTTCGGGTCACCCTCGACTAACGTCTCCAGCTTTACTTATATAAGTCTATGGCCCATAAATATGTACACCCAAAACAAATTTTAATAAAAAGCTCATTTTCTTTCAAACCAAAGATACCAGGATTTTATTATTTCTCACGGAACATTACGCAATCAGAATGAGCGTTATTAGATATTATTTATTACCAAACTCTTGGATTTGTTCAAGCAAGGTGACACAAGGTAATTTTAATGTGAGGGCCACGCACAAATCGAGACTCATGCTTAATCCCCTGTGGCACCAAGCAAGTATTACAAGGGAGTAAAACCCCAAGGAATGAAATCAATACCCACCCCCGATTCAAATAGTCGGTGCTCCCCCGGAAAACCTAGGCGGGAGGGGCAGGTCTTGTTATTAATTATTATTGTTACCAAACTCTACAGAAACGTTTGTTTGCTTGTTTGTTTGTTTGTTCGTTTGTATTTTATGGCATATCAACCTTTGTAGGTTATATAATGCCAAATCCATTTTTATACAAATAATAGGTTCTATTTCAAAAAATCAGCATAAGTACACTGTTTAATTATCAAAAACATTTCTATTTTAAGCTCTTCAGGTTAGTCAAACAGTTACAGATAAAACATTTCAGTCTAGTATAAGTATAGATTTTTGTTTACACACAGTTAAATATCAAAACAGTTCTATTTCAAACAATTCAGTTTGGCGTAAGTACAGTTTCAATGCCAAAAAGTTCCATTTAAAACAATTCAGTTTAGCATACAAAAAGAGTTCCATTTCAAATAATTCAGTTTAGCATAAATTCGCTGTTTAAATGTCAAAACAGTTCTCTTTTAAGCAGTTCAATTTAGCATAAATACGCAGTTTACTTCTATTTGACCCATATATAGAACCCTATCAGGTGCTACCACTCGGAGTAGACCTTGGAGCGATGGCAATGAAGGGGTACTCCGCATTCCTCAAAGCTCTAGCATATACTGGAACCCCACCATCAGATTGTTTAGTGGGGGAGGTTACCCCAGCCGACGGAGCAATCTACAGCAGTGAAATTATGCAACTAAAATTAAAATTGCAACCACACCATAACTAAAGATAAAATTGTATCAACATATATATAAATAGATGTTCTAATCTTTTAACTGCTACACAGTTGAGCGAACGCACATACACATGTAATATAATGGCCGAGGGATTTCGTTTTATATATCTTGCCTTTGGGATTAGTTAGGCTGAGAACCTTTCGGCTCAGCACATGGGTTAGTTAGGTGCAAACGCACGCGCGGGGAAGATGTGTCATTCACAGATGTCAAAAAAAAATCCCAGATAGAAAATTGTGACTTGGGGATGTGAATGACGTCATGCACCGGAAGCGCACGCTGGGGATTTTGAAAAAGTCAGTGAATTGAGTCTTGCGATCCGAAGAAGAGGGGTGACTTTCGCTAGCTCGCAGTGGCCTTGTGGCGGGTGCCACTCATGTTGGGTAGGGGCAGATGGAAAAGCCAGCATAGAAAGATTGTGCCTCTCTCTTTATGTCAAAAAACGTTTTAACTCAAAGGTAATAAAAAGTTTCGTACCTGAACTAAGAAGTTGTAAGTGTTTTTCGTGTTTCGGGATTCCTATGTTCTATGTATATATGTTACGAACATTCTATGTACGTTTCGTATATCTGCATCATGGGTATGTTACACACACACACATATAAACAAACAAACAAATACACATATATTGTAATTTACTAAAATGATCAAATGTGGTACAAGGCCGTATGAATGGGACACCCAATGAGACTCGAACTCGTTCGTGAAGATTTACTAGTCAAGCTTGCAAACCATTACACTGCCCGAAGTGTCCCACCACACACATATGTTAAGCTGTATGATTTTTGATAATTTTTTTAAAATTAAAACTTTTCATCGCCCGCATTTACTTATCAAAAATAATCACTCTAATTTCCTTCAACAAGATCAGAGAGAAAAAAGCAATCAAAGAATATAAAAAGATTTTAAAAGCAATTTTGTTGGGTCAAATATATTTGAAAATTATTTGTATTAGATAGGAATACGTGAAACGATATAAGAGTGTGCAACCAAATGATTATAATCAAATTGGAATCCTTACTTGAAAAATGAAATAATGGAGAAAAAATACTGACCTTGGCATTAAACGATCCAAGAATAGTTGAACTCTTGTAAAACCAACCAACTAACCTTCCCTAAGGAGTATAAAATGTGTAATTCAGCTAGATAATTACATGAAATAACAGATCAAACTTTGACCACACTTTTAAGATTTCCCTAAGATAATGCAAACGATATCAGTGGAAACCTTTGCATCAACCAAATAGGCTCCAGCAGTATCATGGTTCCCGTCAGAGGAAATGTACAAGATGAACAAAGTTAAAATTTTAAACAAGCCCGTCTCTGTTTCAATTTAAATTAGTGCTCTCGAGAAAGGCATGAACCTATCTCTTCTCCCCTGGCTATAGGTAAATAATCGGGCAAACTGAGCTATTTACAATTGGTACAATAACCAGTTTTAGTGAAGAAGAACTCTAAATTCAAATCAGCTGTACTCTGCTTAAAAAATGACCTTGTACCACATTATGCCTTATTAGGTATTAACCAATGATAAACCATATAGACTGGAAAAGTTTGTTTTCATCTCTTCAAAGATTGAAAAATGTTTTCGCTAGCTGTACAAAATGAGAAACACAAAAATGTGGTACGTGATGACAACTGTGACAAAATATAAATACGAAACATTCTTTTCAAAAAAATTTATTTCCCTTTTCTATTTTTGGTTCTTGACATTCTTACAAAATTTTTTCTTTCTTTTTCTTGGTTTTTTTTTCTAAACAAAAAATAATTATATAAAGTTCAGGTAAGTAAACCCTGCAAATCACTCTTATGTTCTCTCTCTCTCTCTCTCTATCTATCTATATATATATATATATATATATATCTTCCTCCTTCTCCTTCTCTCTTTTTTTTCTTTTCTCTCTTTCACTCTCTTTCTTCATCTTAAAACAAGAGACAAATAGTGTGCTTTTTATGCTATATATGTTATTAGATATTTACTGCCAAAACCTACAACTCCAAAACTCTTTAGTTTACAGCATTGAAACTTTGTATTATATATATATATATATATATATATATATATATATATATATATATATATATATATCCAAAGAAGATGAGTTGGGAATGGTATGAACCCCCTTATCCTCCCAGCTATGGGTTAAATAGTACCACTTCTATTCTTCTAGAAGGATGGCTTTGAGCATTAAATAACCTACAAAGGTTGATATGCCATTAAACAAAGAAAATCGAGTTGGGAATGATTCAATTTGGGAATATATAAGAGGATTCTTATAAATCTCCAGGAGTGCTCCATGTATGATAGTAAATACATAAATTTATATATTTCCTTCAGAGCAAATTCATATAATTGAAACAAATAAATTACTTTATAATTGTAGAAAAAAAAGAATATTGTCCTATGGGAAGAATGTGTAATTCTGAGAAAGTGGTCTAGCAAGCAACTATTTTCCCCATGGAAAATAGTAAGGAGAAGGTTTGTATTGGAATCTCATTTGGAAAATGGAACCAGAAGTTCTACAATCATAGACACTCTTTTTTCCAACCCTTTGATTAGAAAACGAACAACCCTATCGAGGTAGTTTTGGAATTTTAGAGATAGGTGCTTAACTCCACAAATTAAGTGGGGTTTTATTAAGAAAACTTCTCCTCCAGGAAACTTCACCAATAGATGTAACCTTTGCCTGGGGTGTGTGGAAATAAAGCATTATTAGATATAAAATTTTAGCCAACTATTAAATAAACGTAATGAACTATTTTTTCAATGCCGCTATAAAAACAGATTTAAACTCATACGGAAAAGTTTAATGATATTAAAATTGAAAGTGATAACAATAGTGGGATAAAATTAATTGTCTCGGCATTACTATTGGTATTATTGGTGGTGTAATAATAATAAGTTAGCGGCCTTAGTCGAGGGTGATTCAAAGGCTCCTTTCTCTAAAGCTACAACATCGAGGTGCAGGGAAGGGCGTTACTTCTTTCCCTGGATTGCTCCACTCTACCCTTATCTTATTTTGTAGAGTATTAAGCAAGGCAACATCAAGTACCATTTTTTGAGTTTTTGGTATGACTCGACCTGGGATTGAACGCCGGTTTCCCGGCCCATTGGCGAACAGTACTCATTAGGCCAATGGCCCGGTTAATAGTTATCTTTTATTATTATTAGGAAACATTGGTCTCACGTTATATCAAGAAAGATGTTTCAGATGAGCTTCAAACCATGAAGGCTCGCTAGAATAAGAGCATTTATTGACAATGGGACTTTTTTAAAGAAAATAAATTTTTAATTAATTACCCGATCGTTTCTTGATAAATACAGCTTCAATCAATACTTTTTAACAAATTTCACACACACAGACACACACACACACAAACACACACACACACACACACACACACACACACACACACATATATATATATATATATATATATAGCGATGATCAATATTAATAGGAATAATTTTGTATGTTATTTATCATTTAGACCAGGCCATTGGCCTACTGAGTAGTGTTCGCCAATGGTCCGGGAGACCGGGGTTCAATCCCAGGTCGAGTCATACCAAAGACTCAAAAAATGGTACCACCTTGCTTAAAACTAAGTATCATAAAGCAAGGATCAAGGGTAAAGCAGTGCAATCCAGGGAAAGGGGTAGCGCCCTCCCCTACTCCTCGGTGTAGTAGCTATTGAAAAGGGAGCCTTCGGGTCCCCTTCGACTAAGGTCGCCAACTTTATTTTTAGTGTTTATCATTTGGTTGTTCTTAACTAGTTACGATTTTTACTCATCATTAGGAAAAAAATTTTGTGAAGAAAATATTTTGCAGAATATTTTGAAAATTAGAATATACCCCACTGAATTAAGTGCATTGACAAGAAAGAAGATTGTGATAAAGACAAACACTTGTTGAGTAAAATAAATGTTTTTAACTTCTTCAATATATTCACTTATCAATCTTTCCCGATCTCTCTCATTTTCTTCATATCTATCTATCTATATATCTATCTCATTCTGTTCATATCTATCTATCTATCCATCTATCTATCTATCTCATTCTGTTCATATCTATCTATCTATCCATCTATCTATCTATCTCATTCTGTTCATATCTATCTATCTATCTATCTATCTATCTCATTCTGTTCATATCTATCTATCTATCTATCTATCTATCTCATTCTTTTCATATCTATCTATCCATCTATCTATCTATCTATCTCATTCTGTTCATATCTATCTATCTATCCATCTCTATCTATCTCATTCTGTTCATATCTATCTATCTATCTATCTATCTCATTCTGTTCATATCTATCTATCTATCTATCTATCTATCTCATTCTGTTCATATCTATCTATCTATCTATCTCATTCTTTTCATATCTATCTATCTATCCATCTATCTATCTATCTATCTCATTCTGTTCATATCTATCTATCTATCCATCTCTATCTATCTCATTCTGTTCATATCTATCTATCTATCAATCTATCTCATTCTGTTCATATCTATCTCTTTCGGACTCCCTTACTGAATGTCTATATCTTTTTTCTCGAGGCCTGTTGTGACCCCTGTCTGTCCCGAAAAAATTTGCAGCTTATTTGCCGCCAAACATAAATGGAGATGGGAAAGCCAGTTACGATAAACACGAAGTGATCAAATATAACAAGTAAAATAAACATCACCTCAACTTCAGCTTTCTGGGCGCTTTTCTTTTTTCTCATTCATTTTTAACTCCGATTTTACGACCCCATTTTCCATCTTTCAACCCCTGATTTTAACACTTTCTTTATATTTACATAAAGGCCCCTACCTTCCGCTTTTTTTCATTGTACTTATTGTTCTGTTTTGTTTTTAGGTTTTCTCTTCTTCCTCCTTCTCTCTCTCTCTCTCTCTCTCTCTCTCTATCTCTCTCTCTCTCTCGCAATTATGAGTTGTCATTTAGTTTTAGGTTCGTTTAGCACAAGGCTAGAAATATGAGGCACCCAGTGAGAATATAATTCTTTTAAAATGGCCTTGCAACAGGATCTGATTAGAGAAAGACAGATAAGAAAAGAAAATCGACTTCTTCCATGACTGGATTAGTTGACTTCCGTGCATACAAGTTTGCGAAAGAATCGTAAGATTTATATATATATATATATATATATATATATATATGTGTGTGTGTGTGTGTGTGTGTGTGTGTGTGTGTGTGTGTGTGTGTGTGTGCAAAGCTCTTCTAACGAACTGACCACTCTGGTATCCGATTGCGCAAAATGTAAAACAAACGAAAGCTAATACAAATGCATTATAATTCCTGAACTGACGTATGTCATTGAAATTGCTGAGCGATTAGATACCAAGTCTAGCGTAAAGTTAGACGGGTTTCGACCCCAGCTTGAAGCGTCCTGCATGTCTATCCACGCTGAAGAGTTGTAATACAACGAAACAGTCTGTTTGTTGATGACAATATATATATATATATATATGTGTGTGTGTGTGTGTATGTGTGTGTGTGTGTAAGAGAGAGAGAGAGAGAGTAAATTAGTCGACCGTCTTTTATTTATTTTTTTCTCATATTACAAGGTTTCTTAAGTTTAATTCAATTTTATATTAAGATTGTCCTTTTTTATTTTCCTTTAATCATTTCAGTTATATCGTTTCAAGTATTCCTATCTAATACTAATGATTTATATTCGATTATATGATTTCAGGTAACTATTCCTAGTAGGCAATAATACTCATTTCTTTGCACACAGTTACATCGTTTCAAGTATTTCTATCCACAACATCTATTTGTAATTTTATTCTTAGAATATTTTAGTGAGGGACAGAACATAAATTTTTAAAAAGTAGTTGTAATTACTTTTACCAATCTTAATTTGTTGTGGTTATAATAAATATTGGCTAGCATTCTGCAAACCGGTTAGCATTCAGACCGAAAAAACGAAGGCGATGATATATTTTTCTAATTCAATCGTTTAATCAAAATGTGTCGGATATCTGAATATTTTTGCCTATCTTTGGGTTTTCAAGTCTTATATATATATATATATATATATATATATATATATATATATATATATATACTGAAAGACAGAAACAGAGAGAGAACTAATTGTCATTAAAACCCTTTTTTCTTAAATCAGAAAAGTGCTCAAATACTGGCATGTAGAGCATGATAAAACATTAAAATCAATAAATTATTTTCCCCTTCCACATAACAGTATCACAACTAAAAGATTCACGTATTTCGAAAAAATGCAATCTTCAGATGTAGCCTGTTTCATCTGAAAATTATTTGTTTTGTTAATTTATCATATATACGTATATAAACATTGGCAAATGTATTCGCCAATGGTCTGGAAGACCGGGGTTCAATCCCAGACCGAGTCATACTAGAGACTCAAAAATGGTACTTGATGCCTCCTTGCTTAACACTCAGCATTATAAGGTACGGATCAAGATTAAGTGGAGCAATCTGGCGAAATGTGTGGCACCCTCTCCTTCACCTCGATGTAGTAGCTATTGAAAAAGTCGGGTCGCCCTTGACTACGGTCGGCCAACTTATATATATATATATATTAATTTACTAAGATTTTTTTGTTTGGATGTGGCATAAGGTCGAATGAAGAGGGCACACATTAAGACTCAAACTCACTCGTGAAAGGCTGCTAGTCTAGCTTGAGCCCAATTTACATATACCTACTGTTTATTAAGTTTTCTTTTGTAATACTAGCAATTCCCACTAGGTGATTATACATGTTAATCTCTCAACAATAACGCTTCGTACAATGGAATCCTATGTTATGCTTGTTTTTTAAGCGTTTCAATTTACTGTTTACGTATTATGTTAAACTGGTCTCTCATTTTGAATCCATCAGATTAAGTAAACCTATTCTTTATCTTTTTATTTAACCATATAAAGTATACATATAACCGAAAATTTCCTGGGCAGACACCAAAGTTATAACCTTTTCTTTCCTCAGAAACCAGAAAATCAAAACATAAAAAATCGTAATCTCTTGTTTACACTTAAAATTCAAGCAATGGCCACCAGATGGGGGGGCTCAAATATTTATTTCTCGGCAACGTTTATTAACTCGTAAATCTTCATGAAAATATTGTTCAGTGTTATTCCTGTGCTTGTTTATTGTCTCAATAAAATGTGGGACAGATACATCTAAGGTGAGGGTGGCTTAAGACCTTTCTCATAGGACAAGTTTTCAGCTAGTGTGGGTATTAACTTAAATTTCCAACTTTATAACTTGATTCTGTTTTAGCTTTCTGTTTTGTTTTTGTTTTTTTGTTTGTTTTTTCCTTCTTTTTTATCTTTTCTGATTTTATTTATTTCGCTGCCACCATATTGGACATACTCCAAAGAGGACGTTCCAATTTCTGCCATGGGTTGACTAACAGACAAAGACTATTATTTAATGATTGGAATGAAACGTCTTCCCATTAAACAGACATGGACTACATCACGTGGTTGATCCCTACACCCTGAATACTTTATTTTAAAAATTGTTTAATCAATTTTTTTTTCTTTCTTTGAAAAAATAATGTATCACCTTTATTTCTTTAGTAGACGATCAGTGAACCCGTTGGGTTACCGTTATATCAGTTGTCCATTATAATATTGATGCTTCTTTTTTGGAAAGAATGAAGGACTGTAATTATCATTTAAAAGTTAGCAGGTGTCCATGATGATATCAGTATTTCTATTTACGAAGGAGAAGGAGAAAAGGATTGTGATTAGCATTTCAAAGTTAAGAGCTGTCAATGACGGTATATCAACTCCTTCGTAACTGTTTCATGTTTGGGAAATCTTAGAAGTGTCTTTGAAAACAAGATGTCGGATTGATAATGGTAGCTAATATGCTAAATAGATCGGTTCTTTCCAGCAAATGGGGGATACAAAAATGATACCATTCTAAGATAACCACGTAACTCAGGTGATTCCTTTTAAACACAATGTTATTCCTTAAATTTGAAAGGTAGGAGACAAACCCGTTTTCCCTATCGTTTTTATGGGTGGGTTTTACTCACACACACACTCTCTCTCTCTCTTTCTCTCTTTCTCTCTCTCTCTCTCTCTCTTTCTCTCTTTCTCTCTCTCTCTCTGTGGAATTTATTAATTTGGCTATCGAATTCTATCATCTGATAATAATTGAAACAGCGAAGGAAATTCCATCCTCGTTTCGATCTTATGGTCTGTTGATTTCTTTTGACCTCTGATTTATCTGCATGGATTCTCTCCCCTTGGCTAAATCTAATAATTTCACTTGAACGTGACGCCATGATTGGTTTTGTTTGTCGATTTGTTTTTAACACCTGACTGATTCAAGCTTAGAAAGCAGGTCAATCTCCAGGTGTCCCTCAACAATAAAAACCTTAACGCAGAACAAATAAAAAAAACTATTAAAAACAAAAATCGTCAAACCCCCAAGTCTCTTATGGAGTCGTTATAAATTTCCCGACGATAATATTTCGAGATTTTCGGAATTCGACAATTGGGTAGGTCTACATTCTTTCAGGTGTTGACTTCTGGGGATTGTTGACATTTGTCTTACACAGTGGGTATCCATAATGAATCAATGACCCCAAGGTCATTGGACGTAAGTTTTCCAAAACAAATAAATATTATTCTATGTCTAATCCGCTGGTATTATGAATGGGAGAACGTCGCCTAAGGGTGAATTAGTAGAAAAATTATATGACTAATTATACAAAAGTTCTTTTTTTTTTCCTTTTATAAAACACTCTTAACGAGATTGTGCCTCCCATACGACATGAGTATTTGTGTATACGGCATTTGCTATTCTCCCGACGAAAAAAATGTCTACAGTTGCAAATGATGTTCTATTGTCCTTGTATTAGGAGTGACACAAGGTCAGTTTTTAGCGGAGTTTTCAAAGTTCTCTTAGACCGGTTGCCTTACCAAGTTTATAAGCCAAGTCTGCCCTGCTATTTTATTATAACTGGAAGGAGAATTGTCGGATTCAAACCTTTCTGTTGGTACCTAGCAGTTTGTGAAATACAAACGACCTCACCTAAGATTTGAACTCGGGTCGCTGTGTCCATTTCCAACGACGTTAACAATTACACCACGGACACCTCCACAAAAGCCCTTGTGTGTGTGTGTGTGTGTGTGTGTGAATACATAAAAATTCAAATAGTATTACTATGTATATGCATTAGTAACTCTGCAGTTCGACGGATATCGATAAGCTGAATTAAAATCGGAAATTTTCCCCGTATAATGTGTGATCTATCGAACTCATGTTCAATCCTGAAGTAAACGGACTGAAAGTAATGGAGATTATATTGAAAAATAAATATTTGTTTTGTAAAATAATGATTTATTCATCAATAGGCTTTAAATATATTAATGTAAACACACACACACGCACACACACACACACACACACGCACACACACATACATATATGTAGTTTAAATACATAGTGTATATTTGTTATAATACTCCATCTTGAATGGTTTGTGATACGAGGATCATTAAATAAGTTTCCAGACTTTTTTCGTATGGGCACTTTTATTCATAGTATTGATTGTGTGTAGAACATTAGTGTTAAATTGGAATGGTTGAAACCCAACAGCCGAGTGCAAATTATTTGAATTGGATGAAAATACTATGTGAATACAAATGATTTTAGGCCGATAAAATTGAAATTTAAAAAATGTAAAGGAATATTAAACATCTCGTTATGATTACAATCAAACTTTTTCAAATTAATCAAATCTCGGCAATAAATAATTCATAAAGAGTTGATATGCCGTAAAAAAACCCAAACCAAACGATTCGTTTTGTATATAATAAAATCAACTTGTTTGTTAATCGGTAATTGTATTGAATTGACGCTAACAAGGCGGCTGGAGAAGAAACTAGACGGAAATTACACAAGAATGTTGAGAGCAGTATTGGACAAGTCCTGGCGACAACACCCCACGAGACACCAACTATACGGACACTTGCCCCCCCCCCCCCCATCACGAAAACTATACAAGTTAGACGAACCAGACACGCGAGACACTGCTGGAGAAGCAAGGACGAGCTCATAAGCGATGTACTCCTGTGGACCCCCACATATGGATGTGCAAAATCAGGACGACCAGCACGAACTTACATACAGCAACTATGTGAGGACACAGGATGTAGCCCTGAAGACCTGCCGGAGGCGATGAATGATAGGGAGAAGTGGCGAGAGAGGGTCAGGGATATCCGTGCTGGCGGCGCGACATGATGATGAATTGTATTAACTAAAAAGGTCAGTTAATCCCTTAGAATCCATTCGTGAGGGAAAGTTTATCCAAAATAGAAATGAAAAAATAAAAAATTTATATTGTATAGATGTGAAATGATGTAAAATATGAAACAGAACAAATTCTTTATAAAAGTCCAGTAAATTTTTTCCCTCATTATTGATTGTCTTAAGACAAAGTCGACCTTTTCTGAATGTGAAACAAGTAGAGAAAATAAAGTGTGGATTTCATTTTTGTGGAATAATGAATCTATTCTGATAAGCTCACCTTTCAGCGGGCCTTTAATTTCTGTACCGTCTTCGTTTTAGTTTGTTTTTGTTTTTTTTTCTCTTACCATCGGATATTATTCTAAACATATTCAAATATACTCTGCATACAAATGTTCTTAATTATTGTAGCATATTTTTTTAAGTTTATTAGAATAAAAGAGAATTTCACAAAACTTCAATTAAAAAGACTTGCTTCAGTTTTTTTTTCCTTTTTTAACAGTAGTGTATATATATATATATATATATATATATATATATATATATATATATATATATATATATATATATGCTTGTGTCTGTTTTTTTTTGTGTTGGTGTGTTCCTTCATATCCATGTGCATATGTCCAGATTTCTTACCTATGTGGTACATTTTGGCATATACAAACCCCCAACCAAACCCTTTTATTTACCTACTTCAGATGATTAGCTAAGTATCTTGCTCACGTTGTGAGGCGTATGATTAGCAATTTGGCAAAATTTCTAAGTTTTCTCTTTGGTCTTTGGAAAGAATCTTGTTATAAATTCCTCTCTGCCTGAAGAGAGAGCGGCATTCAAACTAAATCATCTTTATTCCTACCAATTCTAAAATCTATTGAGATCACATATCTATCAATATGGCTGAGTTTGTACATAATCAACTATGCATATATGTATGTATGTATGTTTGATTAGATAGGATATATACTTCGTTTCTGCCTATTTTATCTTTGATCCGTTCGTATGAATCGTTTCACTTCTAGATGAAATGAATCCAGGAAGATTCCGCATTTTTCAAAAGTACTTTCAAGCCCAACTGAGCCATTTTCGGGAAAATGAATAATGAAATGACAAACACACTAACAAGTCATATACATTTATATAAAAAGTTGGAGGAAGAAAAACTGGGAGAATTTCCGGAGGAACGGAATTTTCCAAGAGATAAAAAGAAGAATTGGTTGGAAAAGTGTTACAGGCATTTTACAATGTAGCTACAATATTTGAAGTTGATCTTGTTTGAGGAAGGTTTATTAATCTTTATATGGAAAGCTTCGAGAATTTAGAGTTCATGCTTGTTTTTTCTTTGATTAATATGAAGGTATTTTCAGTTAGAATTTTTCTATATTTGAAGGAGGAGCACGAATGTATTTTGAGGTGTTGAAAGATGGAACAAGTGTCGGATAGGTAATATTGCATATTGCCACAAAAAGGTGATTTTTGTTTCTATTTCAAACGCTTTTTTCTGAGTCTTCAACCATTTTCAATATTAGTAGTTTGGAGAACAGAGATGAGGTTCATTTTTATTTTCTCGGGCAAAATAAAGAAAATGATGTACAATGACATTTTACATATTGATTTTAAACAATGTTGGTTTGATTTGTTTTTGTTTGGGTTCTTTGTTTTAATGGCATATCAACGTTCGTGGGTTATTTGATGCCAAAACCATCTTTGCAGAAAAACAGAAGTGATACTATTCAACCCCCATAGCTGGGGGAGGATAAGGGGGTTGATGCCTTTCCTAAGGGTATTAATCAGATAATGAACGTAACTATGCAACTGGTGTTAAACTCACTTTGAGGTAACAATCCAGAGCTTTAGCCATTACGCCATGGGGACTCCCCCACTCCCAAACAATGTAGGTGTGGTCGATAAGAGTATCAATTGACATGATGTAATGGTCGCAGTTCAAACGAAGATAGCATTTGTTGGTTTGGCATGGAAACCATTCTCTTTTTCAGCATTCAAAATTCTGTCTCTTTGACATGATTTCTATATTCCTACGATCCAGAATTACATTCCCATGTTTTTTGTTTTTAAGTCCTCTATGTTTTCTTGTCAGTTCTTTTGAACCAAACATGCATTCTTCTCTTGATCTGTCTGTTTATTTATATCATATATGTGCATATATTTCTATCTCAAACTCTATCTGTCTATATATCTACTTATATATCTCAGTCAGTTCATGGGCTGTCCTCGTGGTGTAATGGTTAATGCGATGGACTGCGGAATCGTAGTAAACAAGTTTGTACTCCATTCGTGCTATTACGTTCACTTCCAGGTAAATACCCTTGGGAAAGGTATGAACCCCCCTTATCCTCCCAACTATGGGTTAAATAGTACCACAAATGTTCTTCTAGGAGAATAGATTTGGCATTAAATAACCTACAAAGGTTGATATGTCATTAAACAAAGAAACCAACCCAAACCAATCAGTCAGTTCATACAAATTTATATATATATATATATATATATATATATATATATATATGGGAAAATAAATCCGAAAGTATGAAAATGTACAAAGGTAAAAAAAACACAAGATCTTCAGAGAAATTATTTGCCAACATTAAGCATTTCCGTTTTTAAACGTGAAGACATAAAACCTTCATCAAGAGCGTTTGAATTATTAAATGAAACGAAAAAATGAGAAACTTTCAAACATACTATTTCCGTTGATAGCATTGAATTTATCAGCATAAAAGGGATTTGAAAAGAAGAAATACAAATAATAAATTGGTCAGACGTAATTTAGAAATTAATTACAATACTAATTTTATTGTTTTCAATTTTGAGGAAATGCTTTGTTTTATTTTTTTTTTTTCTGATAAATTTCGAACGCCAACAGAAATAACATGTTTAAAACTCTTTTCTTTATTCTATTATTGAATAGTTCATATGCCCTCATGAAGGTTGAATGTTTTCACATATAAAAACGGAAACATAAAACCGTTGGCAAATAATTCTAGCTATAGATAAAAACATCCTCTGAAGACCTTGTGTTTTTTCATATTTTTACGTTTTCACACACATGTATATATAAATATCTCGTTAAAAACATAAGGATCAAAAAGGGTTTTCGGACTATTGTCTTCATCTTTATTGTTATTTCCACAACGTTTCAGCCGATGTGTCCTCAGGCCTTCTTCAGGTGTTTGTCGAACTCGGGAACCTAAACGGAACTTCGAACTACATCCTTTATTGAATCCATGGGGGTCACCTGTTCTGATTCCGTTAGCCATAACTGGGTACAAGTGTTAAGTCTTCCTATATTGTTACTCGCCTGCAGTCAGGATTGAGCCTGCAATCTCCAGATGATTGTCTCCTTAGAAGCTTAGGGAACCAACGCCTATAACCGTTACGCTATGTGTCCAGCAGGATTCAATAAAGGACATAGTTCGAAGTTCTGTGAAGGTTCCCAAGTTCGACAAACACCTGAAGAAGGCCGGGGGACATACCGTCCGAAACGTTGTGGAAATAACAATAAAGATGAAGACAATAGTCCGAAAACCCTTTTAAAAAATTCTTCTGTTGACGGTAACCTGGGGTTGAAATTAGTTGAGAACAATTAAAAATGACTAACAATAAAAATATTCTTAAGTATATATATGTGTGTGTGTGTGTGTGTGTGTGTGTGTGTGTGTGTAAGTATCCTACCATGACTGATGTTTGTATAGCAGTATTGCTTCCTACAAAGCCTTCCTCAGATGATGACTCTAGGTTCAGGCATGGTTTCAGGGTCGAAACATCATTACTACTAACTCAGAGCGGCCCAGCAGTAACCCACGATACCATTATACTTTGTTGGATTGTTGTCACTCAATGTGATTGCCATATCCACGCTGATGTAGTTAGAGCATTATCTTGGGTCTTTTTTATGTATTTGCTCTAGTCTGATGGAGAAAGTACATGATTAGTGTATATATATATATATATATATATATATATATATATATATATATATATATATATATATATATGCTGATGTCGTAAATAGGTATTCGATATCAATTAATAGATCAGTATTTCGATTGTTGCCTTCGTATAGAAAGTAGTTTTTTTATCCAACTTCAAAGTTAAAAGATTTTTATACGTATCCTATTGGTGCTCAAGTTCGCACTTTGTCTTCAGGTTTAAGAAAGCCATATATTTTCTAGATTGACTAACTTTCTCCATTTAGAAATCTAGCGAAACACAATCTTCCTCTCTCCTTTACTTCTCCCTGGACTTGTACCATACTACTTTGAATTTGATAAATATCAAGAAGGATTCCCTTCCCTCGAGATTTTTAGCAACATTATCTTCTTATCCACTCACGGTCAATACATTCATGCTCTTTCATGACTTGATACTATCTATCTATCTATCTATCTATCTATCTATCTATCTAAATCATTCTTCTCACATCTATCTATCTATCTACTTAACTCATTCTTCCCACATCTATCAATCTATCTCATTCTGTTCATATCTATCTATCTATCTATCTATCTATCTATCTAAATCATTCTTCTCACATCTATCTATCTATCTACTTAACTCATTCTTCCCACATCTATCAATCTATCTCATTCTGTTCATATCTATCTATCTATCTTAGCCAATTTTTGTCAGCTGTCTCTAGCGTCCAAGTAGAAATCTCAACTGCATAATATTAAGCCTTTATCCAAAACCAAAAATACAAATAATCCACTTAAAATTCCTCCTCCAAAAATGGCACAGTCGCTTTCCAAATTAAAATCATCCCTAGTCGTTTTCTTTGATAAGCTCATGTCTTGATATGACAAAACTGTCAATGGATTTAACAGGTAAGTTATGCGCTTACTCATCCACGTTATTGCCAGAATCAACTCTCAATGATCAAGTCGATTGGTACGATGACATAACGTAGGGAAATGTGAACTCATGACTTTTTTAAACCGTTGTAACTTTTCAGCCTAAAAACATGTACGCCAAATCGCTTTTTTTATTAAACAACTGACCTCACCATGTCGAGGTTAGTAATAGAAGCAAAAGCCTTTTTATTGCCACTGCTTTGTGCTTATGGTAGAATGACACGCCAAAGTACTCACTATCTCACTCTTTTCTCCGTCAAGCCTTGTAGTATGCCTTTGACTAGTCATATTGTCAAGATAGGCAACGATGGAATAAAATGCAGGGGAAAGCGGATTCATGCCTTTTTACCGTTTTGTACCGTTTTATAAACTGTTATATAACTCAAAACACAAGATTTTGGCAATGTTTCTGAAATGTGTATAATTTGGGGAAGAAAGAAGACACTCAAACAACCTGTTCTTTTCTAGAATTAGGTTCTATGGCCTTGCATTCCTTCAGTTTCACATCAGCCCACCAATCTATCTATCTGTTCTCACTGACTTCCATTTTCCTAAATGTATTGCCAACGATGTTTTATCCAGCTGTCTCATTCTGCATCTATCTATCTATCTATCTATCTGTTTGTCTGTCTGTCTATCTGTCTCAATCTATCTATCTATCTATCTGTTTGTCTGTCTGTCTATTTGTCTTAATCTATCTATCTATCTAGATAGATAGATAGATATTAACAGACTGATATATATATATATATATATATATATATATATATATATATATATATATATATATATATATATATATATATATATATGAGAGAGAGAGTGACTGAATGAGTGATTACAAAATATTAGCAGGTGTCGACATCCGCTGACAGATTTGGCAAGTATGGCTGTTACCTGTCAGGTATTATTCATTCTCTGCTGAAGGCCACCGAAAATAAGTTCTTGTGTTCTTTGTTTTGCCGAGAGAAATGCTTTACATTTTATCGACAATAACCTCAAAATTCCTGAAATGAAATTCTCATATGAATGGGTGTTACTTCACACCGATGCACCGGCAACATGTGCATTGCAACGTGAGCAGTCAGCTGCAAGAGAGAATCAGAATGAAGGTGTGTATTGTTTCACCGCAAACCACCCAATTTCGTCCAAAGAATGAAACTGGCGAGCTGAGTTCAATTTTTAGACGTGGTTGTTTGCCTTTTCCTTCGCTCAGTCGTCTTTGAGAGGGAAAAAAGAATCCACTTCTTCTGTCTCTCCTCACTTCTCCACAGCTATGTGCAAATAGTTGAGTACAATGAACAAATAATGAATCTAATTCTACTGTAAGCAAGCCCTATCAGTTAGTTCGGTAGAATACACCGACTGCATCTCTGCAGAGGGGGTAAGACACCCTTCCATCAAGTCTCTGGAATATAGTCCTGGTGCTTTAGGGAATGTGGAGTACCCCTTTATCCTATTTACCAACCCCTCCGCTCGGGCAGGATATGACACAAGGTCAATTTTTAAGCGAAGTTTAACAGGTTTGAATTCAGAGTTTTCCTTCTCCTAGACTAGTTGCATAACCAAGGCTGAAGAACCAGTCTGCCCTACTATTTACCCATAGCTGGAGGAAGAATAATTGGATTCATACTTTTCCCAAGGATATTAGTGCTATGTGAAATGCAATCAGTCTCGTCAAGGATTTGAACTCGTGTCGCCGTGACCTTTTCCTATGACGATAACCATTACACCACGGGCACCCCTTTATTGCCTTTGCTCCCTGGTCCACTCTAGCCTGGAGTTGTAACACCCAATAAGGTCCTATCTATAGATGAAAGAGAACTGTTTGATATTTAAACAGTATGCTAACAAATGACTTAAGTTAAATTGAATCGTGAGAAATTGAACTCTTTGACTATTAAACAAATGAGTGTCTGATTGAATTATTAATGATACATAACAGTACTTGAAACCATTTAACAGTGTGCAGATGAATGAATAGCGTTAAAACAGCAATACTTGTAACCACTTCACTGTCTGCATAATTAATATTGTATGTATGGACCACATTTTGCAGTATTATTAAATAGAACTCAATATTAATGATAGAGCTGTTATATATATATATATATATATATATATATATATATATATATATATATAACCCTTTAATTTTGTGCAAACAAATGACTGATGTTAACTTAAATTGTTAGAGTTACATAGCAATACTTGAAATCATTTAACTGTTTTCAAACAAGTAATTAATAGTAAACAGAATTATTCGAGTTTCGAAATACTTGAAACTATTTAACAAATATTTTGCAAAGTAATGAGCTCCTGCTCATTTAGAAATGTTATCTACAAAATATGTTTACATATCATATACATTTAATATATTTGTATAAAGAGGATTTGGCATTAAATAACCTACAAAAGTTAATAGGCCATAAAATCCAAACAAACGAACAAACAAACGTATAAACTATATATATATATATATATATATATATATATATATATATATATATATATATATATATAAAACAATGCATTATTCCAACACATTTCTCAATATAATCACAACTTCGACTTCAATTCTGCTAAGATGCTCATTTACATCCATAATAAAAGTCTTAGACGAATTTTCGAAGCCGCTGCTATCTCATTCTCTACTTCCCTAAATACTTGTCCTGGCTTTCTCCTTACTTGAGCAGATTCATTTTAAATAGCTACAATATATTCCATCTTTAGTTAATATTTTCCATATCTATCATAATTTTTATGCTTTCTATTTTTCTTTTTGTTTTTCTTTCTTTCTTTTTCTTCCTTTTTACTCGAAATCTTTCTCCTTAAATGTAACATAAATTCTATACAATATTCTTGATAAGTCAAATGACGTAATTTAAAACAACAAACGCTGATTCACTAATTAAACGGCCAACTTTTTCTTATTATACAAACTTTCGCCTAGTCTTTTGTATTTTGCATTTTTAAACATCCATCGTTGACTTAACATCGCTAATATCACCCCTCGTGGTCCTGATGATGGTTCCGTAGGACCGAAACGCTATAATGTCCACTTCTTAATAAATCTCTCCTTCCACTTGGATTACCTTGTTATCAATTTTTCTACATATTGTCGGATTCCAATCCTTTATTCACTTTCATACTATATATATATATATATATAGAGAGAGAGAGAGACAGAGCGAAAGAGAGAGAGAGACTGAGAGCGGGGATTTGGCATTAAATGACCTAAAAGGGTTGATATGCCATAAAACCAAACCCAACCAACCTACCATAAACAAATAAATGAAAATCACTGCTATTGCTATGTTGGTGGAGCTTGGGTTATTGACAGTTTCCCCTGCAGAGAGATAAGAATCCGCCTCCAAAAAATGACATTGTGCCCTTGGTATGACACTAAACTGCATCTGAAGTTGAGATCTGAGGAGTATAAACTAACACCTTAATTTCCATTACTCTCTAGCCCACTATGTCCCGAAGTTGAGGTACACCTGTTACAATTCTATGGTTTGAAAATTATACGTATTCAATTGGACAGTGGGCAAAGAACTACTCGTACGAAACGACACAAAAAATCTAAATATGAACGTAATTCCTTAACATCAAAGCATAAAATAACCCGAAGAATTGTTGATATGCCATTAAAATCAATCACCCATCAAACTTAGTCAGTCGCAAGTGCTCAAATGTCGAGTACATAGTGAGAATCACACTCACTACAAAACGCAACTACAATTTTTTATATTTTTTACTTTAGAATAATTACTATTAGACATGAATACTTGAAATCGTACAACTGTGCGCAATTTTTTTTTTTTTTTTTTTGCATTTGCATTTGATAGGAATACTTGATTGCATATAATGTTATATAATTAAGGAATGATTCTTTTATTTTAATCATTTTTCATTAATTGTATTTTATCGTTCGACTTGGTTGGGCTTTGAACTATTCGGCTCTTAGTTCAAGTGCACTGATATTGAGCACAGTTTACGCTCGCGCGCAAAGGATATGACGATCACAATTGTCATAATAAACCCCAGATAGGAAATGAGGCTGGAGTGTGAAAGGCGTCATGCCCTGAAGCGATGGTCCTGAGAATTTGAAGTTGGGAGTTGACTGTGGGTCATGTAGACAGACAGTTGGGTTCTCTGCTATTGAGGCAGACAGTTGAAGTTGGGGGTCCGACCATGATAGTGAGAAGTTGGGGTCCGACCATGATGGTGAGAAGTTGGGGTCCGACCAGGCAGTTTGGATTTTGAGGTTGGACCATGGAAGACGATAGTTGAGTTCCTGCCAATGGGGCATAGAATTGGATTTCGGCATTGAAAGATGTTGTTAGCATAGTATGATTACGAAAGACTTTTAAGAATTGCCTCTCTCCTCGTGTCGACGAACTGAAGTCAAGAAGTTAATAGAACATTCGTACCTGAACAACGGAGTTGCCTGTGTATTTGAGTCTGCTTATTATGTTTTGTATTTGCATGTATTACAGTTGTTATTGATATCATTGAATTATGGTTGTGATATACAACAATATGTGTGTGAAAAAACTCGGAACAAGTAATTACACAAAAAAATGTAAATATGAATGTACAATGAATGTGATTCCCTAAACTTTACGAATAAAATGATCCTATACGGGTTGACATGCCGTTACAATCAATGAAAAATGGTTTGCTAAGAATTCCCCGCAACACAGACTTAACAATAACATTTAATAAATCCAATAATAAACAGATAAAGTTATGAACCAATTTGATTACAATTGTGTGGTCCATGATGATATTAATGCTTCTGTTTAGGAAGGAAAGAAGGGTTCTAATTAGCATTTCGTAGTTATCCCCATAATAATGAGAATTCGGAATTATTTTTCAAATACATATTGGACTGGAATTGCTTTATTATATTTGTTTAAGCTTTCTACGTGTATTGCTTTTATAAATATCTCCATATGATGGGCAATTTATACTGGTTTGCAGTTACATATATTTAGCCACAATCCTTAAAATTCTTAAACAAGTTTTAAGTTCTACAATCAAAATTTTTTTCATTTTCTTCCAATTCTTGAATTCTGTGAGCGGCTCCAGTAGTTTTGAGGCCCAGTTTAAAATAATGTCTCAAAATTACTTGAATCTCAATACTTGTATCTATCATTATAATGCATGAAAGGAATAGTATTGATAATGATATAGTTATGAAACATGAAGCTGATGTCAATATTAGTGCCCGTGGTGTAAAGGTTATCGTCGTAGGGAATGGACACGGCGTCACGAGTTCAAATCCTGGACGAGACTGATTGCATTTCACATAGCACTAATACCCTTGGGAAAGGTATGAATCCAATTATTCTCCCTCCAGCTATGGGTAAATAGTAGGACAGACTGGGTTCTTCAGCTTTGGTGAGGCAACTAGTCTAGGAGAAGGAAAACTCTGAATTCAAACCTGTTAAACTCCGATTAAAAAATTGACCTTGTGTCACATCCTGCCCGAGCGTAGGGGTTGGTAAATAGGGTCAATAGTAATCATATTCAGAACCTTTGGAACAATGCCAAATAACCTTGAAAAGGGACTAATGTAACGAGCGATATGAGAAAAGAGGGAAATATATAAACCACAGTACTGTTGAGAATATTAGAAGCAGATACCACCAAAATCCCAGTCTGCTGGGGCTGTATCATACACCGTCTGCATCTCTGCAAAGGGGTAAGACCCTCCCCCAAACGAGGGTCCAAGATATGTCATTAAACAATCTGATGGTGAGGTTTCAGTACTACTGGAGCTTTGGAGAATGCAGAGTATCCCTTCACTGTCATCACTCTCCAGTCTAATCTGGCCCGGAGTGGTAGCACCTGATAGGGGGGGGGTCCTATTTATGTATTAAATAGAACTGTTTGACATTTAAACTGAATGAAAACAAATGACTGAGTTGTTAAAAATAGAACTGTTTGATCAGTGTGTGAACAAATGACAGATGTTGAAACGAATTGTTAGTGATAGATACTATTTACCAACCCCTCTGCTCGGGCAGGATATGACACAAGGTCAATTTTTAAGCGGAGTTTAACAGGTTTGAATTCAGAGTTTTCCTTCTCCTAGACTAGTTGCCTAACCAAGGCTGAAGAACCTAGTCTGTCCTACTATTTACCCATAGCTGGAGGGAGAATAATTGGATTCATACCTTTCCCAAGGGTATTAGTGCTATGTGAAATGCAATCAGTATCGTCCAGGATTTGAACTCATATCGCCGTGTTCATTTCCTACGGCGATAACGACTACACCACGGGCACCTCCAAAATTGTTAGTGATAGATAGCAAAACTTGGAACCATTTAACTGTGTAAAAGAATGAACTTTGACTCGTTTAAAAATGTTTAAAAAATGTGTTTACGAATGATATATATTTAGTATATGTATAAAGAGGATTTGGCGTTAAATAATCTACAATGGTTGATATGCCATAAAACCAAACCAAACCAGATACCACCAAGTGAAAAAAGGTGAAAGAATAGCCTAGAGAGGAGACCCTCAAAAGAAAAAAGTTGGCATTTGTATATAAGGGTAATTTTCCATGTCTCGGCTGGAGGTATAATATATCTTTGCAAAGCTGAGAACTGTTTAGCACGGACATTTGGCCACTGTTGATAATAGTTGCTTTTTGACTAACGTCCAAAATAGTTAATTACGTAGAGTGTTACTGGTAGAAGTCGATCAGGATCAAACCAATTCCTCTACGTCAAGCCTCCAAGATATTTACTCAGCGTAGAACCGTTTAACGCAAGCCAATAACAGTGAAAATCTAAATGAAAAGAAATTTACCTCTATCAACGATCAACGACAAGTGCATAACGTATTTATGCAATTGACTAACGATCGAGATAGATAGATAGATAGTTAGATAGTTAGTTAGTTAGTTAGTGGTTATCGTCGTAGGAAATGGACACGGCGACACAAGTTCAAATCCTAGACGAGACTGCATTTCACGTAGCACTAATACCCTTGGGAAAGGTATCAATCCAATTATTCTCCCTCCAGCTATGGGTAAATAGTAGGACAGATTAGGTTCTTCAGCCTTGGTGAGGCAACTAGTCTAGGAGAAGGAAAACTCTGAAATCAAACCTGTTAAACTCCGCTTAAAAATTGACCTTATATCATATCCTGCCCGAGCGGAGGGGTTGGTAAACATAGATAGATAGATCGATAGATAGATCAGCAAACAAAGTTGGTCTGAAATCATTGGCTTCCACTAGATCCCCAATGTTAAGCAGTGATGAGTCTGCTCAGTGCTTTGATGGGTTACCCCCTTGAAACAGCAAAAGTCTTGCAAGTAACTTGACGGTTTTGTGTTACATTTTATTATACTGTGTAAAATATTCATTCAGTTTACCATTGTTTAATGCATTTCTACTATACCAACCGGTCAGTATAGTCTTAAAATTCTCGAACTGCACCCTTTGCAGAAAATTAAAACCCCCTCTCCGCAAAAAGGTGTGGCACAAAACTGCATCAGGTGGTGAGGCTCCTCTTTTGAAGATCTGGGAAGTTCGTTGCTTTTAAATCCAGGTACACTCTGTAGTGCTTGTTAAGGCCCTATGTAAGGGTCAAATAGATTAAATTGGAAATAAGTTGGATTAGATAGGAATACTTGAAACCATATAACTCTCTTACAAAAACTGTGTGAGAAAATAAAATGAAAAAGAAAACAATCAAGAAATATATAAAAAGAAAAGAAGAAAAACAAAGACAATAAAATAGAGAGAGAGAAAAACAGACTGAGATAGATAGATAGATAGAAATCTTTTATACATATATGTGTGTGTGTGTGTGTGTGTGTGCGTGCGTGTGTGCGTGTGCGTGTGTGTGTGTGCGTGTGTGTGTGTGTGTGTGTGTGTGCGTGTGTGTGTGAGAGAGATCGTATATCTTATGACTAGATACGCAGGTGTAAATGTATAAATGCAGCCATTGGCAATAAAAAAGTAGACTAATGTATCCCACCCTCTTTATTCTTTCAATATTATTATTATTGTAGTTGTAGTTGTTGTTCAGTTTCACATTGGGATGGTGTGTAATGTAACTGCATGTGAATTGCAGCTGTGACTGTTTATGCTCATTTAGTTATAATACATTTTGAAAAGTTGTGAATCTCTGTGCTTTGTCTAGTGGTCAAATATCTTAAGCAAAACGTCTAGTCTCCCGTATGTCACAATAATTCATCGAGAAGTTAGTGGCTTTCGTTCAATAAATTTTAGAATTTCACCTTTTCTCAATGCTAAAACGATCCTTTCAATCTAAACTAAATGTCGTCTTTTATATTCAGAATTTCAACGTTAACGATGAGTTTTATTGTATGTATATGCCTGATTACACACACACACATATATATATATAGTCATCTGCACACAGACTGTTTCGTTGTATCACAGCTCGTCAGGGTGGCTAGATCCACGAGATGTTTCAAGTTGGGATCAAAACCCGGCTGACTTTACGTCAGTCGGACATCTTACCCCATATTTTTTACCTATAACTTTCTACATATACGTTATCGGCTACCTAGAGTGACATATATTCCGGAACTCTTCCACATGAACAAGATGTGACATGAGGTGATTTTTAAGCAGATTTTAACAGGTCTGAATTCAGCGTTTTCCTTCTCCTAAATTGGTTGCTATACCAAGGTTAAAGAGTCTTGTCTCCCCATCTATTAATTCATAATTTGAGGGAGAATCGTTGGATTAATACCTTTCACAAGGGTATTAGTACTACGGATAATGCAAACAGCCACGTGCATAATTTGAACTCGAGTCACCGTGTCCATTTTTTCATATATACACACATACACATAAATATATATACAAGTAGCACAAAATAAGTTTCCAGACTTTAATCGTATGGGCACTTTTATTGATAGTACACACATGAAACTCTAGTCCCCCTCGAAGTAATCTCCTCCGGCTGCAATGCACCTGTTGTACCGTTCCAACAACTTCTAGAAGGCCCCATGGAAGTCCTCTTGTGTGAGCGTATCAATGACCTTTGCCACAGCCTCTTTCATCTCCTCAATTGTCTCATAACGACAGCCTCTGAGCTTAGGGAATAATCAAAAGTCACGGGAAGCAAGATCTGGACTATAGGGAGGCTGAGGAACTGTCTTGATGTCCATCTTGGTCAAATAGTCTGTAACAAGGATGGAGTTATGGACTGGTGCATTGTTCTGGTGGAAATGCAACTGACCCGATTTGAAGAGTGCTGGCCTCTTCCGACGGAATCTCTTCCTGAACTCCCATTAAAACCTCAACATAATATTCCTTGTTGACTGTCTATCCAGTGGGAACCCAGTGCATGTAGATCATGCCAGTGCTTTCAAAAAATGGGATCATCAAAAGTTTGCGGGTGGATTTGCTCTGTCTGGCCTTCTTGGGTCTGGGAGAGCCAGCATGCTTCCACTAGGAACTCTGTCTCTTGATCTCTGGGTCATAGCAGTAGATCTAGCTTTCATCGCTGGTCACCAGAGCATCAAGAACTGCGGGATCTGAATTGATCAGCTCGACCAGCTCCCTACTGTCATGACAACGTCTTTCTTTCTGATCTTCTCTGAGCACCCTTGGGACAAATCTCCCGCAAATCTTCCGCATCTTCAGTTCCTCGCAAATAATTGTGTGTACAGTTCCCACACTGACATCAAACTGTGCACTTATTGTCTCTATAGACACCGAAAATCCTTATCCATGAAATTCTTTATTTGGCCTATCAACTCTGGTGTTCTGACTTCCTTACTCCTCCCACGCCTCCCATCATCCCCCAGAGACTCCCTGCCTTCCTTGAATATCTTATGCTACTCAAAAACTGATGCTCGATTCATGCAAGTTGCTCCAAAAGCAGTCTGAAGCATTCCATACGTTTCTGTGGTATTTTTCCAAGTTTAAAACAGAATGTTATTGCATATCATTCTTCGAAAGTGTCCTTATGTCCAGATTGCATTTTTGAAATTCACCAGCTGTGACAATCAGGCTTTAGAAGGGTGTATTCTAATTACTGCTGTAGCTGTTCATTTGAACCTGAAATCATAAATATTGGTCCGTCATCTCATAAGATGTATAGCAATAACATACTGAATTTTCAAGAGTCTATGGCAATTTTAAATGACTGTACAAAAAAAGTCTAGGAAGTCTTGAAGGCACTAGTATATATAAACTCACGCTTTCCTACTAGTAAAGTTCTATATCAATGTAGGCATCAAAATGGAATATATAAGAAAGCAAATTCTTATTTGTTCCATTTTGCTGCCTACTAGAGTATTGACATTCAAGAAATTCAAGGTGTTGGAAAACGTTGGGATTTTTATTTTTAGTATTTATTATTCATAATATCGCTATAAAGTAAATAAAGATAGTGACCTTAGACGAGGATGACCGGAAGACTCCCTTTTCAATAGCTACTACACCGAGGTGTTGGGGAGGGTGCTACTCCTTTCTCTGGATTGCTCCACTTTACTCTTGATCCGTGCCTTATTATACTGAGTGTAAAGCAAGGTGGCATCAAGTACCATTTTTTGAGTCTTTGGTATGACTCGACCTTGAATTGAACTAAGTTCTCCCCAACCATTCGCGAACATATTGGGCATTTTTTGAATATTTAGTTGTCATTCAAATACTAATATTTTAAAACATATATATATATATATATATATATAGAGAGAGAGAGAGAGAGAGATAACTAAGAAGGGGAAACCTTTAGAGAGAAACTGAATCTCTTTTAACAGCAGCACAAAATAATGTAATACGCATCAATTATATCGAAAAATTATAATATGCAACAAAATAGCAAGTGTAGGTTATGTAAAGATAGATATAAAACGGTTAATCCCATGGTAAACAAACGCTGCAAACTGGCACAAAAGAAGTATAAAACAAGCTTCAATTGGGTGGGAAAAGGGATCCACTGAGAATTATGCAAAAGATTAAAATTTGATTATACTAACAAATGGTATTTGCGCAAACCAAAATCCGTCTTAGAAAAATGAGACGAATAAAATTCTCTGGGGTTTTGAGAAATTCACGGATCATCGAATTTCGGCCTAGTATTAATTATCAAGAAAAAAGAATGTCACCTAGTGGATTTTGCTGTTCCAGGAAACCTCGCAGAAAAAAGGTTAAAGATAGACAAATACTTGGATTTTACCCGAGAAGTAAAAAAAAATGTGGAATATGAGGGTGATGGTGATACCACTTATAACTGGTGCGACTGGAATGGTCCTGAAAGGCTTGGAAAGGGGACTGAAAGGCTTGGAAAGGGGGACTGAAAGAACAGGAAATCAGAGACCATCTAAACCACAGCATTAGGATCGACTAGAATATTGAGAAGAATCCTGGAAACTTGAAAAGATTTACTGCCATTTAAACCCAAGTGAAAGGCTACCAACTCACAACGCTTGTGGGGGGAAAACTTGCAAGGATTGGTTTGGTTTGTTGGGTTTTATGGCATATCAACCTTTGTAGGTTATTTAACGCCAAATCTATTTTTATACAAATAATCAGTTCTATTTAAAACAATTCAGTTTAGCATGAGTACACAGTTTAATTGTCAAAAACTTTTCTATTTCAAAATATTCAAGCAGTTATATATATATATAGTTATATATAGTTTAGTGTAAGTACAGTTTCAATTTCAAATAATTCAGTTTAGCATAAGAACGCAGTTTAAATGCAAGTACAGTTTAATTGTGAAAAATATTTCTATTTCTAGCTATTCGGTTTCATCAAGCAGTTCTAATTCAGCTAATTCAGTTTAGTATAAGTACAGACTTTGTTTACTCACAGTTACATGTCAAAACATTTCTATGTTAAACAATTCAGTTTAGTGTAAATACAGTTTTAATGTCAAAAACAGTTCTATTTCAAATAATTCAGTTTAGCATTAGCACGTAGTTCAAATGTAAGCACAGTTCAATCCTCAAAAACATTTCTATTTCAAGCTATTCAGTTTAATCAAACAATTCAGTTTAGCATAAGTATGCCGTTAGTTCTATTTAATCCATAGATAGAGCCCTATCAGGGGCTACCACGCCGGGCCAGAGTGGACCTGTGAGCGATGCCAATGAAGGGGTGCTCCGTATTCCCCAAGGCCCCAGCATTACTGGGACCTCACCATCAGACTGTTTAGTGTCATATCTAGGACACTCATTACGGTGGGAGGATCTTACCTCTTTGCAGAGGTGCAGTCAGTGTATTCTACAGCCCCAGCCGACTGGGCAAAACTTGCAAGGAGTGAAATAATAAGAGCAACTTTGCTAGTGAGCTGAAAAAGGTGCAGAACCCGTGGAACAGTCCCTCAGAAATTTGAAAAGAGACTGAAGGATTGGAGATCAGAAAAAGAATCGCGACTCCTCTGACCACAGCACTGTTAAAATCAGCTAGGATCCTCAGAAGAGTCCTAATGATCTGAAGAGACTTGCTGTCACTTAGTTAAAAAAAAGACACCAATTAGAGCTGGTGTGAAAACTCACAAGGTGTAAAATTATAACAAATTATTTTCTAAGATGAGGCATCTCGAAGACAAATATTAAGTTTCAAATACAATTAGAGATTAAAGTGCTTGTACTTCTTTCAAACGTTTCTCTTTACTGGATTATCGTGTTCATGTTGTCATGTGACTTAATTGATTAGTGAGGTTCTGTCATTGTGCCAAGCCAATGGTCAATACCACCGGGCGTTTGAACTTCATCCACAAAATGCCTCACTGTCGACTCACATCAACATCGACCCATGTTCCTATGGGCACGATCTTTGACCTATGATATTTATTATTGGAAAAGCAGTCGTTTCCAAGGTCAGCCAAAGAGATGACGTCACAAGTTATGGGATCTGGTCCAAGGTTTGTAAACTTGGTGAAAAAAATTTTAATATTTTTTTAACTTACAAAATTATTGATAACGTGACCTTCCTACAAGGAAATCTTCGACGTAGGATAATGGTTGACAAATAACTTTAGAAGTGCTTATAAGTTCTCGGTTTAACTAAGAGGAATGCTCTATAAAACATCCAAACTGTTTCACACATTCATCTCACAGTTTTCTTAGTTCCTTTAACCCTTTCAAAAACTTTAATTGAATTGAAAATAACTCTTCTTGGTTATACCAAGAACTTTTCAGCTCACTCTACTTTGGTCTTGATCGTCTTTTTCCTTCCACTTCTGCCTATTTATTTTCCTCTTTCTCTCTTTCTACTTCTTTATTTTCTCCTCCTCCTCCTCCTCTCCCTCACACTTCTTCTTCTTATTATTATTATTATTTCTCTTCTTATTTTCCTCCACATCCTCTTACTCCCTAATCTTCACCCTTTTCCTCTATTCTCCCACTTCTTCTTCTCTTATTTTTAATCTTTCCTTTATCACTTTTGTATGACAATTTCATCATTCTCCAAAATTTTCTCAATTGTCATAAATGCTTCTTTCTTAGAATTTAAAAATGACTTGAAATTTACCATAAAAAGACAACAAAAAAAAAGGCAAAAATCAGTCTACAACTTTATAAAAAAAAACACTTTTTAAAACTAGACAAAACGTGTAAAATGCTTTTAATTTTATTTTTTTTACTTCGTTCCTTTTATGTGAAAATCGTCCCTGAGTCCTGTCAAGGCTGACAATAGAAATAACAGCTTCTTGTTCGTAGTTAACCTATCCGTCTGCCACAAGCAGAATGTAACACAAGACCTATTTTTAAGCGGAGTAAAGTTGGTTTGAATTTAACATTTTCCTTCTCCTATTTAACCATAGATGGGGAGAGAACAGTTTTCTGTGTTGTTGTTGTTCTCAAGGTTATTTAGTGCGAAGTGAAACGAAAATAGCCTCGTTCAGGTTTTGAACTCAGGTTGTCAATTCTTCTTCCTACGACAGTTACGTCACGTGCTTTTGTTACTTCTGGTTCGTCGGATGGTTAGGCAAATTTTTCTTAACCTTTCAATCAACCACTCTCTCTTCTCCTAGTCATTGTGACATGCCGATGACAAGTATTTTTGTCTAGTTATAACGCGATATGAGAGAATGAATGCCGAAATACATTTCCCATGAGTATAATTGAAAATTTGAACTGTTTCACATGGTATTTGAACCCGGTTTGTCAGCTTCGTATTTTTTCTTCTTTATTTTTTATATCGATTGCCGTTGCCCTCCTACCATTCTACTTGTCTCTTTGTTGAATTTTAAATTCCGAGATAATGCCGACAAATCAGAACATTGCTTCTTAACTTTTGAAGTAATAAATCCTTGAAAAAAGATGAAGAGGCGTTTATTGTAATGTGTCGTGAGGACTTTTGAACTCCAACATTGATCTTGACTGGGCCGGAGGAAAAAAAAAGCACTGAAAATAAAAACCGAGTAGTCGAGTTACACGCTACAATGCTTAGCCGAGCGAAACTTCAAAAAAAAAGAAAATTTAATGAGAGAGTTTAGATGCTTCATCGAAGATGCCTGTATCAGTCACAAAGATCCTGAGAAAGAAATTATCTAGCTATCGTTGTGTTTGTTTATCATTTCAGATATCATCATCTTTTCTTTTTCATACTTTTATATTTAATCGATTTTTTAATCTTCCACTTGCATTACTGAGAGGTTGGGTGCTTTACAAAGCTTTATTTGGCATACAGCTTTTATCTTGAAATCACCTGTCATTGTGTCGGGTATTTTAAAGAAATAAAGGAGCTCTGTTCCAACGGGGGCTGTAACCTACCTCTACTTAAATATCACCGACTCTTCGTTTAAGGTGTAAGGGCTAGATTTATTACCTTAGGCTGGATTTATTGCCTAAGGCACCCCTAAAAGAGAAATGCCAACAGAACTGAGTCGTTTTGGTATCACCCCTCACTCGGAGACTTGCTTCCTGCGGAGCCCTCATTATAAGCTGATCTTGTGTCATAACTGAACACCTTGGGAACGTGGTTAAATACCGCTTAATCTGGCATACAGGTTGCCTATAGTCCTTGTAGTTCCAAAGAGATCACCTATCAAAAAACTGAGCAGGTTCATAGCTGCCCAAATGCGGTGAACAATAGAGAAACAGTGTTTTCAGCATAACGTAGCTACTGGTCTGGACGTGCTTGTGGCATAACGCTTATCGTCGAAGAAAATGTACTCGACGAATAGAATTCAAATCCTGGTCAATGTAGCTTGCGTTTCATTTTATGTTAATGCCGCTAGTTATGAATCCATCTGTTCTGCACAACCTCTAAGTAAATAATGGGGCAGACTGAGCTCTAAAGTCTTGGTAAGGCAACCAATGTGAGGTAGAAAAACTCTGATTTCAAACTAGGTGTACTCTACTAAAAAGTTGTGTCGGATCCTGCTCGTTGCAGAGGGACTGGGTATAAACATACACAATCCAGTCTTTTGTAAAGTAATATTGAATTGATGGTAAAAGATTTGCTGTTGTAGAAATTATCACTCGAAAAAACATTCAGTTGACATTTCGAAGGTTATGTGATTTATTTGATTTAACCTTTGATTACCGTTGCTTATCTTTAATCGTCCTACCAACAAGATCATCACTGTATTATTTGCTTACAGAAACATATTTTTCATGACACCGAACTAATATACGTATTGCCCAGATATTAATTTGACAAAGGCTTTAATTACTGAGTGTAGAAAATCTCACAATGTAATTTCTTAACAAGCAAGGGACGTAACTCATAAACGTTTCATAAAACATTATCAGGTCAAATTCAGAAACTGAAACTTTCTCCATTTTTATCCAACCTCTCTACCACGAGCAAGATGTGACACAAAGTTAAATTTTTACGCGATATACAACTTGTTTGAATTCAAGTTTCCTTCTCATAGACTGGTTGCCTCCACAAAGCTAAACCTCTGTCTGCCCTACAATATACCTATAGTTGCAGTAGAGAACAGATACAAATAGTTTGCACAAATTATATGGTTTCAACTATTCCTGTCTAATATTCTTAATTTTCAGACAGATCTATTTAACCAGAAGACAGGATCTTAACAGGTACTACTACTCTACGTCCGAGTGGACCTGGCAGTAATGATAATGAAAGCAGTAAATCCACATTAAATAGAGTTGCAGAACTGGAACCTCACCACCGAATACAGTTTAGTGTCATATCCAAAACACTATTTAGAGAGGGAGTACTTCTCTGCAGAGGATGTAGTCAAGGTATTCACAGCCCTGCCGACAAAAAAAAAGATTGGAATCATACTTTTGCCATGAAATACAAACAGCCTTGTCCGGGATTTGAACTCGTTTCACCGATTACAACTTTTTCCAGTTGTAATGATGAGGAATCTGACAAAATGACCCCCTTTGAAGTCTGTGTGTCTTTCAGGTATTCGACAACAAGGTTTTTTTTAAATGAAAATGAAGGTCAAAAGCATTTTATTCCTGGCAAGAGATTATCAGAAGTGAATATCGATCAGGTTTTAACCTGAAAGAGAGTGAGTAATGACTCGTTTTCTATTAAATGAACTCTTAAAATATGAGTGGAGATATTTTGCTCGACAACCAATGTTTTTGAATCAATGTTAGAATCCATCATGGAGGTATTTACATCAGGCTGTAGTGTGCCCACTGGGATAATAAGTTCTTCTCTTGCGGGACATAGATCATATGTGAACAGCAATTAGAATTAAAAACAAAGAACATCACAAGGCGAATTTGGGTGAGATTTGAAAAAGATGGCGCCCAGCATTGGCTCGTTGTCTGTCGGCAAACAGAATCTCCGAGCTTCGAGCAGGTGTCGAAAAAAAAAAACATTTCTTCGCTTAAGATTTTGACAGCTTCTGTTCAAGATTCTTAAGAATAATTCAGCGTCTGGTTGTTTTTTGTTTGTTTTTTAAGCTTTCGTTTGGTTTGGTTCGAGTTGGTTTGTTTATTTAATGGCATATCAACTCCTTATGGGTTGTTTAATGCGGAAATTTCATTCATTTGTAAAGATTTTATTACTATCATAACTAGTTTAAATGTTTCATCAATCTTTTAATTGCACTTTTTCATTTGTGTGTGATTTTTTATTCGCACAGTTATATGGTAGCAAGTATTCCTATTTTGTCTAAATAATTACTACAAGATTATTTGCTTTAAAGTAACTATTTCTATTTCAAAACGATCATTTATTTGCAAGTATTCTCATCTAATCCAAATAATTTGCACACAGTTATATGGTTTCAAGTATTCCTATCTAATACAAATAATTTGCACATAGTTATATGGTTTCCAGTATTCCTATCTAATACAAATAACTATCATAGTTTCAAGTATTCCAATCCATCACTAAAAGTATTCGGATTATTGTTTTCATCTTTATTGTTATATGCACAACGTTCCGGACAAATGTCACTTCGAATACAGGAATTTGTTTAAAAAGAACTTCAAAGTGAAAATATCTGGCGGTTGCAGGTTCAATCCCGATTACAGGTAAATAACAATGAATACTTACTATAGTTTACGACTAGTACCTGGTCATGGTTAATGGAATTAGAACAATCTACACCCCGGGGATTAAATGAAGGATTCAGTTCGAGGTTCTGTATCGGCTCTCAAATTCGACCTGAAACACCTGAAGAAGGCCGAAGGATATATCGGCCAAAATGTTGTGAGTGTTACAATGAAGATGAAAACAATAGTCCAAATAGTCAAAGTGAAAACATTTTCAAGGTTCATCTCAGAAATTAAGAAAAAATATTTTGATAAATAATAATTTGCAAACAACTGTATGGTTTCAAGTAATTAATAATAATAATCCTTAGAAAACAATTATAGCTTCCAGTAACTCTTCTTCATACAAATGATTTGCAAACTGTGAAGTGCTATCAAATACTCTAATACTTTTCAAACAGATCTATTTGACCCCTAGATAGGACCCTAACAGGTACTACCACTCAAGATCAGAGGGAACGTGAAAGTAATGGCAATAAAGGAGTATACCGCACACCCCAGATCCCCACAACAGGAGCCTCAACATCAGATACAGTTTAGTGTCATAACTCCTCATTTGTGCGTTTGGATCTTAGCTCTCTACAGGAGAAGTCAGGATATGCTAAGCCCCGATGATATTACATGCAGTATTTTAATTTGTTTGGTCATATGAGGATTTAATCTTTTATTTTATTTTTATATAGGTCACTTAACAAGTCCAAATGTCACCAAAAATGTGTATACCTAACATGGGTGTAGCAATATCAACAAAGGAAATAAGTATCCATAAAAAATTCCTTAGTAAACCAACGTGTAAATCAATACATACCAAGCAATAAGTAGAGAAGATTTACTTTAAGGTTTAGGAGTAGGAAGTAAGTTTTTCAGAATCTCTCTCTCTCTCTCTCTCTCTCTCTCTCTCTCTCTCTCTCTGCCCTTTAAAATTGTAGCCCTCAGCGAAACTTGAGCGCTACTATCAACAAGGAAACTTGAACCTGTGGATCTATCTAATATTTAAGTAAAAGACGACCTTTCTGCACTCGGCTAACTGAACAGGTCGGCATATTCTGCAGTCGTTTTAGTTTCTATCTTATGCTAGTTATAAGGTTGTCTACACGACTTTAGTTTCTCACACCAACATAAAATGGACGCTTAAAAAAATCTATTCCTGCCCCTTTCTCGCAAATTCGCGTAGGAGTGATCGACAGATGACAGGTCAAGGTTCAAGCTCGGTCATGAGAATCTATGGGAATAATGTGAATGTCGAGTGGTCAGATGATTGCATAGGCGAGAAACTGTCGCTCAACAAGCACTGTTGATTCTATCTAACCTTAGGTAGATATATATATATATATATATATATATATATATATGTGTGTGTGTGTGTGTGTGTGTGTGTGTGTGTGTGTGTGTGTTTACTCTTTCCCCACGGGTAGAATATGACAAAAGCTTCATTTTTAAGTGAAATAAAGCTGGTTTTAATTAAAAGTTTTCCTTCTCTAAGACTGGTTGCCTAAGTCTAAAGAAGACAGTCTGCCTTACTATCTTCCCAAAGCTGGGTGGACAATAGAGGCATACATGCCTTAATACACATAGTTTGCACACAGTTATATGGTTTTAAGTATTCTTATCAAATACTAGTAATTTTCCATCAGATTTATATGACTCATAGATGGGACCCTAAAGAGTCATAGGGAACCTAGGAGTAATGCTCAAAAAGAGTAACTCTACATTCCCTAGAGCTCCGGAGCAGGAGCCTCACCACCGGATTCAGTTTAGTGTCATACATAGAACACCCGTTAGAGAGGCATCCCCCCTCTGCCAGGGATGCAATCAGGGTATTCTCTGCCTCACCGACATGGTAGATGTATTTTGAGTAATTCTGAGGCGATGATCCTTAATCTGGCATCAGTTTTGCTAGACTGACTCCAGTTCTTTAGTATCTGGTTTGTTTCATGCTTTTTTTGTTTTTTACGTAGTTAAGAATTCATTTTGCATATCCTTCAGTGCGACTGTCATATACGTGGTGCATTCAACAAGTCTCCAAACTTTTTTTGTACAGGCATTTAAAGTTGTCGTAGACTCTTGAAAATTCAGTATGTTACTGCTATACATCTTATGAGATGACTGACCAATTTTTATGATTTCAGGTTCAGCTACAGCAGCAACTGGAATACACCCTACTAAACCCTGATTGTCACTGCTGGGGAATTTCAAAAATGCAATCTGGACGTGAGGACACTTTAGAAGAACGACATGCAATAAAATTCTGTTTTAAACTTTGAAAAAATGCCACAGAAACGTATGGAATGCATCAGACTGCTTTTCGACCATCTTGCATGAATCGAGCATCAGTTTTTGAGTGGCATAAGAGATTCAAGGAAGGCAAGGAGTCTGTGAGGGATGATGAGAGGTGTGGGAGGAGTAAGGAAGTCAATACACCAGAGTTGGTTGGACAAAAGGTTAGGGTTAGGGTTACTATGTTGAGGTTTTAAGGGAGTTCAGGAAGAGATTCCATCGGAAAAGGCCAGCACTCTTCAAATCAGGTCAGTGGCATTTCCACCAAGACAATGCACCAGTCCACAACTACATCCCTGTCACAGACTATCTGACCAAGATGGGCATCAAGACAGTTCCTCACCCTTGTTCCCTGTGACTTTTGGTTATTCCCTAAGCTCAGAGGCTGTCGTTATGAGACAATTGAGGAGATGAAAGAGGCTATGACGAAGGTCATTGACATGCTCACACAAGAGGACTTCCGTAAGGCCTTCCAGAAGTTGTTGGAACGGTACGACAAGTGCATTGCAGCCGGAGGAGATTACTTCGAAGGGTACTAGAGTTTCATGTGTGTACTATCAATAAAAGTGCCCATACAAAAAAAGTCTGTAAACTTATTTAATGATCCTCGTATATATATATATATATATATATATATATGTGTGTGTGTGTGTGTGTGTTGCTAGACTTGTCTTTTGGTGTTTGGTCATGTAATTCAATTCAGATTTAATGCTGGAATTTACTTTTGTTTGTTAACTTCACGTGGTATGTTTGGACAACATCCGTGCGAGTAAGATCAGTGTCAGGTCAAACCCGCTTCTCGAATTAACGTAGGTGGTATATTTCAAACCCTTTAGCATAAAAAAGCTGGCTATTTTGAAAAAAAAGTTTAAGCATGTAAAATTTTGTAAGATAGAATTTGAAAGTATTTATGTGGTAAAATCATAATTTGAGGTGTGCCTATTATCTCAATAACTAAAGCCAATTCAGACAAACTAATGTTATTTTTTATTCACTACCTAAAACATGTCCTAAATACGTTAAGATATTTTGGAAACTAAGATAGATAGATAGATAGATAGAAGGCCAGAATCATGTCGGTATATCCACCCGGAAAAGACATTAAACTACTCACTAAAAAATGGCGTCTTTGTGTCTGGCGAGGAGTAAATGGAATTCTTCAGGCAAATTCGGCCACCACCGAATGATCGATGAAACCCTTTGGAAAATTCATGATACAATTAATAAATCGTTCCCATAAAGGCAATTACCTTTCCCTCGACACTGACTCACGTGTTTCCCCAACCAAGCAACAAACACCAAAAAACACACCATCCCCAAAAGCCACGGCTACCTGTACACAAATTACGTTTGGCGCCATTGAGAAGAATTTGCTTTTCGAGCGAATCTGTTGGCAGACCGTAGATGGCATAAGTGGTAGAGAAAACAGCAGGATGAAAGAGTGTTTTAAAATGCTTGTATTTTGCTGGGTAGGGGAGATAGTGGAAGCAGAAATTGGCGGTTTGTTTGATTGTGTGTGGGCGGATGCTCAGGGTGGGCCCGATCGTGAGATAAATTTAAACTAAACCTGAGTATAGACAATTTTAGGGGATATCTAAAAAGCTTCTTTTTTGCGGGTGGTACAAAAAAAAAAACGTTGTAGAAATGAAACCGGGTTGTTGTTTTAATCAATTTCGTGAAATGGAATCTGTTTCGGCAAAACATGTTATACCAATAAATTGTTAATATAAACAATTAGGTTTTAATTTTTCATTCATGTTTCTTAACCTCATACTACGAATAAATTTCGATTTGGCCGTGACTCTCCATTATAAAATGACCTTGTGTTGAAATTCCGACAGATTGGGAAATCGGTTTAATACCGCAGGCACACACACACACACAATAAAGTAAATAAAGTTGGAGACCGTTGTTAAGAGCTACCCAAAGCTCCTTTTTCAATAGCTACTACACCGAGGTGTAGGGAAGGGCGCTACTCTATTCCCTGGATTGCTCCACTTTACCCTTGATCGCTACCTATATAATCCTGAGTGTTAAGTAAGGCGGCATCAAATACTATTTTTCAAGTTTTTTGTATGACTCAACCTGGGATTGAACTCCGGTCTTCCGGACCATTGGCAAACACTCTACCTACTATATATATATATATATATATTAACAGGGTCATATATATATATATATATATATATATATATATATATATATATATATATAATGAAAATATGGAAAAACAAGATATTTGAAGAATGTATTTATGGATATATGAATATGCCAGGCTTTTTTAAACCATCATCAGGGTGATGTGATTTAGTAATGTTGAGTCTTTCGAAAAATTATTTTCAAATAAATGACGAAACGAAAGCAAATTAGAATTTTTTTAGCGTTCTATAATCCTTGGTACCAGCTCATTGGCAGAGTGTTCGCTAATAGTCCGGGAGACCTGGGTTCAATCCCAGGTCGCGTCACACCAAAGACTTTTAAAATGGTACATGATACCTCATTGATTAACACTCAGCCATATAAGGTACGTATCAAGGGTAAAGTGGGGCAATTCAGGGAAACGAGTAGAGCCCTTCCCTACACCTCGGTGTAGTAGCTATAGAAAAGGGAGCTTTCTGCTCGCCCTCGACTAAAGGGAGACAACTTTACTTACTTATAATCGTTAATAGCGTTATATTTTTAAATGTGTGAGAGGGAAATTAGACTGGAGGAGTCCCTGTGGCGTAATACATAAAGTCCTGGACAGCGACCTCGAAGTGAGTGATTTTGAAATTCAATCGGGCCATTACGTTTACCTTTAGACAAATAACCCTTGAGAAAGCTGTGAACCCTCTTAACTTCCCAACTAGGCAGTAAATAGTATCACAGGTATTTGTCGAGCACCCCACGTACGCGTGAGTATGGCACATGGTCTTTTTTATTGTGAGTACCAGCCGCAGGATCGTAGCCCACACACGCCGGACGGTTTCAAAAATGCCTTGAGCTCCGTCGGTATTCCCCTAAAAAAGGTTACCCCTGGAGCCAGGCCATTAACCTAACCCCTCCGAAAAAGAGTATAGCCTGGAGAAAAGGCCACCAGAGGCTCAAGATTGTTGAGACGCAAATACTGGGTCTCCCAGTCAGGCATTCTCGACCGACTACCACCAAGCCAAACTAAAACATATCCAACCTGATCTGTGTACCAGTGAAACGTGTCCCGACCCAGTGGACTAGGATTGAACTGTTATTTTTCTACACGGTTGGCTTTGGCATTGTATAACCCACAAAGGTTGATATGCCATCCAACAACGAAATCAAATCGTAATTACTGTTCAAAATCTATTTTTTCAAAGGTTAAAACTTATTTGTTGAAGATAAAAAATCAATAAGAGCAAAGAAATGATAAGAAATTTAAAAAAATAACATCTATTTGTGGAGTTGAGAATATTTTTTAATTTTTCATTTTCAAAGAATTATTATTTTTCATTTTAATCATTTTATTTGATAAAATTATATACTATCGTGCTGATAGTATAGAATTTCCATCTGTCCCTATCGTCCATTGTTCATGGTAGGTCCTCTCAACTGCATCCAATGTCCGCACTTAGCTAATGTATATAAGTTTGCGTTGCTCCATACGTAGGAGTCCACAGAAGAACATTTATCCTTACTTCTTCAGCAGTATCCAGTATGTCTCGTTCGTCTTATTTGAATGGTTTGTGAGATGTAAGTGGCAGCACAGCTGCTATTTTGTGGGGTGTTGCTTCCAGGATTTGTTCAAGACAACCTGCAACATTTTTGAGTAGTTCCTATCAAGTATTTTTCAAGCGTTTCGTTAGAGTCCTGGTGGTGCATTCATACAGTAGTACTGACACACCTAGAACTTGGAAGAAATCCAATTTTATTTCATCAGAGAGATCAGATAGATTTCCATTTGATCGATAACCTTTCAATAGCATTTTATACTTTCGCTAAGTGTATGTTGACATCACTTTCAGTTGATGAGATATTGCTGTCGAGGTTTGAGAACTAGTCTTCTAATTTCAAAGGCTTGCCGCATAGAGTGGATATGGCTTCTTTTTCTTTAAAACACACGAACTCTGATTTATTTGAGTTCACGTAGAGGCCAATGACTCTTGCAGCTCTCTCTAGACTATGCTGTAGGGATTCGGCTTGGGCAGGTGTATTTGCTATAAACACTCTATCATCTGCAGAGTCTGCGTCTGCCATTGTTTTTGCTGGAAATCGTCTGTTTTTATTCTTTTTTTAATGTGAAGCCGTCTTCTTTTATTAGACCTACTGATGTTCGTAGAACGTAATCTAGGCAGAGTATAAATAGATATCGTGTGAATGTATCTCCTAGCTAGACTCTAGCGACAATGTCAAAGAAGCCACCTTCGGGCGAGTGAACCATTGCTTTCGTGTTTATGTGAAGCATCATAACAGTGGTAACAGTTTCTTTTAGACAATATGCAAGTAGTATTTACACCAAAACTTATATATATATATATGTTTGTGTGTGTGTGTGTGTGTGTGTGTGTGTGTGTGTGTGTGCATTTGCCAACTCCTCCGCACCAACAGGATGCAACTCAAAGGTAATCTTTTGAGCAGAATTTAACAGATTTGAATTCAGAGTTTTCCTTCTCCTAGACAGGTTGTCATACCAAGATTAAAGTATCCCCTCTCTCCTACAATTTATCTGTAATTGGAGAGAGAATACTTGAATGCATACTTTTCCCAATGGCATCAGCGTAATGTGAAATGCAAAGACTTGTCCAGGATTTGAACTCGGGTCGCCGTTTCGATTTTCTACGACAATTGCCGTTATCCCATGAGCGTCTCAATATATATATATATATATATATATATATATATATATATATATATATATATATATATATATATATATATATATATATATATATATATATATATATATATATATATATATATATATATATATATATATATATATATATATATATATATATATATATATATATATATATATATATATATATATATATATATATATATATATATATATATATATATATATATATATATATATATAGCTTCACAACAATCATATCTTGCAACAGTTCCACCAATGTCAGTGATGAAACGAATATCATCTTCTACAACAAGCTATCTTCCCTTATCCGGCACATTCCCAACCACAACTTCCTAATCATCGATAGCGACAAATAGGAAAAGACAGAAATAATAAATGTTGCTTTCCAAATAGAAATAGTGAATATCCTGAGAATAGTTTTGCATGCCTAAACATTAAATTCCAAAAACTGGAAGGAAAACTATGGACCTACACCGACTCAAATAACGCTAAAGCACAGCTAGACGATATACTCATGAACAAGAGGATCAATAGCGCTTGGAACTCTGAGTCATACTCCTCTTGAAGATACGCCTGAGTCAATGCAGAAATAAGAAACCAACAATTAAAGCCACACGTAATGGCTGATCTTCACTTGCCAATTGTGATATCAGAAATCAGTACTTGGTAACAGTAAGAAACGAGTTTGTTATTCATCAGGAGACATCTCAAACACATACTCTAAATGACAAATACGAAAACTTTGTTACTGCCCATATGGAAGCATTAGTAGGGTGCATACCAGCACAAACAAGAACCAAATGTAAAGTCCTTTGGGAGTCAATAGCAATAAGAAAAAAACGTGATAACGTGAAAAAAGCATTCTTACCTCATAAAAGAAACCTTACAAATACCAACACGTAAGACCAGAGAGAACTAGCACATACTAAAAAGAACAACCTGAATATATTCAAGCCCAAATCAATAAAATAAGAAATTCGGAAGAAGATAGACAATCAGGATTAGCATGGTTGACAGTAAATGAAGTGAACAGAAGTAAAAGCATTTTTTGAGAAAAACTCAAAGCTACCAGCCAAGATAAAAGACTTCAGAAGTGCAAAGAATATTTCAAGAATCTATTCGAAAACCCTCCATAAATCACTGACAAACCGAGCCAAAAAAATCATTAATAACCAACACGACATCAAACTAGGACGAAAAAATAAACGCAGAAAAGCAGCAGATCTCGACGAAATACCCACTGAAGTATGGAAGACAAGAAAATTGACGACATACTTCTTCGATTATGCAACGTTGTGTATAGACAAAACGCAATAGAAGAAAGGATAAAAGGCGACATCCCCCCTTCCTTGAAAACGGTTTCCTCGGAATCACTAATAACTGCAGATGAATAATTCTTACTGCTATAGCAACTAAGGTTTATAATGTCCTGCTTCTCAATCGGATCCGATTTGAAGTAAAGGAAATTCTTTGGAAAAATCAGAACAGCTTTCCACAATCCCACAGATTCTGATTATCTGTCGAATCATTAAAGAAGTACTTGCAAAAAATCTTGGGGCAACATTATTGTTCATAGATTTTTTCCAATGAATTTTATTCAATAAACAAAGGAAGGATAAAGCAAATACTACTAGCATATCGTCTCCCCAAAGAAATTGTCCCCGCTATAATGATGCTTTAGAAACACACGAAAGCAATGGTTCACTTACTCGATGGCAACAACGACGACTTCAGCATTGTCGCTGAAGACTTAGAAGGAGACACATTAGCGCCATATTAATTTATAATTTGCCTAAACTACATACTTCAAACGGGAATAAATCTAATAAAAGAAAATGGTTTCTCATTCAAAAAAAAAGGTAATGAGCAGACGTTATCCCGCAGGGATTTTGACACGCAAACTACTAAGATTATCTAACGCTTCTTATCAATACACCAACCCAAGCCGAAACCTTACTGCATAGCCTGGAGCAAGCAGCAGAAGGCATCGGTCTCTACGAGAACTCAAATAAAACAAACTTCGTGTGTTACAAACAAAAAGGAACTATGTTCACTTTGACCAATTTTCCTACCAAGCTGCAACATCTCATCTCATCTGAAAGGGATGGCAACAACACCAAGAGAAGGTGTAAAATGCTATTGGAAATCTGATCTATTCGATAGAATAAAACGGAATTTCTTCTAAGCTGTAGCAGTGTTCATACTACTATATGGATGTACCACATGGATGCTAACAAAACTCATGGTGAAAAAAGATAGATAAAAGCATGCTATGTGCTGTCAAATCCTAGAAGCAACACTCCACAAAACAGCAGCTGTGCGACCACTTACCTCCTATCTCACAAACCATCCAAGTGAAACGAACAAGACATGTGGAGCACTGTTGGAGAAGTAAAGACAAACTCATAACCTTAGTTTCATGGACGTGCAATTTTTAGGCCGACCTGAAAATATTTACATAAATCAGGTCTGTGCGGACACTGGATGTCGTCTAGAGAACCTACCAGGAGCAGTGGATGATAGAGACGAACGGCACGCGCGCACGAGAGAGAGAGAGAGAGAGAGTCAGAGAAGTCTGTTCAGTCAGCGTGACTTGATGATGATGAAGATGATGATGATGGATAATGTCTGCTTTTATATTCTTTCTGGGTCAATTTTCTGCATTGACTTTTGATGTGGTCTACTCTTTTATGTACGTTTCCGCAAAGTCATTTTTTTTTAATCTTTTCTTTATTTGTGCTTTGACATAATTGCTTCTGATACATTGTTCAGGGCTATAATAATAAATTATGTTTCTCTGTGTCTGTATGTTGGCCTCTGTGTATGTCTGTGTCTGTGTGTCTGCCATTGTGAGTTTATTTCTCGATTGCTAAACAATTTTAATCTGGAATTATTTACAATAATTTCTCCTTTACACATGCACACGCTTACACATACACACATAAAAAAAAACACACATACACAAACACATAGATAGACATAAATTGAACATAACTATTTTGTTCATATTTCCTTTAAAAAAACAAGAAACTTGAACAATGTCAACTGAAACTCCTCTCCTCCCTCCTCCCTCCTCTCTCTCTCTCACTCTCTCTCTCTCTCTCTCTATATATATATATATATATATATATATATATACTTCAGTGATTCTTGTTATCCTGGCTGCAGGCTTCACTTTTAAAACTCACACAAAAATGTTGTCAATAATATAAAAATAAAGCTATAAATGATATAAGTTACAATTTATCTATGATATATATATATATATATATATATATATATATATATATATATATATATATATATTGTCATCCACAGACAGACTGTTTCATTGTATCACAACTCTTCAATGCGGCGACTACATATATTTTATATCATTTACGGCATATATTTTATATTATTTACTGCATATATTTTATATTATTTACTGCATATATTTTATATTATTTACTGCATATATTAGATATAGGAGGGTTTGGGGAATTTTCTCCGATCAATGACGAAGGAAGCCATGAAGGATGCCTACTTTTCTTGATATTTAGCCTACAATTCAACGCACCTTTGCTATTCTAGTGGGTCATTGGATGAAATATTAGCAATGAAATATGAAGGTGACTGTGATATTAGTTATAGTTGGTGCCGTTAGAATGGTACTCAGAGGCCTGAAAAAGAGACTGGGGGAACTGGAGTTTTTTCACATTAGCACGAATTGGTAGTCTTTCACTGAAGTCTGAGTGACAGCAAGTCTCCTAGGGTCTCCAGGACTCTTCTCAGTATTCAAGCCTGTTTTAGTAGTGTTGTGGTCTGGATGGTTTCATTCTTCCACTAATCTCCAGTTCATTAAGTCTCTTAGCAACTGTTCCATAGACTTCAATTGCTATTACAGTCAGCATCGTGTTCCTCATAAAATTGCATATAATGGAAATATGTTAGTATACCGCTCTAATTCCGAATAGAATCTGCTATCAAAAGATAAATAAGTCATTTAAATATACAAGTGAATGGAGTGATCATCAGAAGACAAAATACTTCGCTAAGGTCACCTGGCATTGCCTGTGTTAAATTAATAGGTTGATGCTCAAGTTCCCTGTATTTTGACGGCAACATTTTCTTTATATGAATTCATAGCTTCATTATTCAATCAAGAAAGTATTTTTCTCGGGTTTTCGATACTTTTCACGTACATTGTGATTCCATCCTAAAATTTTCGAGGAATTCTTCGCTGAAGTTTTCGAGATCTTGAACTTCTTGAAAGAAAGAAAGAAAGAAAGAAAGAAAGAAAGAAAGAAAGAAAGAAAGAAAGAAAGAATTCAACTTTGCGAAAAAATAGGTAGAATTCAAAAGAAAACATAAACAAAAAAATGTCAATAAAATTTGTAAGTGCTCGAAAATATATATTAATTACTTCTTCAATTATTTCAAAGTTAATTTTCGTTCAGTTTGTATGGTGTGTGTGTGTGTGTGCGTGTGTGTGTGTATGTGTGTGTGTGTGTGTGCTGATAAAATTGTTATTTTTAAATGCCCAAAGCTCAAATTGATTTTTAAGAAAAGAAAAGAAATTCGCCATCTCACGTTGAATCACTTTTATTTTATTTTATTTTATTTTGGTATTTTAGTCGTGATTTTGTTGTTTTCAAGAACCAGCAAAAGACCCCGAGGCTGATCAGTAGAAGAGAGAGAGATTTCAACTTTAAAACACGTACCAGAAACTCTGCAAAAAAAAGCACAAAAAATAAAAAGAAAACAATATAGTCATATAAACATCCCATAATAACAGAACGATCAGTTTGTTGCCGATCGTCACTGGATTTCGTAAACATATTTTGAATTAGATTTTTGAAAAGATGGCTCCTGCTGTAGAGAACCACTAGTTACACGATGGACGCTGGTTCTCGTTGGGGTTTCATTGTGTGCAAAATTCTGACAGTTCATGATAAGGAAACAAACATTGGATCGGCCACCCAAAGTAGAGAGCAAGCGAATCAAAACACCAAAACAAATGTTGGTTTTTAAACAAAAGAATCCTCACCATTTATTTCTACGGGACTTCCTCATAAGAAAGTTAGAATCGGAAAAGTAGCCCCACAATAGGAATATGTATCGACGTAAAATATAAAGAGTCCACGTGATGTAATGGCTAACCTGCTGGTCTGCAGCTTCGAAGTAAGCGAGTTCAAATTCCAGTGGCGCTCTTACTTTCTCTTTCAGACTTATACCCTCGGGGAAAGGCATGAACCTATTTATCCTCCAACTATAAGTTATATAGTACTACTGTTATTGTCGTTCTACAAGGATGTTTTCGGCATTAGACAATCCGAGAAGGTTGATATGCCATTAAACAAAGAATCGGAGTCACTTCAGATAAAGTTAAGTTGCATTTCAGATCTTCATCAATTGTCAATACCCTGTAGGGTAGGCTTAAAATACACTTACTGTATCTCTCTGTGAAAGGGTGAGACTCTCACCACTTGAAAAGAAATGGGTGTCTAGGGTATGACTCTAAACAGTATCGGGAAGTGTGGTGTGTACACCTTTGTTGCAATTACTCCCAGGTCCACTTTGAACTAGGGTAGTATCTCATCTCGAACTTTTCGGAAACTATTGGTATTTGATAGGAATACATGAAACTATATAACTGTGTAAACAAACGATTATTATCACATAAGAATGCTTGATTGAAACAATATAATGGCTTAAAAGAAAAAGACTTACTTCGGAATTAAATAATTCAACAAGTGTTGACATGTCACAAACCAACCATATAACGAACAAATTATTACAGAAAAATAATAAGTGATTTTTTCAACATGGAATGTTGAAAATATATTATGATCGTAATCAAACAAAATTGAATCAAATTTCAGCTTTAAATGCCCCATACGTGTTTAGCAGCCCCTCTGCACGAGTAGGATTGGACACAAGGACAATTTCATGCGGAGTTTAATTGGTTTGAGTTCAAAGTTTTCCTTTTTCTAGACCGGTTGCCATACCAAGGTTAAGGAGCCCAGTCTACCCTAATATTTACCCATAGCTGGAGGGAGAATACTTGGATTCATACCTTCCCCAAGAGGCATTAGCACAGCTTGAAATGTAAACAGTTTCATCCAGGGTTTGAACTTGGTTCGCCATGGCCATTTCCTACGATAATAACCATTGCACCACAAGTGCCTCCAATTAAATAACCCATAAGGGATAATTCAAGAATAAACCAAATCAAATGATTTTCAAATGTGGCCTCCAACCACATTTTGGGGACGGACCGTCCGTTTCAGGGTCTGCGACTTATCCAGTCCTTTCTTATTCTTTTCCTAATCTGCTTCTATTCTAGACTGTTCCATTTTATTTTATTTTATCATTTTATGTAAAATACACCGACTGCATCTCTGTTGAGGGATAAGACCCCTACCCTATTTAATCTTAAAGGTACAAGAAGGCGGTGGTTGAGGGTCAATTTCACTGAGATTGCAACACTTGAAACTTCATGCAAACAAATGATTGATATCAAATTGAGTTATTAGTATTAGATATCAATACATGAAACCATTTAACTGTGTGCAAATAGAACAATTAGTATCAGTTAGAATATGTGAAAGCCTTTAACTGTGTGCAAATAATAAATAGCAATACTTGAAAGTATTCAATTGTGTGCGAACAAATGAGCTCTGGTTCGTTTAAAAACTTTACCTACAAACTATTCATTTACAAATTATATATATATATATATATATATATAGGATTTGGCATTAAATAACCTACAAGGGTTGATATGCCATAAAACCCAAACAAACAACGAGCAAGCTATTCCTTTTATCAGATATTGTGGGTTAACAACATCAGCAACCCATTGTAGCCCCACAATAGGAATATGTATCAACCTAATGTACACCTCACGCATATTTATGCATTTTTTTTTTTTTACTGCAGAGTTTCAATCCTATAAAGTTTGGCACAAAATAATATTCGTTTTGACTGAATAATGGCGAGGCTCCAGTCTTGGAGCTTTGGGGAATATGAAGTACTCCTTTATTGCCATTACTCCCTGATCCACTCTGACTCCGAATGATTGTATCTGTTAGGGTCTCATCCCAGATAGTCAGCTCTATTTCAAACAATTCAGTTTAGCATGAGTACACAGTTTAATTGTCAAAACAGTTCTAATTCAGCTAATTCAGTTTAGTATGAGTACAGATTTTGTTTACACACAGTTGAATGTCAAAACAGTTCTATATTAAGCAATTCAATTTAGTGTAAGTACAGTTTCAATGTCAAAAACAATTCTATTTCAAACAATTCAGTTTAGCATAAGCACAATGTTTAAATGTAAGTAAAGTTTAATTGTCAAAAACATTTCCATACACAGTTAATGTCAAAACAGATAATTTCAGATAATTCAATTTTGCATCAGTACACAGTTTAGATATCAAAACTGTTCTATTTTAAACAATTCAGTTTAGCATAAATACGCTGTTTAAATGCAAAAATCAGTAATGTCAAGAAACTACGGTTTAGTTCTATTTAACCCATAGATAGGACCCTTATAAGGTGCTTCCACTCCGGGCCAGAGTGGACCTGGGAGCGATGGCAATAAAGGGGTACTCCGCATTTCCCCAAGCTCCAGCATTACTAGAACCTCAGCATCAGATTGCTTAGTGTCATATCTAGGACACTCGTTGGGAGGTCTTAACCCTCTGTAGAGAAGCAGTTGGTGTATTCTACAGCTGCAGCCGACTCGGAATAATAATTGTATAATATTCCTATCTAGTACTAATACTAATATGGTTTCAAGTAACATCTTCAATTTAATAATTATCTTTTGCTTACATCATTTCATGTGACTAATAATGGTCTTTAGTAAACAATTCTAATTTCAAGTAAGTATTCTTAATAAAAAAAAATAATAATTTGAACACAGTTATATGGTATTAAGTATTCTTATCTTATACAAATAATTTTCAGGCAAATCTATTCGACCTATTGATGGAACCCTAACAGATACTACCATGATGGGTCAAAGTGGACTTGGGAGTAATGGCAATAAAGGAGTGTTCCACATTCTTCAGAACTTCCAGTTTGGTGTCTATACTCAGAGCACCTCTTTTGAGAGGCTCTTCCTCCTCTGCAGGGAGTACAGTTGGTGCTTTGTAGGCTCCACCAACTGGACAAAGAGAGAGGGGGGAGAGAGAGAGAAGATAATTAAATCTAGTAAAGACTTAGATGTTCTGATTTCGGCAAAATAAAACCTCAGATAAATTTCTGTATGGTGTTTAAAATCCACCACTCAACAACGGAACATTAATTAGCATTAATCGTTAATGTATGTCATGGACTTACGAAGAAAAATGTTTCAGAAATAATCTTCATCATAATCATCATCTAGACATTTACAATGATGCATAGACATGGTAGTGGCTTAGTAAAGTAAAAACGAAGTATATATCTTGTGAAATGGTTGAGTTGGTCCTGTCACGAATTGGCTGTGGATCAACAAAGAAGTTAACACTAATTTTTGGTATGGGTCACGAGTCCGAGCGTCTGCCGTTAGCTAGATATGCGAGAATGTGTAAAACCTCTGAGTCTATTGTTGAGAACAAATCCCCAGGCTGACTTGACTAGTGATACATTTGAGAGAAACACCAGCCAAATAATAAGAACCATGTGTTATTCACTTCTAATGGAAGACACTTGAATATAATGAAGTGTGTTGGCAAATAATTCCAGGTGGCTATTATTAAAACGTCGGAGTTGGGCTGGATATTTTGAATAGGGGGAATTTGTACTTAAGGCTGAAATGACTATTTGCCATATTGAAATTGTACGTCTTCACGATCTTAAATGAGCAAGACAGAATTACGTCGATAAGGAAAAGTAAACGAACAAAAATTAATGGATATGGGGAGGAGTGAAAGATACGTTTTAGAGTGAAGAAGAAGAAGAAGAAGAAGAAGAAGAAGAAGAAGAAGAAGAAGAAGAAGAAGAAGAAGAAGAAGAAGAAGAATTATTATTATTATTATTATTATTATTTTAAAGTTGAAAGATTTTAAGTCAGAAAGAGTGCTTGAAGGAGCAAATAATAAGAAATAAAAAAGAAAGGAAGATGAGGAATCAGGGAAAGAAAGAAGGAAAGAAAGTAACAATGACTACAAGAATGAAATGAAGAAAAGGAAAAATAGCTTGGAAAGGAAAAGGATAAAAAAAAGGAAGGTAGAAAGGAAAAAAAACGAATGAAGAGCCGGTTAGAAGTAAATAAAAACCAGAAATATGAAAGTAAAAGGAATGAAAGAACATCAGAAAGGAAGATGAAAGAAGTTAAGTATTAATTTCAAAATTATTTTCGTCTTTTTACCGAAACAAATCTTTGTGTCTGCTTGTTTTCTTAAGCTTCTGCAATGTTTTTCATGAGTTATCTTTCTTGGTCCAAACTCTTTTGAAAGTTTTAAAATACGTAAGATCAGGTGCAACTCGATTTAGCATTTGAAAGTATCAGAATGGACAGCTAATTGTCGTCTACTTTTGGGCTTTATAATGTAATATAACAAATTACCCTTAAAGGTTTCCTAAGCTTCTAAAACACCAGCGTCTTTGATACACAGTTTAAAATAATGAAGCAACACTGGCAAAATATCAATAATTGTATCGGCCATTATACCAGAAAACAGTGTATGGTTGTCACTATCTCACTTGATAGGATTGTGGCAGGCCAAATGCGGTATAATTTAGAGAGTGCTCCATAACTATAATAGAGCGATTATATAATATAATTATAAATAAATATATATTAGTTTTTATATATGTTTAATAGCATGGATGCTATTAAATATATGTATACACACACATGCGACAGGAGAGAGCATGTAAAGAGTCATCTGACGAGACGGAGAATAGAGCAATAATATTCTCCGACGAAATAAATTTATTATGACGACTTAAACGAGTTTGAGTCTCCATTAAATTTTACTATATATATATATATATATATATTGCATAAATACTATGCTATAATTTATATCATATCATTATGCTATAATAAGCAGATAACACTTTTATGATCGTACAGGTGGAATAAAATATGATTGACGGCAATTATAAACAAAATAAAAGATGACATAAAATAGATAACATGAGCATAAGAATAATACCCTTGGCTGTAATGGCTAGAGTCGTAGAAAATAGACACGGCGAACAGTTCGAATCCTGGATGAAAATGTTTGCAATCCCCATAGCTAGCTACAATAGTACCTAGAGTAAGGCCCTTGGCTGTAATGGCTAGAGTCGTAGAAAATAGACACGGCGAACAGTTCGAATCCTGGATGAAAATGTTTGCAATCCCCATAGCTAGCTACAATAGTACCTAGAGTAAGGCCCTTGGCTGTAATGGCTAGAGTCGTAGGAAATAGACACGGCGAACAGTTCGAATCCTGGATGAAAATGTTTGTAATTCCCATAGCGTTAATAACCTTGGAAAAGGAAAAATAATTTCCTTCTTCAGCTGTGAATAAATAGTAGGAAAGACTAAACTCATTTAGCTTGTTGGGTGGGGTGTCGTATCCCTCTGCAGTCCGCGTATTCTACAGCCCCAACCTACATATTAGGATGTCGTTTAGTGTCATACCCAGGATACATGATGGTTAGGTGTATTATCCCTCGGTAGTCAGCGTATTCTATAGCCCCTGCTGACAAAGTAGGATGTCGTTTAGTGTCATACCCAAGATACATGATGGGTAGGTGTATTATCCCTTAGGCGTCAGCGTATTCTACAGCCCCAGTTGACATGATAGGATGTCGTTTAGTCATACCCAGAATACTTGATCGGTATGTGTATTATCCCTCTGTAGTCAGCGTATTCTTCAACCCCAGCTGACATGGTACAATGTTGTTTAGTGTCATACCCAGGATACTAGTTGGGTGGGATGTCTTATCCCTCTGCAGTCAGCGTATGCTACAGCCCAAGCTGACGTGGTAAAATGTTGCTTATTGCCATACCCAGGATACTTGTTGGGTGGGTGTCTTATCTCTCTGCAGTCAATGTATTCTACAGCCCCAGCTAACTTGGTAGGATGTCATTTAGTGTCATACCCAGGATACTTGATCGGTATGTGTCTTATCCCTCTGTAGTCAGCGTATTCTACTGCCTAGTAGTCATCGTAGGATGTCATTTAGTCTAATATCCAAGATACTTGTTGGGTGGAGTGTCATCTCTCCGCAGTCGGCGTATTCAACAGCCCCAGCTGAAAGTGTGTTCATTGCAATTGGTATAAGTTTACTCCTTCAACTGTTGAATGATAAACCTGAAATATATGATACGTTAAAAAAGTTATTTTTAATTTCATACGCTTTAATTTTTGCTGAGTTAGCAATGCATACCTTGAGTCTGTTGTTATTAGGTGTGTTGCTCCCACAATTTGTGGTGGCTCATTATTGAACGGCAAACGATATAAACGACGTTGACAAAAGAACATTCACAACAAAGCAATACAAACAAAAATACATTTATATATCAACAAGTACATTGTAAAAAATATTACGTATGTTCAAAATATAGTTTGTCAAATATTCGTGTCGTGTGTGTGGGAGCGGTTATTATCTCAGTGTATGCAAGTAGAGTAAATATTAACTGTGTTCTTTTGGTAATATGTGCATGTTGATAAAGTATTTTACACAAAAGTTCTAACACACCGGCTTTTTATCTCTGTCTGGTTTTGCCGAAAGAGTGTGAGGTTGTATGAAGGTTTTCGGCAGATAGGCAGAACATGGGAAGAAAGAACTTGCATACTGTACACGCGCCCATTGTATGTTCCTTGAGTTACGTGTCACTAGCTGGGATTCAGAATAAAATAGAGAATAAGAGCTGACTCTTTGGAAGCCTAGATGTAAGAGAGCGAGTTATTGGAAGTCTAGAGTATATATAGTTAAACCTTGTCACGTGGTCGGCTCCAAACACGCCGTCTATCATGCGCGGGACAAAATCAAAGGCGCGGACGCAGCTGAGAGCATAAATCACGTGACCTCCCCGACCAATAGGTTCCCGAACCAGTTCACCGGCGTTCTTGTTTCGGGAATAAGTGAATCAGTATCCTATTTTCTAGAATTTTCTTGTATCACAGCCATTTAAAAAATATTGGGGAGTAAATCTTATGACTAAGGACTACATGCCATTGATGGAATTATTTTAGTGGAGTCATAGTCTTACAAAGGGAATTATATTAAGACTTACTTTCTCTCTTAAATTAACTATGATGATGACATTTTAGAAAACTTAAGTAAACAACTACGAAAAAACATATTCATTTTACCTTCAACTTATATATATGACCAGCTAAGATACCTTTCTGAATTAAAAGAAGATTTTAAATATGAATGACGAGATATTGTTTCAAGTAATCATCATCATCATGTCGTGCTGATGATACGAATTCCCGTTCTCTCTCTCTCTCTCGTCGATCCTTATCATCCCTCGATCCTGGTAAGTCGGCAACCAACGTCCACACAGAGTAGATGATTGTAAGAATTTGCTGGTCGGCCAACACTGGTGTGCCCATGTGTGGTACTCCTCAGGAAAACGTTGCTTTTGTGTGCGTTCATATTTCACCAGCAGTGCCCAGTATGTTCATCTCAGTTACATGGTTTGTGAGGTGGGAGGTAAGTGGCCGTACAACCGCCAATCTCTGCAATGGCACCTTTTTTTCTTGCGAATAACATCGCAGACTACCACAAAGAACAGACACTGGTTTCAACAGAAATGTCTATGGAAAAATCCATGCAAGGAATATCATTGGATGAACACATCCGAGTCGTGGTAATTCGAGATCAGAATTGGATGAAGGACGTGATCGTACAGTATAGTAAGCTTCAAAGATTTGTGCAGTTGCCAGATGATATCCGAAAATGACCTCTCAGAAGAGTTCCACGACGATTGGAAGATGAAATGATCGAGTGATTCGGAAAAACATGGAGAAGAAAAGTGAGAGCAAGAATTAAACAGAAATGCATTTTGGCTGGCAATGTGACAAATATCAGATGACCTGACCAATGAGTGAATATATTAGTTAGTTGGCCGACCGCGTCGAGGGCGACCCGAAGGCTCCCTTTTCAATAGCTACTACACTGAGATGTTGCGAAAGGAACTACTCCTTTCCCAAGATTGTTCTACCTAACCTTAATCCAGAGTTTATAATACTGAGTTTTAAGCAAGAAGGCATCAAGTACCATTTTTTGAGTTTTTGGTAGGACTCGACCTGGGATTGAACCCAGGCCTTCAGAACCATTGGCGAACACCTTCACCATTATACTAATGGGCAGGTAAATTTTTCTTGTAGTAAGTTAATCTTAGATATTGAAACTATGATTTAATAACATTATGCCACTCGTTGAAGTTTATTGTTTTTGCATTGTTTTGCTGGTTTCTTTGGGGTTTTTTTATGGTCTTTGTTTCTGTTTTGTTTTGTTTGTTTTTAAATTTTTTGTTTCTTTGGAAAAATCAGCGAAAAAGTACTTTTTCAGGTAAGATCACGATCCTTATAAAATGCTTAGTTTTTACTTTTCCTTCATCATGTGCGCTTTTTTTTTATTCCCCCCACCCCACACTCTCTCATTTCTTTTTCGTATAAGTTTCGTCAAGAACTATTTCTTGCTTAAATTTTTTTAATTCTTTTAAAAACTTCTTTCTTTCTTTCTTTCTTTTCCAACTCAAACTTCATCCCCTTCCTTTCTTTATTCTTCATATTTTTGCCTTGCTACCTACGGAGGACCTACATTAAACCGACCTTATGTCACATTCCGGCACCATGGTGAGTTTAATATATATATATATATATATATATATATATATATATATATATATGAATTATTCAAATGTACTAAATCTTATGAAATAATCCTTCTTTTTACAAGTCAGGATAATGTAATATAAAAACAGGAATACGGACTTATTCACTTTATGAGTACACATAAAGGAATCTAAAAGTCAATTTAAAGGGTCAGTGAAAATTTGCTCTCTGCACACCTGTAAGTTGTCAAAACAATCAAAGTAAGCAAGTAGAAAGTCTGTTATTTGGGTTCTGTTGGTGCATTGACCCATTTAAACTCATAACATCACAAATTAGCCTTTGTCCACCTGTTGAAATTAAAAGGTTCAATTTGGGCTTCGGAGAGATTAATCAGATCTTTGATTCTGTTTTTTTTAATATAAAAAGGAATACTCTACGTACAAGGAGTGAACAAGAACCCTTAACTAGCCAATCCCCAATATTATGCCTTGATTGGATAACCAATTAAAATCTGACGCGTAAACAGGTTACTTTTCCCACAGACGTAGATCAAAACTTTTGATCGGCTGACCAATCATAAAATAGAAAAATAAGAAACCATCTGTGATTGCTAAACCAATGGAAAATGTTTAATTCCATGTGAATTCTCTATAAAAACTAATACCTCTTTTGAACAAAAGAAGAGAAAATTTGAAGACCGTATCAAATACAGGAGAATAAGAATCCTCTACAAGCACTAAAGCCTCTTCATCGAAAACCACACTCCCTGAAAAATTACCAACCTGATTAAAATAGAAAGGCAACACCAGCCAACTTCGTCAACTTGTCTCTCAACACAAAAAAAACATACAATTTGCTATTATATATTATATGTATTATTGTTAGACGATTGTGTTTTGTGGAGGATGAGTTGACCATTACGTTTTCTCGAGGTTTCGTTAAAGACAAAATTTCAAGTGTCGTTCTACCATTTACAACACAAGGAAATGAACAACGCAGGCAAAAAAATTTCACAACATAACATAAAACAGATAAGTTTATAGATAAAAACTAAAAAAAAACTATACAAAGTTCCAAAATGTTTGAATATTGTTTATGTATTCGCGTATGTGTAGGTGTGTCTAATACAACTATTATGCGAATGTGTGTATTGTTCGAACGTATATGTGTGTACGTGTGTTCGTTTTTAAGACAAGGGATAAAAAGGTAACGATTTTTACTTGCATCAATGCATGTGTATATATGTGCACATTTGAGAAACTAAAGCACAAAGTACCAGCGTATTGTCAAAGAGAAACTGTCATGCTGAGAGTGAGTCAGAGAAAAGGCAGAAATATCGAAAAAAGTTGTTTCTGAAAGTGTCGAATATATAGGTGACCATATCACGTGATCGGCTCCAAATGCAAGATTTATTTTTGCGCGGGACAAATTCAAAATGTGCAGACGTAGTTGAAATCACCGGCACGTGACTATACGGTCCAATTAGGTTCCCGAAACTATTTAATTTATTTTTGCGCCTAACTATTTCTGTTTAGTGAGGTTTTGATCCTATTTTTCCAGAATTTTCTACTCCATGTGTTCCTTACTGACATGTTTAAAAATGCAGGAGTGTTAATCCTATATAACCCCACCCCGAAGATTGATAAATATTGAAAATATTTTTCGATATCTGACATATGTTTTAAAATGGGTTGGCCAATGTACGTGTCTACCCGATATTGTAGTAATGCTTGCAGGTGAATGTGTCGGTGTGGAAAATGGTTCTCTCACTTTGATCTTTGATGTGGGTAAATGATGTTCCGTCGTAATGTTCTTTATAGGTTATAACCAAGTACGCCGGTGTTAAATTGTTTAGCTGGAGTAATTTGTAGCTCGTGTCTTGAGTTAGACTCGTGTTGAAATGTGTTGTTTTTTTTTGTTTTGTTTTGTTTTATGCTTCATGGTAACGGTATCTGAGCATATACCGTGTTGAATCGTGGTGTGCTTGTCATGTTGGACGAAAATGTTGAATAAACGTGGATGTGGGTGAGTTGTTGCTTAACGTTTAGTGTCCGTCAGAAATATGACAAACTCACAGTTGTGTGACTGGTGAGCAACGTAAGTGCTTTGATATTTGTAGAGGTAGAAATTGCTGGTCTGAAGTGCCATGAAAATTGCGCCACGTTTGCAATTGAAATGAAGCATGTCACAGGTGCATTCATGAAAGTCGTGTTTCACGTCGAAACGGTTAACATGTAATTGAGGTACGTAGCTCTTGGTTATTTGTGTTTTTCCAATGTATCCGGTTTTAGCGTTGAATGTAGACCCGAACTTAAAATGCGTCGGATTTCTTTGGTTGTTCGGCACAATTGTGCTACTTCCCGTTGCGCTGTTTATAGAAAAACTCACGGTAAGTTAAATGCTAGTTGATGAAGTAGCATGGTCTCAGTTTAAAACGAGTTTCTTTCAGAACTTTTATAGCCGGACATCTGAGTATTAAAGTCAATTTTCGAAGTTTTCTTTGTCATCGTTTTCATTAAATCGAACTTTCAGATGTCTTAGTAGTTCTTGTAATTCTTTTAAAATACGTCGTCTGTGGGTTGGTGCTTGTTGAATTTGTTTTGGTTTTGAATGCCTGGGCCGATACTGGTTACATTTGTATTTGGCATGTTTTCTTCGGTGTTTTTGGTCTCTCCAATCTAACACCCAATGATATGTTGCCGAATTATGGTTAAGACTAGTTTCAACGATGGCAAAACCACATCAATTGTACTTCGAATTGCTTCCACACCAACTCTATTCTCCAAATCTGGCCCCCAGCGACTACAGGCTGTTTGCAGGTGTCAAAAGAATGCTCCACTGAAAGAGATTTGGCTCCAATGAAGAAATGATATTGGAAACTGAGGCGTATTTTGAGGCCAAAGACAAATCATTCAACCAAAAAGGTGTCGAATTGTTAAAGAAGCGTTGGAATCAGTGTTTCACCCTAGAAGGAGACTTTGTTGATGAATAAAGTTGAATTTTCCCTAAAAGTTGTTGTTTTATCAGGGAGACCCGGGACTTATTGAGAGATGTGTTATATGTATATTATAAATGAAAAAATATTCCTATTAAATACTGGTCAATAAATTACATATAACTGTTAATCCCGACCGATTTCGGCATTGAGTTATAAAAAAAATGAATGAAAGACTAATAGACTTACGTACGCTATGGCATTGGTGCTTACTTGAGTTTGAAAAATGAACATTTTCTTAATGCCATTTCATTTGATTGGTCGTTATTTTAAGATCTGAAAATAATTTTAATTTTTTTTTCTCGAACTTGTCATTACGTAGAAAAATCAGTGCAAAAAAAAGTTAATGAATGCTCCCTGGCGAGGAAAAAAACATTTAAAGGGCTGCTTTATTGTCCCAGGAGATTTCCTGCATACAAAAGCAATATCCTGGCCTCTGTACCAGACTAAGCTAAGAGAAATAAATACTGATTTATATTTACATGTCTTGCTCTCGTTTACGCCAAAAGAAATGTAGAAATATTTTTCTTTTCGTTTCAAGCTACAGTTGTATACATTTTTGACACCTGCGCAATTGAATGTGGTCAAAGGAATCTATATGCTTTTTCACTATCTGTGGCCTTTCATTAATAACAACGCTCCCTCCCTGATAAACCCGATAAACTGCGAAAAAATTTTAAACGTCTTATGCATAGAAACAGCAGACGACAACTTTGGCGACGCGCTGTCTGCCATGGCCTAAGATTGGCACCGAACACGAGTCTAAAATTATAGAATAAGGAACGATGTCTGATAAAAGTGGTAAATATATGTCCGCTCTGCAATAGAATAAGATACGCATGCGCATCTGTACTTAAATACAAGCTCACTGCAGCATGGACCAGAAGTACGATGGATGTCAAAAAAGTAAGGTACACATGTTTACTCATCCAATATTTTATTACCGTGCAAATAAAAAAATATCTGCTCATGTTACCAGCACTGCTGTGTTCCTTCATTGCATTTCTACAGTAAATTCATTAGCAATGGATTTACAATATGAATATTTCTATAACATTAATGCTTGTATTACTTCCTGATCACTGACAATCCCTTTCTGTTGGGTTTTCAAGACATTCCTATTGTAAAATCATTATCAACGCAGGTACATTAAGAATACCATAATTCTATCAAGCCCAGTCCGATGGGGTGGTAGAATACACCAACTTCATCTCTGCATTGGGGTAAGACTCGCCCCAATGAGTGTCCTGGATATGACACCAAACAATCTGATGGTGAGGCTCCTGTAATGCTGGAGCATTGAGGAATGCGAAGTACCCCTTCATTGCCATCGCTTCCAGGTCCACTTGCCCAGAGTGATAGCACCTGATTGGGTCCTATCTATAGGTCAAATAAAATTGTTTGACATTTAAACTGAATGAAAACAAATGACTTATGCTAACTTAAATTGTTTGAAATAGAATTGTTTGATCATTTAACTGTGTGTAAACAAATATCTGATGATTAACAGAATTGTTAGAGATACAAAACTAAACTTGCAACAATTTAACTGTGTGCAAACGAATGAGTAATGTTAAAAAGAATTATTAGTGTTAAATAGCAATACTTAAAACTCTTTAACTGTGTGCCTAAATTGAATTATTGATATTACATCGCAATACTTGCAACCAATTGACTTTGTGCAAATGGAGTGTTGAATAGAATAGATAGAGTTAAATAGCAATAATTGTAACCACTTCACTATCTGCAAACAAATGATTAATATTGAATAGAATTACTAGAGTTAGACAGCAATAATTGAAGCCATTTAACTGTATAAATAATTGCAATACTTGTGAGCAAACAAATTAGATTAAACGCATTTAATAGCATAGTTGGTTGGGTCTGTAGAATAAACCGACTGCATCTCTACAGAGGAGTAAGATTTACCCCAATGAGTGTCCTAGATGTGACATTAAACAATTTATTTGATTGGTTGGGTTGTACTTATCTATGGGCAGTAGTAGACTATAACCCTATCCTACCAGTAACACTCACCTTAATTCTACCAGTAGCACTTACTTTAATTCTACCAGTAGTAGTTGTCTTAATTCTACCAGTAATTCTACCAGTAGCACTTTTATTCAACCAGTACTCAGCTTAATTCTTGACCTCTTAAAATCTATTTATTTGTGATTGTTGTATTTATTGCTTATCAATCATTTTATTCCTTCTTTCATTGCTTTTATTTTGTCTCCACAAACAATTTTTTTTCTCTTCATTTAATTCAAAACTCTTTTTCTTTTTTTCTTTTCTTTCACACACATGTACGCTCAATTTTATTATCTTAATATCAAAACCTTTAAGTCCATCTTCTTTATTTGCCATTACATCATATAAATATTAAATAAGATAAAGACCTCACAAGAGCTACATCCCAAAATATCACTCATCAAAAACAGATGTAACAATCATATTTAGGGCGTTTATATATATATATATATATATATATATATATATATATATATATATATATATATATATTCTGTGCAAGGTTTTAAATAAACTAAACGACCCAGGAATCTTAAAGTTGTACATTCTTGTCGGAGGGGGTAGATAAAAATTCTAATGCTATATTGTTTGTTTGTTTGGGGTTTTTTTGTAAATCTGGCAAACATCAGTGCATATCTCGTATAATCAAATCCATCCAAATCCTTAAATTAGTCTCGGAATGTTAGTTTTAATCCAGACATATCAGAAGTCTTTTTTAAGTCAAATTACTTTTACAAAAGAATATATATATATATATATATATAGGTTGAGGAAGCCAAATATGGAATAATTTTTTGAAACGTTTAATTAGTCTTAGACCAATTTTTTGAGAAAAAAAAACGCGATAAATTTAAATTTTTATGATTAGTTCTATTATTCAAGCACTTTTATCATTAAAATTCTGCCCAATATGATCTAGCAAGAAAAGAAACGACAAAGAATCTATGATTTCATGAACGCCGAAACCAAGCCAAAAAAAATTTATGAACTAATTGGAGTTTCTTTATGTCCTCCATCAAGCCCAGACCTTAAACCTTTTGATTACGCTATAAGGAGAATTTTAGAAACCAAAATATATTCAACTTCCCATCCAAATATTGGTTCGCTAAAGACTGTTGTTGAAGAGGAATGGAATAAAGTGTGCAAAAAATTCATTTTTAAGGCATACAAATCATTTCGAAGGCGTGTTGATACAATAACTGGAGAAAAAAAAAACGGCAGCCATATTGAGTAAATTGACTGTTTCGTGTCTATCATCATATCGTTATATATATATATATATATATATATATATATATATATATATATATATATATATATATATATCACTAAAATTCAAATATTTGTATATAGAGAATATGTAATCAAAAACTATCAAACCTGAAGAGCTAAACTGTTTAAAATTTAGATATTTTAAAACCTAAATTTAGGTGAAGGGTGCACAGCTGAATAATTTCTGTTGCAGTCTTGATATTTTCTTTATTAGCAGTTAATAGTATAACACAGAATTATACAAGTGCAGCACCATCCGTATTAATCTTGTAGAAGTTTTCACCGGTCCCCTTGCCTTTTAGGGGCTAAGGCTGAGTTTATTGTTCGCTGCCTGAGGCGCTTCTGAAGAGAAATGCAAATGGAACCAAGCATTTTTGAAACAACAACGCAGGAGTATAGATTTTTGCGTAACTCTTCGCAATAAAATGACTTGTGTCTATTTTAGTTCGGAGAGAACTCTTGGGGACTTTTTCCTGTTTTCTTACCTGAAGATTCATCTTAATTCTAAGATTTGACGATGTCGGAGACAACACATACACACACACACACACTAACACTAACAAACTAATACTTATACATTGGACTGCATTCTCATCTCATCTTTTTCCACCTAATCTTGTCAAGATAAGGGATGAGGATGGAGAAAGATTCCAATAAGATATTTTGGCGATGAAAACTAAATACCAAAACCGCTTAAACCCAAATATGATGAGTGATTACGGCTGGTCTTAATAGCAGGAGACCAGTACCTCCCACAAGTAAAAGAGTAAATGTTTCAAACAATTTTGAACGTTCTATATAATACCACCCATAAATAAATGGATACAATTCTTTAATAAAAAGTTGATTTTTTTTTTCAAAAGCAAAGATACCATAATATTAGTGGAACATTATGCAATCAAAACGGATATAATTGGTTATTATTTCTTACCAAATTCTATAGCATTAAAATTTTGTATTCAAAAATAAAATTACAACGCCTCTATAAGAGGAGGTGTCCTCGTGGTGTAATGGTTAAAGCAATGGACTGCGAAATCGTAATAAGCGAGTTCGAACTCCAGTTGCGCTATAATGTTCACTTTCAGACAAATGCCCTTGGGAAAGATATGAACCTCCTTATCCTCCCAGCTATGGGTTAAATAGTACCACTGCTGTTCTTCTAGAAGTATAGCTTTGGCATTAAATAACCAACAAAGGTGGATATGCCATTAAACAAAGAAACCAAAACCAAACTAAGCCCCTCTAAGCAAAAAAGAAATTGCAAGAATGTATAAAATGATTGTACTTATTTTTAAACAGTTACATACACATATTTTAGACAACAGACTTTCAACGCGGTAGAGTTTGGTAAATGTTATGCAGCATGCCCAAAAAGCCATACTCCCAACGGTAGTGTAGAGGCGTTGATGGACAGTTCACGGGTTAAGGTTCACTTCCGTTGAAACAGACCTGATAAAGTTTGACTTTTGGTTTTTATCAGTTTCATTGCCACAGTACGGTTTAGAAGACCCTTTTTTTTAAGGGATTCCATAGACAAGTAGATATGGTAAAAAACATTTCTTTTACTATGAAAGACAGTTTAGAAGCTCACTGAGATGATCGGCCTGATTTCTTAATGCACCAATTAACGTGAGAACCAATAAATTCGTAATATGCCAACTTCATTCGTCGCTTTGGATCAAATGATACCTTTTCGAGATTCCAACAAAGTAGTAACTTATTAGTAACTTATAATTCTTAATAATATCCGTTTTGATCGTATAATTTTCCACTAAAAGTAATAAAAAGATTTGGTATCTTTAGTGTCGAAGAAAACTTTTTATAAAAAAATCCGTAGGGGTGTACCTTATTTACGAGCGACATTGTAAACCTCTCTATATATATATATTTATATATGTATCATCAAGTCACATTAGTAGCATGGAGTTCCCTGACTCTCTATCTCTCACTATCCATTCCTATCATCCATCGCTCCGGATAGCGTCCGCATAGAACTGATCTTGGCTGGTTGACCAACGTCCATGTGCAGAAACCCATGAGAGAACATCCCTGATGAGTTATTCCTTGCCTTTTCAACAGTGCACCGCATGTCATGTTCGTTTTACTTGTGTGATGGGAGGTAAGTGGCCGCACAGTTCCTGTTTTGAAGAGTGTTGTTTCCAGGATTTCTTCAAGACAGCACGCAGCATTCTTGTGTAGAGACCATCCAACTTTTTCTCTATACGTTTTATTAGCGAGAATGTTGTGCATCTATGTAGTAGTATCTACACAGCTCCAGCTTGAAAGAAATCCTGTTTTATTTCATCAGATAGGTCAGATTTCTATATGGTCGATGACCTGTCAATAGTGTCCCACACTTTCGCTAGGCGTATGTTGACATCACTTTCAGTAGATGAGATGTTGCCGCCGAGGTATGTGAACTGGTCTACTAATTATAGATTGGCTTGGTTTGTTGGGTTTTATGGCATATCAACCTTTGTAGGGTATTTAACACCAAATCTATTTTTATGTAAATAATCAGTTCTATTTCCAACAATTCCGTTTAGCATGAGTACACAGTTTAATTGTCAAAAACATTTCTGTTTCAAACTATTCAAGCAGTTATATATAACAATTCAGTTTAGTGTAAGTACAGTTTCAAACAGTTCAATTTCAAATAATTTAGTTTAGCATAAGCACGCAGTTTAAATGTAAGTACAGTTTAATTGTGAAAAACATTTCTATTTCGCGCTATTCAGTTTAGTCAAGCAGTTCTAATTGAGCTAATTCAGTTTAGTATTAGTAAGATTTTGTTTACACACAGTTACATGTCAAAACAGTTCTATGTTAAATAATTCACTCTCGTGTAAATACAGTTTCAATGTCAAAAAAAAACAGTTCAATTTAAAATAATTCAGTTTTGCATAAGCACGCAGTTTAAATGTAAGTACGGTTTGACTGTCAAAAACATTTCTACCTCAAGATATTTAGTTTAATCAAACAATTCAGTTTAGCATAAGTATGCCATAAGTTCTATTTAACCCATAGATAGGGCCCTATCAGGTGCTACCACGCGGGGTCAGAGTGGACCTGGGAGCAATGGCAATGAAGGGGTGCTCCGTATTCCCCAAGGCCCCAGCATTACTGGGACCTCACCATCAGACTGTTTAGTGTCATATCTAGCACACTCATTTTTTTTTTTTTTTTTTTTTGCTGTATGCTTGTGTGGCTCGTAAAATACTCTCCTCCCTCGGAGACTTTTATCCAGAGAGAAGCTGAGAAGTTATGGAACCGAAGAAAAAAAGTCTCCTTTCATTTTTTAAAGTTTTAACTTATTTAATTAAAATCCAACTATCTTATTTTATATCGATCAGGCACCTTTGACATCTATTCTATCTGGATAAGACGAAATTATTCAGCAGAAATTGATTTTTTTGTTTTCTGATGCAATGGAAATATTTTTATTTTGTGTTTTTGTTCAGTACACGGAAAGACTTTCAAGCTCATATTCCCTTTCTTCAAAACAAGCCTGTTGAAAGAAAATAATTGTTTAGCGGGTATTTTCACTGGTGAGAAACAACTTAAATTCTCATAGAAAAAGTTTTGCTTCAGTGCTAATCCAAAGTGAGTCAAACACTACTCAATGCATTGGCCAATTAGGATTTTTTTTCTCTTCTTTTGGGGAGGGGCCAAGTAGTGAATAGTCATTAAGGCCACTAGGACATTTAAGCAAATAAATAAATAAAGATATTTCTTCCTTATAATTTCCATTCTTGTCCGCAGTCACATTTTGGGGTTTTGAGGGGTTTTGTTCAGCACACGGAAGGACTTTGATGCCCATGTACCCTTTCTTTAAAACGGGCCTCGTGAAAGAAAATAATTGTTTATAGCGAAAGAAACAAATTGATATAAAAATGTTTTTCGAGAACTAGAAAAGTGCACTAAGACTGAGAAGAAGAACCGGAAAAAATCTAAAATAAATAGTTTCTTCTTAACCAAATGTCAGTCTCAAGACTAATACGTTTGATATATTTGGAAAAAATAAAATCTTCAAATGAAACTTACGAATAGAATGGACGAAAAAGGACTAGTAGATACACAATTTTCCTCGTATAACGCATAAAATGGCTGCTAGAGGTACAAGTACGAAGTGAAGGTGGTCAGTGAATATATATATGTATATATAATAAATTGGTTTTGTTTGCTTTCGTTTTCGGATATAATATACATGTGTGTGTGTGTGTGTGTGTGTGTGTGTGTGTGTGTGTGTGTGTGTGTGTGTGTGTGTGTGATTGAATAAGACAGATATTTCGCTTCTACCTACTTTATCTTTGATTCATTCAAGTCTTTGTATGAATCGCTTGACTTCCGGATGGAATGAATCTAGAAAGGCGTCGTATTTTTCCAAAGTACTTTCGGCCCCAACCAGAGCCATGTTCAGAGAAACGAATAATTAAATGATAAACACAATGTCGAGTCATATGCATTTATATAAAGAGTTGGTGGAGAATTAAAGGGAGAAAAGAATTTTACAAGAGGTAAAAGGAAGAATTGGCGGGAAAAGTGTTAGAATATGGCTGTAATATTGAAAGTTGATCTTTTTAAAGGAAGGTTTGTTGATCTTTATATGGAAAGCTTCAAGAATTCGGAGTTTTTGTTTGTTTAGTTGTTTGTTTTGTTTTGTTTTGTTTTGTTTTTTCCTCTATTTGGAAGAGGAGCATGAACGAGTTTTGAGTTGTTGAGAGATGAAACTAGTGCTGGATTTGCTGAAGTGTAAAACGTCTCGACAGAATTGTAGTTGTTAAACCAACGTAGTTACTTACTTCATAAGAGATGCATTCTCCTAACGGGCATTTAAACTAGAATTCTACATTGGTCATTGGTTGCTTGCTTTTGTTTTATGGCGTATCAACCCTTGTATATTATTTGATGCCAAATCCTATTTATACATATCTATGAAATAAATAACTTGTAAATAAATAGTTTGTTAATAATATTTTTAAATAAGCCAGAGCTCATTTGTGTACTCAGTTAAGTGATTTCAAATATTGATATTTATTGTTGCATACAGTTAAATGGCTTCAAGTATTGTTAACAGTAATAGTTCTATTTGCACTTAATTAAAATGTTTCAAGTATTGCTATCAAATACAAATAATTCAGTTTAATATCAATCATTTGTTTTCAAAAGTTAAATGGTTTTAAGTATTGTGACGGCAAATCGACTAAAATCCCAAAACGGGACTTTATTTTCGCACGTGTGAAGACGGGGCAGGTTGGCACTTGATCCCCTACAGAATAAGTCCTGTTCAGAGTTTTTCTCTCAGGCATATAAGAACTGGCATATTACGTGAGGGAATAATTTAGGGCCAGACTGACCACCGCTGGCAAAGGGGTTCCAAATTTCACACTATCACACACCCACCAGGCCGCTAAACTTATTTCCCTTAGATAACAGAAGAGTACGGGCCTATAGGTCTTAGTCGTAATAATATTAATATTGTAGTAGTCGGCAACTCCGGTTTCCCGTGTGATACTTTAGGAATTAATAGGACAATTCTAAGCAAGATAACATAAGGCGAATAGAAGCCGGAAAGAAAGCATGAAGTAACAACATAGACCACATGGTAAAATGAAAATACATAAATTCCTTTACTACTTATATATACACGTTCAGAGTGTCAAAACATATAATTGGACAGTCCACGAATATAAACGTCTTTTCTGACTTTTGTCCTTCTTCAAATTGAGAGAGAGAGAGAGTGGTAAACGAAATTTGGGTGTAAAGGAAAAATGTCCCCAAAGTTACTTATCTTATTTTCGACGGGGTTCCACTGGAGAATTTTCTTCTTTCACGGGCTACTAGACTTTGTTCTGTTTTTAGTACTGGCTTGAGGGACTCGGGTCTCTCATGTCTCAGTTAATCTTTTTGTCTTCAGCCCGGAGTAAAATGGCTATGGTTCGTCTGCCCGCTATGAACCCTGCTCAAAAACTAACATTCTTGTCCTTTACTTCCGCTGAGGGGAAGGGAGCCCCACTTCCGTTTTGGGGTCCCAGCCAATCATTTGGCTTCTCTCTCTTTCCCCTTCCGATGTCCGGCGACCTGAGGTCACTAAGTGCCAACATCTGTCTATCCCCTCTGTGACCCACATTCTCTCTTAACGGTCACTTTTTGACTGCTAGATAGTGCTAGTTCAACACGGGAGAATAGTATCAGTCTTACCTCTTCGTCTCCGTGAGCTATCACGTGACAGTATTGTAAATGAGTAAACAGTTCTATTTGACCAAATAAATGGAACCCTAACAGGTTGTAACACTCCGGATCAGAATGGAGTCGGGAGTAACGACATCGAAGGGGTATTTCGCTTTCCCTAAAGCTTTAGGAATAGAGCCTTACTATCAAAGGGTTTAAGGTCATATTCAAGACACTTGTTGAGTGGAGGGGTGGCGTATTGCCCTTCTGCAGAGATGCAGACGACGTATTCTACAGCCCCAGCTGACAGGGCAACTTTGGTCATACTGCGGTAACTAGTCGAAGGAGGGAAGTTATTATAAAAAGATGATGCTAGTTGTATTGAATTTAGGATGATATATGATTGATTTTATTTTATCATTAGAGTCAGTCATGAAGACGTTATTACATATTAGATTTTTTGCACTATTTCATCTGGTTACGAAAAAATAGTACTTGGGGAAAATACGGCACCTTCCGGAATTTATTCCTTTCCGAAGTCAAACAACTCATACAATGACTTGAATGGATCAACTATAAAATAGGCAGAAGTGGCGTGTCTATCCTGTTTAATCAAACATGTTTAAAACAGAAAATACTGCATATATATATATATATGTGTGTGTGTGTGTGTGTGTGTGTGTGTGTGTGTGTGTTCCTTTTTTAGGAGCAATTTGATGTATTAGTGAACAATCAACGTCGTTGAAAAACCTCAAGATCAAAGTTGTAGTTGATAAAATGTTAACTGACTTGGAGGACTGGAAACGATCTATTAGAAAAGAGTTACCTGTATCATGAAGATTCACGATGGGTATCAATCATGTCTGCTACTCGACACTCTGTGAACACTGGGAAACCTTACATAGACAGTTGCAATGGAGATTTCGCAACTGCAGAACAAGCTGATAGAAAATCCAAGCAAGATAACCTGGGCTTTTGCGAGAGAGATGATTGTTGGAGCCACTACCATAAAGCCAAAGCCAAGATGAACTGCTTGACGAAGACAAAGAAGCTCCTGAATAAGCTGAAGTATCCTGTTGAGCCAGGGATGTTCTAGTTCTTCTCAGATGGAAAGAATTTCTGCTCGACCAATTGCACAACAATCAAAACAACAGATGGCTTTCCTATAATCGATGTGCTTTCCCAAGTTTTCTAATTCTGTTATTGTCACCAGTAAGAGTGACATTGTGCAACTCCCACATCTTTGAACTGCGCCTGGGGCGCATTTCAGAGGGCTATGTGAAGCTTTTGGAGATCTCGTTAGCACCTTGACTGGGGGGAGGGTGCTTGAAGACAATATGTGTGGCAGCAAGATCCCCCTCCTTGCCATACCTCTGGAAAGAGAAGAGGTTGTCGGAGAAATTCTACGACTTCATCAGCCCCAATTTCTGACCTCTTAATTCCCCTAATTGTAATTTGTGTAGGGTAAGGTTAAGAAAGACACCAACATCTCTTTCTGCGACACTAAGGACGAGCTGGTGGACAAGATTAAGGCGTTCGAAGGTCTTCCTTGAGACACAGAAAGAAACACATGCACCAGATTCTGGGGCCGTCTTGTGGCCGTGTTGAAAGTTGAGTGTGACAACTTTGAGTAAACTGTTATCTCTCTATCATAATCTAGTTGATATTTTTTAATTTTTTAAAAGACTTTTAATTTTGGATGGGATATTTTCCCTTTTATGTCAAATTTAGCCCTAACACAGTATATATATATATATATATATATATATATATATATATATATAATATTCAAATAAAACAAGCGACGATCTGAACATTGTATTATTTCAAATAGATGAAGCTGTGTGTGTGTGTGTGTGTGTGTGTGTGTGTGTGTGTGTGTGTGTGTGTGTGTGTTCTGGAAGGTCTTGTACTGTTCCATATATATTCCATTGTGTCACTGATAGGTTCACATCGGGAAATATATGCTTTAACATACATCTATCTGCTTGAATAGCGCGATGGGTGGGGCTGCAAAAGCCTTTTTGTGTGAGTGCTTTTTGTCAGAAGACGCACCTAGTTTCCCTCTTTCCTTAGGACTAATCGGCGCAACACCCCCACTAAGTCACCTTTCATCTTCTCTCTCTCTCTCTCTCTCTTTCTAACGTTTACTTAAGCCTTACAAAGCCTCCGTTTAGACTAAATAAAATCCCTCCAAACCGACCCTCATCACATCATAACGCCGACAGAGTGCTTCACTCCCCTCTGAATGATCTTGAAAACAAGTTATTTTAACCCATCCCCACTAGATTGCACATATCACCGTTAGTCGTTGTAAAGTGACACGTGACCTGTGTTTTAAAAAAGGAACATTCTCCACTGTCGACTCAACTTGCATGATTGCTTTCATATTAAATAAAAGATGTTGGACACTATTTACTTCGATGAACTTACATACGTACATACCCGGGATATCCTTGCAACAATTCTCCTTTTTCTTAACACCTAATATTGTCTTTTTTTTTCTTATCCCTTTGTTATACGAGTCGTTAACACTATAGAGCTACCTGGCTTTGCTGGGACCGCCGATACAGCAAAGTTGTTTCCTTACATACGTACATACCCGGGATATCCTTGCAACAATTCTCCTTTTTCTTAACACCTAATATTGTCTTTTTTTTTTTTTCTTATCCCTGTGTTATACAAGTCGTTAACACTATAGAGCTACCTGGCTTTGCTGGGACCGCCGATACAGCAAAGTTGTTTCCTTACATACGTACATACCCGGGATATCCTTGCAACAATTCTCCTTTTTCTTAACACCTAATATTGTCTTTTTTTTTTTCTTATCCCTTTGTTATACGAGTCGTTAACACTATAGAGCTACCTGGCTTTGCTGGGACCGCCGATACAGCAAAGTTGTTTCCTTACATACGTACATACCCGGGATATCCTTGCAACAATTCTCCTTTTTCTTAACACCTAATATTGTCTTTTTTTTTTCTTATCCCTTTGTTATACGAGTCGTTAACACTATAGAGCTACCTGGCTTTGCTGGGACCGCCGATACAGCAAAGTTGTTTCCTTACATACGTACATACCCGGGATATCCTTGCAACAATTCTCCTTTTTCTTAACACCTAATATTGTCTTTTTTTTTTTCTTATCCCTTTGTTATACGAGTCGTTAACACTATAGAGCTACCTGGCTTTGCTGGGACCGCCGATACAGCAAAGTTGTTTCCTTACATACGTACATACCCGGGATATCCTTGCAACAATTCTCCTTTTTCTTAACACCTAATATTGTCTTTTTTTTTTTCTTATCCCTTTGTTATACGAGTCGTTAACACTATAGAGCTACCTGGCTTTGCTGGGACCGCCGATACAGCAAAGTTGTTTCCTTACATACGTACATACCCGGGATATCCTTGCAACAATTCTCCTTTTTCTTAACACCTAATATTGTCTTTTTTTTTTTCTTATCCCTTTGTTATACGAGTCGTTAACACTATAGAGCTACCTGGCTTTGCTGGGACCGCCGATACAGCAAAGTTGTTTCCTTACATACGTACATACCCGGGATATCCTTGCAACAATTCTCCTTTTTCTTAACACCTAATATTGTCTTTTTTTTTCTTATCCCTTTGTTATACGAGTCGTTAACACTATAGAGCTACCTGGCTTTGCTGGGACCGCCGATACAGCAAAGTTGTTTCCTTACATACGTACATACCCGGGATATCCTTGCAACAATTCTCCTTTTTCTTAACACCTAATATTGTCTTTTTTTTTTCTTATCCCTTTGTTATACAAGTCGTTAACACTATAGAGCTACCTGGCTTTGCTGGGACCGCCGATACAGCAAAGTTGTTTCCTTACATACGTACATACCCGGGATATCCTTGCAACAATTCTCCTTTTTCTTAACACCTAATATTGTCTTTTTTTTTTTCTTATCCCTTTGTTATACAAGTCGTTAACACTATAGAGCTACCTGGCTTTGCTGGGACCGCCGATACAGCAAAGTTGTTTCCTTACATACGTACATACCCGGGATATCCTTGCAACAATTCTCCTTTTTCTTAACACCTAATATTGTCTTTTTTTTTTTCTTATCCCTTTGTTATACAAGTCGTTAACACTATAGAGCTACCTGGCTTTGCTGGGACCGCCGATACAGCAAAGTTGTTTCCGGAGAAGGCGCCTGAAATGATTTATAGGTGCCAGCTGATCTTTTGAAACAATTGGAGGTGGAACTGTGACGTCTGAATGCAAGCACTTATATGAGAGGAGATGCTAAAAAGTTCTCGGTCCGACCACAATTTCTGTATCAAAATTTCTGTATAGAGTAAGAATATGGTTTCTCACCTGTAAAATCTCTATCAGTATATTATTGTTTCATGTGAGGGTGACGTCATTTATGTACTATGTATTAAAAGTAACCAATAAAAAAGACAACATCTGATTTAAAAGTAGGTAATTTAAGATTCCTCTGTAATTTGGCACACATATGACGTCACCAACACGTGATGCAATGTAAAATTAAATTCTATAAATGCACTGTTTTAGATTTGCTCGATTTCCTTTTTAGCTACGACAGTCAAAAGTGTTTGAAATTTATTCATTGGTAAACAGTTTGAACTTTCGAAAGATTTCAAGCCCTTTTGGCAGTCGTTATGGAATATATTATATTAGTTTTTATACAGCCCAGTCGGCTGGGGCAGTAGAATACATCGACTGCTTCTCTGTAGGAGAGTAAGACTCGCCCCCGTCCCTCAACGACTGTCCTAGGTATGACACTAAACAATCTGATGGTGAAACTTGAGTAATGCTGGAGCTTTGGGGAATGCGGAGTACCCTTTCATTGCCATCGCTCCCAGGTTCAGTGTTGCCAAGAGTGGTAGCACCTGATAAGGATCCTTTCTATGGGTTAAATAGAACTGTTTGACATTTAAACTGAATGCATACAAATGACTTATGCTGAATTGAATTGTTTGAAATAGAACTGTTTGACCGTTTGTAAACAAATGACTGATCTCTACTTGAATTGTTAGTGATACACAGCAACTCTTGGAACCATTTTAACTGTATACAAATGAATGAATCGTGTTTAGTATAATTAAAGATAAATAGCAACACTTGCTTTAAACCATTTAACTGTGTGCTAAAAATGAGCTCAAGCTAGTTTTAAAATGTTATCAACAAAATGTGTTAACATATCAGATATATTTAATATATATGTATAAAGAGGATTTGGAATTAAATAAGATACAATGGTTGATATGCCATAAAACCCAACCAAACCAAATCATAAATCATATATATTTAATATATATGTATAAAGAGGATTTCGCATTAAATAACCTACAATGGTTGATATGCCATAAAACCCAACCAAACCAAATCATAAATCATATATATTTAATATATATGTATAAAGAGGATTTGGAATTAAATAAGATACAATGGTTGATATGCCATAAAACCCAACCAAACCAAATCATAAATCATATATATTTAATATATATGTATAAAGAGGATTTCGCATTAAATAACCTACAATGGTTGATATGCCATAAAACCCAACCAAACCAAATCATAAATCATATATATTTAATATATATGTATAAAGAGGATTTGGAATTAAATAAGATACAATGGTTGATATGCCATAAAACCCAACCAAACCAAATCATAAATCATATATATTTAATATATATGTATAAAGAGGATTTGGAATTAAATAAGATACAATGGTTGATATGCCATAAAACCCAACCAAACCAAATCATAAATCATATATATTTAATATATATGTATAAAGAGGATTTGGAATTAAATAAGATACAATGGTTGATATGCCATAAAACCCAACCAAACCAAATCATAAATCATATATATTTAATATATATGTATAAAGAGGATTTCGCATTAAATAACCTACAATGGTTGATATGCCATAAAACCCAACCAAACCAAATCATAAATCATATATATTTAATATATATGTATAAAGAGGATTTGGAATTAAATAAGCTACAATGGTTGATATGCTATAAAACCCAACCAAACCAAATCTTTTATATCTAATATATATGTATAAAGAGGATTTGGCATTAAGTAACCAACAAGGATTCATACACCATAAAAACCAACCCAACCCAACCAAACCAAACTAATATTTATAATGGTATCGGTGATAAATACCTATATCAAAACAACGATAGATAGATAGATAGATAGATAACTGTTACAAAATCATTTGTCAATATTAAAGGATTAAAAAATAAATCTAATGATTCTAGAAATTTGCTCTTAATATGAAAGAAGACACTTTTCAGCTACAGTGACGGAGTAACAAAATAACCCTCATATTTTTGGAAGTTAGTCAGGCTGAGAACTTCTCACTTACCCAATCATATACTGTGATACAGCAGCTTCATGAAGTTCAAAATCATTTTAAACATTATCTCAAACAGATTTTGTTGACTCAGAGATGTTCCTCGAACAAGCACTTCCACTCTGGATCAAGGTAGTCCAGAGAATAATACTGACGAAGAGCTACGGTAAAAGTATGTATATATATATATATATATGTGTGTGTGTTTGTGTATGTGTGTGGAAGTAAATAATGGAAATGAATCCGACAATATAGAGAAAAATTGAAAACAAGTTAATCCAAAGAGAATAAACAATCAGATGGTGAGGTTCCAGTAATGCTGGAGCTTTGGGGAATGTGAAGTATCCCTTCAATGCCATCGCTCCTAGGTCCACAGAGTGGTAGCACCTGATAGGGTCCTATCTATGAGTCAAATGGAACTAAACTGTGTACTTATGCTAAACTGAATTGCTTGAATTAGAACTGTTTTGACATTTAAACTACGCACTTATACTAAACTGAATTGTCTGAATTAGAACTGTTTGACTAAACTGATTATCTTGAAATAGAAATATCTTTGACGATTAAACTCTGAACATATGCTAAACTGAATCGTTTGAAATAGAACTGTTTTTTGCATAACAATTGATTAGGTATTAAATAACCAGCAAAGGTTGATATGCCATAACACAGAAACAAACCAACAAACAATTTAAATAACTATCATCAGGATTTAGAAAAGATGATATCAAGTGACGTTAGATTGTGGGGGGAGTATGTAATTTGGTTATTTCAGTAGATTGCTCTCTACATTATTCCCACCACAAATACAACACAAAACATTACAATCGCGCAAAAGAAATGGAATAGAACACAAAGAACATTAAACAACAAACAATTTAATATGCATATAACAGAATATGAAAAACAAAATACATGATGTGTAAATGGCCTTTTGGAAAATAAAGTTTGAAGAAGAGAATAAATTTGTTGAAAGATGTGTGTATGTTCATGTTATCAGAGTCCGTAAATAAGTCGTTCTTACTTACGTTAAGTTTATAGTGGGTTTTATGATTGTGGCGACATCGTGTCTCGTGGATGAAAGAAAGTTTGTCGGGTTTTCCTTTTGAATATAATTCTCGGCCATTTGAAAAGAGGTCATGAACTTTAGTTGAGGAAGGAAAGGAATTGGTTGGACATAGTATCGGCTACTGGCTTAGTGGCTTGTGTTCGTCTGTGTCTTCGTAGTATTTGTCGCTGCCTCCCACCAGACACGACTTGACACAAGGTCAAAAGCCCGAAGGCCAATTAAAGTGGGGATAAAGGGGAGGGGAAGGTCGGGAAGGAGCCGAGACTCGAACCCTGCTTGTCAGTGCTGCTCATCGGCTCACTTAGTGCAATGTGAGCCTGATGAGGCAAGCGGTTTCTCGAACCCAAATGTGGGTCCGGGCACGTATGCCAGTTTGCGGCTTAAACTAGACGCTTGGTCTAGTGCCGTACAAGGGGGACAAAGGAGACAAAAAATGCAGCTCGCCCACCCGAAGGTAGCCTAGTCGAAACTAGGTGCCTAATTAAAGGCCCCAAGTCTGCCATTGTTCCTTTTCCAGGGCCACGCTCCGGACCGAAGTCCAGAACAGGCCCCGGGGCACTCGCCAGGAGTTCGTCTGTGTCTTCGTTTGTGTGTAAGCTTGTGTCTTGTGTGTCTGGCTTCCTAACTCTGTGTTATTTATATCCTACAGGTGGATCAAAGAATCGTCCTAAAATTTTTGCGCATAGATATTTATTGACCAATCAGATTTATATTTTACTATTTTATTTTCGAGCCTAAATATTTTCTGTAGGTTCACTTCCGATCCTAATTTTCTAGAATGTTCTATTCCATGTTTTTAGCCGATTGGTTGAAAAATATAAAAATGTAATTTAAATGCTAATACGGGTTTGATCCTAAATTTCTAGAATGTTCTTAAGTATGTTTTTATTGCTTATTTTAAGACTAGAAAAAATGTGTATCCTATAAGATCACCGATGGATTTTTAATGAATATATATATATATATATATATATATATATATATATATATATATATATATTCTTCTCTTTTGATTACATTGTTTTTCACTTTCTCTCTCTCTATATATATATATATACATATATATATATTGGTGTAATTGTTACTGTCATAGGAAATGGACACGTCAACCCGAGTTCAAATCTTGGACCAGACTGTTTGCATTTCACATAACGCTAATATTCTTGTATCCAATCATTCTCCTTACAGCTATTACAGTAAATAGCAGAGCAGCCTAAGGTCTTCGACTTTGGTACGAGAACCAATCTACGATAAGGAAAACTTTAAATTCAAACCTGTAAAACTCTGCTAAAAATTAATTTGTGTTACATCCTGCTCATGCCGAGGAGAATATATGTATGTATATATCTTAATATATAAGATAAGATTAGAGACTCAGTGGAAGATAGGTAATCTAGGATAGTATGGCAAACGATAAACGAAGTGAACAGAAGGAACAGCACTGACAAAGCGAAACTGAAAGCTACAAACCAACAAGAACCAATAAACAGCATTTCCAAAATCTACTAGGAAACCCACCGAAAGTTAAACATGAAACAATCACGAGAATTGTTAGTAAGCAATTAGACATCAAACTAGGACCGTTTACTTTAGAAGAACTTGACTCAGTACTTAGAAAAAATTAAAAATAGAAAAGCAGCAGGGCTTCATGAAATTCCTCCAGAAGTATGGAAGACCAGACAATTCGATGACATACTGCTCCGACATTGTAATGCAGTTTATAATCAAAATCCGATAGACAGATGGATGAAGGCATGCATCCTCCCTTTCCCTAAAAAGGGTGACCTCGGATTAGCCAAGAACTACCGAGGTATAACACTTACATCCATAGCAGCCAAAATATATAATGGCCTACTACGCAACCGCATAGAACCCAAGATTGACAACATTCTTAGGAAAAACCAAAATGGCTTCCGGAGAAATAGATCCACGACCTCACAAATATTAACTGTCCGTAGAATTCTTGAAGGAGTACGGGCAAAAAACCAAAAGGCGACAATGGTATTTGTCGACTTTACCGAGAGCTTTGATTCCATTCACAGAGGGAAGATGGAGCAAATTCTACTCACATATGGACTACCAAAAGAAACCGTCGCAACCATAATGATTCTCTGTAGAAACACTAAAGTGAAAGTACATTCTCCAGATGGAGACACAGACTATTTCGACATTGTAGCTGGAGTACTGCAAGGAGACACACTTGCCCCATACCTCTTTATCATCTGTGTAGACTATGTGCTTAGAACATCGATCGATAAAATCAAAGAAAACATTTTCGAGCTGACAAAGAAAAGAAGCAGAAGGTACCCCGCAAAAGCAATTACCAACGCCGACAACGCAGATGACATGGCGATTCTGGCAAATGCACCCGCCCAAGCCGAAACTCTACTGCATAGTCTGGAACGAGCTGCCGCGGGCATTGGCCTCCATGTCAATGCACACAATACGGAATATATGTGCTTTAATCAAACAGGCGACATTTCCACACTAAACGGTAGCTCTCTGAAACTAGTAGACATGTTCACCTACCTAGGCTATTGGTCATATGGAAGTCAGACCTGACCGATAAAATGAAACGCAGTTTCTTCCAAGCAGCGATCGTGTCGATACTGCCATATGGATGCACTACATGGAAGCTAACTAAACGGCTGGAGAAAAAGCTTGATGGCAACTACACAAGAATGCTGCGAGCAATATTGAACAAGTCCTGGAGGCAACACCCCACAAAGCAGCAGCTACCACCCATCACGAAAACTATCCAAACTAGACGAACCAGACATGCAGGACACTGCTGGAGAAGTAGGGACGAGCTCATAAGTGATGTACTCCTATGGACCCCTTCACATGGCCGTTCAAAAGCAGGGCGGCCAGCTCGAACCTACGTACAGCAGCTCTGTGATGATACGGAGTGTAGCCCTAGGGACCTAACAGAAGCGATGAACGATAGGGAGGAGTGGCAAGAGAGGGTCAGGGATATCCGCGCTGATGATACGACAAGATGATGATGATGTATATATAGGGAGTTCTCGTGACGTAATGGCTAGACTGCCTATTCGAAGTAAGCAAGTTCGACCTTCAGTCTTGCTGTTATGTTCACCTTTAAACTAATAACCTTGGGAAAGGTATGAACCCCCTTGTCCCTCCCACTAGCCATGGGTTAATCAGTCTCACTGCTGTTCTTTTATAAGGATGGCTAAGGCATTAAATAACCCTCAAAGTTTGATATATCATTTGAGAAAAGAACCAAAACAATACCATACACACACACACACATATATTGCGTACACGCACATATAAATTCTTTTTTCACTGTGTCATCCAATTCTTATTTCATTGCTTTTGTCAAGCCTCTTTAATCGCGCCATCAATCAAATACACTTATCAGATTAGAGCAAAACTATTAAAGTACTCAGTGTTATCTCAGAACAAGTTCCAAGTTATTTGAAAGAAAAAAAAAATAGCAAATAAGCAATCTTCAAATTTTTGTGGAGGTGCCCGTGGTGTAATGGTTATCGTCGTAGGAAATGGACACGGCGACACGAGTTCAAATCCTGGACGAGGCTGATTGCATTTCACATCGCACTAATACCCTTGGGAAACGTATGAATCCAGTTATTCTTCCTCCAGTTATAGGTAAATAGTAGGGCAGACTGGGTTCTTCAGCCTTGGTGCGGCAACTAGTCTAGGAGAAGGAAAACTCTGAATTCAAACCTGTTAAACTCCGTTAAAAAATTGACCTTGTATCATATCCTGCCCGAGCTGAGGGGTTGGTAAATATGAATAATCAATCTTCCATTCTATGATAATCCATAATTATATTTCTCAAGTCTTCACATCTTCGTCTGCATTCTTTGCAAGATGAAATTCTTTTTACGCATTGACCTCATCAGCCATCAGCGTGCATGTACCAAAAGTCGAACGATTTCTGCATTCTCGATCACATGGGCATGCGTACACATAGGAATTGGGAAAAAAATTGAATAGCATGAGTGAACCAACGGTATCATGAACTTTTATTGCAACATTTTCTCCGCATTACTATATGTGATATCGCAGTACTTTGTGATACAATAAGATCTTCTGTTTCAAGGTGCATATATATAGGTGCAATAATGTACATGACTATTGGTATGAACGTATCTAAATTTTTTTTTTTCATCATACAACGTGTGAAAGCACGTGCTATACCATATCCTCATCAGCCGCCATCCAGGGGTGATAACACAGTTTCGGTAGCTCAAGGCGGTACTGCCACCCCTCTGGCGCTACCAAACAGCTTTTGTACATGACTATTGGTATGAACGTATCTATATATGTATGTGAATGGGCGTAACGTATATATATGTATATGAATGTCGATGCGAGCATATCTGCTTGGGTGTGTGAGCATAGATGTAGTATGTATGTATGTATGTATGTATGTATGTATGTACTCGGATGTGTGTTTATTGAAGTATCAAAAGGATAGCTAAATAAATTGCGGGGGTAAGCTGTTTTTAATTGATGATGAAATTGAAAAGAAGGATTTTTTGATTGGAATGAAAGGTTTTTTTATATTTGTAATAAACTCAAGTTTTCGTTGAAAATAACGTCAGAGGTCAGTAGACAAGGATATCATGTTTAAATGTATTTTAGTTTAACGATGTTCACACGGAAGGGCCGGTTATCTTTTTCGAAAGTCAGGCTTTCGTATGTTCAAGTGAGCAGTCAAGAGTTGTAAAGAGCAGTGGCAGTTCGACAGACCATCAGTAAAGGGATGGCCGTCAAACACAGATCAAAGTCAGCTCAAGGCCAGGGTAGTAAAAAGTAGTGAATCGTCAGTAATGGTTGCTATCCGAGAAAGGCACGATAGGATCTACTCGCGGAGGCTCTTAAGCGAAGTGTCACTCGTACTGTTCACCCATTAAGATTGCTCAAAGAATGAATAAAGATAATACGATTGTATAATCGTTTTGTTTATTTTTCTTTTATTTTTCTTTATTATGCTTTTTTTCTTTCTTTTTTTTTTTTTTCTTTGTCTTGTTTGTATTTATTTTTTGTCATATTTGTTGAGTTAATCCTTGGCTTATTCAGTTGCGCCAAAAACCAACGGCCTATCCAAAGCCACTCGTGAGAAGAAGATAACGGTTTTCATGAGAGACTGAGTAGCTGCGGATTGATACTGTCACGATTTTAGTCCAGTAGTATCAAATGGATAGTGGAAAAATTAATCATAAAACCTTTTCTTTTTGGTTCGTGAGCAATGACTTCGATTTTAACTGGGTGCCCCATACTGGCTGCCTTGTATCAGACAGAAGTATGGACACGACCGCTGCTTGGAAAAATTGCGAACTTATACTAAGTTAAAACTTAGGGAATGTACGGTGAGAAGAGAAAAAGAAAAAAAGAGGGGATAGGAAATAATTTTTTAACCCACTAGTGAAACCTCAGGAACTATGGGAAGAAGCATGGTGGATGGGAAGTCAGGTGCATGAATCCAGCATTCAGTCAACGGTGCGCTTCACCAGATGCTGTGCGGACGAATCACACAGGTCAACAGCCAGGATCAAGTAGTTCAGTCAGGAAACTACAGCTACTCATCTTTAAGGGTGGCGTCTATTAATGAGGTTAAAATATAGCCATCAAAACATTACCATAACTCTCACTCAAACCAAAAACTCTTTTATACATATAAACAGTTCTATTTTAAAGAATTCAGTTTCACATAAATACAGTTTTTGTTTCCACTGAGTTAAATGTAAAAACAGTTCTACTTCAAACAATTCAATTTAGCATAAGTACTCAGTTAAAATATCAAAACAGTTCTATTTCAAACAATTCATTTTAGCATAAGTACACAGTTTAGTTCTATTTGATCCATAGATAGGACCCTATCAGGGGCGATCACTCCGGGCCACAGTGTACCAGGGAGGGATGGCAATAAATGGGTGCTCCATATTCCTCAAATCTCCAATATTACTGGAACCTCACCATCATTTTGTTTAGTGTCATATCCAGGACACACGTTGGGGGAATCTTACTCCTCTGCAGAGAAGCAGTCGGTGTATTCTACAGACCCTGTCGACTGGGCCATCAAAATGTGTGTGTGTGTGTGTGTGTGTGTGTGTGTGTGTGTGTGTGTGTGTGTGTGTGTGTGTGTGTGTGTGTGTGTGTGTGTTAAAGTTTCGGTTGCAAAGACTCTTTTTTTTAAGTTTGTGGTTTGCTTGTTCACAATGACGCCGACTTCTTATTTTATTGCTTCCTTTCCCGACACTGTTCAACTATTCTAACAACTTTTGAATTCGGCCACAAAAAAACTTGGGAAATTATTGAGAAAACAATAAAAACCTTTTTGATATTTTCTTTATCTCCTCTCTTAGCCGACAAGAGTGAAAAAATTAAAAACCGGAAAAAATGTTTCGATGACAATACGCCTTTCTTTCCTTGTTGCCTTGTTGCAGTTTGTTTGTTTGTTTGTTGCCTGTCTTTACTTAATAATTATGATTAGATTTTCACGAGAAAATCTTACTTTGCTGTTTTTATAACAGATATCGGCTAAGCCTTGAGAGTCAAGGATAGATAGATAGATAGATAGATAGATAGATAGATAGATAGATTCTGTGTGCAAAAAATATTCACCTACAGTAGAACTGTTTTTGTTTTTTTCTTAATTCTCCCCAAATCGGCTAATTATCGGATTTTGATAAAAATTTTCGCTATCCAAAGCAATAAATTATGAGGCTTCTTTTAAAAGACATTTTTTCTCAAAATTCTAAAGACATTATGGGTCCTGTTCTTATTGTTTTGTTGTAATACGCCAAACCCCCCTCCTCAATCATTTTGGTAATTTGACTCCTTAAATGAAGGTGCAGGTAAATGATTTTTACAAATTTTTGAAATTAAATCTATGGAGAATCAAATTGTATTTACATTTTTATAACTGTTTGACTATTTTGTTCGTATGGATGACTTATTTTTTAAGTATTTTTTACTTATAAACATGTAAAAAAAAAGGATAATATTGCTTTGACATCCGTAGACGAAATGAAGATGACTAGAATTTTGTTCAACTCAATAAATAAATTTGACTGATTAATTTTTTTAAAAAAGTATCTTATCGAAATAATACTTTTGAGTCAATTTTTTTTAGTGTGATTTTTCATTGGATGTTATTTTTTACGGAGGTCCTCAAGAAAACCAATATAAAAAATGTCACTATCATCATCATCATCATCATCTCGCGCCATCAGCACGGATATCCCTGACCCTCTCTCGCCATCCCTCCCTATCGTCCATCGCTTCTGGCAGGTCCTCAGGGCTGCATCCCGTATCCACACAGAGCTGCTGTGTGTAGGTTCGAGCAAGTCGCCCTGCCTTTGCTCCACCATGTGAAAGGGTCCACAAGAGTACATCACTTATGAGCGCGTCCCTACTTCTCCAGCAGTGTCCTGCATATTTTCGAAGAATCTATAAACGTAAAAGACCACATATTATCACGCTTTTTATCATTCATAACATTGTTGATGTAAAAGTACACACACGCACACAGACACACACACACACACACACACACACACACACACACACACACACACCGGCCCATTGGCATAATAGTTAGAGTTTTCGTTAATGGCCTAGGAGACTGGGGTTCAACCCCAGGTCTAGTCATGCCAAAGATTCAAAAGATGGTACTTGATGCATCCTTGCTTAACACTCAGCATTATAAGGTAAGGATCAAGAGTAAGTGGAGCAATCTAGGGCAAGGAGTAGTTCCCTCCCTTACACTAGGTGTGGTAGCTAATGAAAAGGGAACCTTTGGGTCGCCCTCGACTACGGTCGACCAACTTATATACATATATATATACATATATATATATGTATATTTAGGCAGCATTTCTTCGTCAATGCAAATTTCATTAAACATAATAGATATTTTATGCCTACATATTTTCTTCTTGACCCGTTCGAATTCCCGTATTACTTTTATCGTATTCGGGGGGAATTGATTTAGGTATTGTCCATAGTTGCATGTATCCCTAGTACTTTCTGCCCAACTTTGGGCCATCATCAGGGGAGAATCTATTACAAAAGTGATGTAACTTTTGTTTTAGCAAATTACTACTGTGTAAGGACGTCTTTGCTGTTGGAGATTATGGCGTTTACTTTTAAATGTAATTCTGTAAATAGTGCCAGTAGCTAAAGATATTTAAGTACGTTAGCACTGGTTTGAAAATTAATTCTATTAAGTGCTGGTTGCAGGTTTCTAATATATAGTGCTTCGAGAATCTGAAGTTTTTGTTTATTATTTTGATGTTCGAGTATTGTTGTGTTGTCGTGAGAATTTTTCGTAGTTGTGTTGTTGGGCATGAATGTTTTTTTAAATGCTGAGCTATTGAACTTGTGTCAGAAAATTACATTGTAAGTCTCCTCGACAGGGTAGTTGAGGTTAAACCAACATATATATTATTATTATCAGAGATACAATCTCCTAGGGGACATTTAAATTTATATATAACGTTGGTTTTTTGCAACACCCCAATCGAGGGAGAGGAGTTATTTCTAATGACCAAATTCGAGGTTTTAAACTTATTATAATATATAATAAGTTTTATTTTTTTATTAGGATCAGTGGGGAGTATGTTTTTGTGAATCAATGTTTTCATTATTTTTTCATCGGATTTATAATCGTAGTGCATTTGGTTACGATAAAAAAGTTTGATATATGTTTGTTGACTGGATGGAGTAGTACACTGTTTATTTTGTTGGTTAACATTTTTGATCATACGTTTAATTTGTTCATCAACAATATAGTTAGGAAACCCATTATCGATGAGAGCCTGTTTTATGTTTTCTACCTCTTTATAAAATATTGTTTTGGAGGAGGAGATTAGTTTGGCACGGGATATTAGATTACGAATAATTGCTTTTTTATATCTGAAGGGGCATTCACTTTTAAAGTTGAGGGTACAGGAGTTATTACTAGACGCTTTTTTGTAAGTGGAGGTAGTGAAGTTATTATTGTTGTTAGTATCAATGAGAACATCTAAAAAGGAAATTTTATTGTTTTTGTTTAGTTCATGAGTAAAGTTAACAACTGAATTGTTTTGGAAGGTGTCTTGTAGTATGTTGATTTCGTTAATATTATTAGTAAGAATAAGGATATCATCAACATATCTTAGGTATATTGGAGGTTTTTTTTATGCTATTAAAAATTCTATTTTCGAGATCTGACATGTAGAAATTACTGAAAATGGGGCCCAGGACAGACCCCATAGAGAAAGTACTAGGGATACATACAACTATGGACAATACCTAAATCAATTCCCCCCGAATACGATAAAAGTAATACGGGAATTCGAACGGATCCAGAAGAAAATCATCATCATCATCATATCGTGCTGGCAGCACGGATATCCCTGACCCTCTCTCGCCACTCCTTCCTATCGTTCATCGCCCTAGGCAGGTCTTCAGGACAACATCCTGTATCCTCACACAGCTGCTGAATGTACGTTCGTGCTGGTCGTCCTGCTTTTGCGCGGCCGTGTGTGGGGATCCATAAGAGTACATCTCTTATGAGTTCATCTCTGCTTCTCCAGCAATGTCCTGCATGTCTGGTTCTCCTAACTTGAATAGATTTCGTGATAGGGGGCAGGTGGCCGTACAGTTGGTGTCTCGTGGGGTGCCGCTGCCAGGTAATGAAATTTGCATATATGTATATGTATATGTATGAGTGCTCGTGACACTGAAACTTAGAGAAAGTGTAAGTAATTCGAATAAAAAATAAAAATAAAATGAAATAAAGGATTATTTGCTCCAAACTCTGAGTTTGATGGTTCCTCTCATCAGTTGAGATTTATCGAAACATCATCTAAGTTGGCAACTGAGTACTATTAAGTACTCTCCGAAACAAACGACACACGTGACAAAATTTTGGTCACATGAGTTAATCTGGCGATAAATTACAAAGTAAGCTTTTGGCTTGATAGATAGATAGATAGATAGATTTATGAGTGTGCGTGTAAGTAAAATTGTAAAAAAAAAGGTCAAAGAAAGAAAGAAAGACATTTCATTTGAAAACAACTATTCAATTGTTTGTTTGTTTTTTTTTTGTTTTGTTTTGTTAAGGTTTTTTGTTTGTTTGTTTGTTTTCAATTGTGGCCTCAATTTCTCTGCGATTTGCATGCAAACGTTTTCCACCTGACTAATGGAAGAAACTGTTGCCTTCCCCAAAAAGTCAAGGAAAAATCAACACAATAAACAATAAAGAAAAATAAGACGACAGACAAATAATACAGTAAACGAATAATAAATAAAATAAGCTTCACTGGTTTCTTGATCAGATTTCACTGACAAGACAATCAGTTTGTTTTTTGTTTTTGATTGTTAAAAGTAGAAACAGATAATTCCTTATGTGTTGGTTTTAATTATTTTGAACAAAAAGCATATTCAAAGCTTTTCTTCCGGTTGTTCAAGACAGACGATCGGTCTTCATTGTCATTTACTATATTGACTGAGTCAAAAGGTCGACTGACTACTAAAAAGGCATTGCGTTTAATCTTACATAAATTTTTTCTTCTTTTTTTTTACATTCTTGGCGAATTTATGTTATTATAAATATTAAATTGTTGTTGTTGCTTTGCTTAACAGCTCGGGTCGAGTCGTTAACACTTTCACTTCAAACTAGAAAAGGCTTTAAGACATCTGATAAGGTTAACTGTTCTTCGTCAGACACAAGTTCAATAATGTGGAACATACAATGAGAAAAATAGCTTGAAAACACTCGACACTGAATTAATCTTAGTCAACTAACACTGTCGATGGGGCATTAGAATACGCTGACTGTATCCCCTTCAGATGGGTAAGAATACCCCACAAAAAGGGGGCGTCTGGGTATAACACTAATTTGCATCGGATAGTGAGGTTCTAGTTTTATAGCTCTGGAGAGTGTGGAGTACCCTTTCATTGCCATTACCCCCAGATAGGTGGTATCGATGGGTCAAAAAATTTGTTTAAAAATTATTCATATTCGATTGGACCGTGCGCAAAAAGAAAACTCTTAATAAACAACTTCAAAACTATAAATAGGAATGTACTGGTTGATTAAAAAATGTTACTATTCTTTGGAAAGTATCTTTATTAGAAAAGCAGAAATAATATTACAGAGAGCATCTGGGGAAGATTCTGATGATCTGTTGACTGATATGGTGAACAGGTAGAGACTTTAAAATAGTAATATCATTAGGAACTCCCCGAGAACTGTTGATATTTTTTAAACATCCTGGACAATGAACATAATTCCCTGACCACTTGATATAAAATAACTCTAGTGGAGTTAAAATTCCATTGAAATCAATCAGTCTTATTCTGCCGCAAGCTCCCTTAGGAAGGATCGTATTCACGACAAAATGCAACAAAGCATTCTTTTAGGCTTCCGTACTTTAGAATTATGGACGTTTGCTGTGAATCTGGTAAATACGTAAAAATTCTATGCAGAAATATTTGTCGTTTTAAGAAGAAAGAAATCTGTGACATTTTCTCAAAAGCATATGAATTAAAAATAGATAAATGAAAAAAAGACTGCTTTTTAAAAAAAAATTCATTATTAGTTTCGGAATTCAATTTAGGAAGAAAAACGTGAATCAATTCATTTTGACAAGGATAGAATTTTTTTCAGACACTGCTACATAATAGTTTTATCATTTTAGCCATAAACATCGTGTTGGTTCACATCTTTTTTGCTTGGTTATGTTAGTTGTGTATGCCTTAGTGAAAAAGAAAAAAGTAAAAAATGACCGGAATTTATCTATCTTTTTATTTTTCATTTATTTTTATTTTATTTATTCATTTTTTTTTATAAGTTTCTTTTGATCAGAATATAAGATATAGGAGGAATTTAAGTTCTAAGTCGAAAAACTAATAAATTGTCATGTTATATGTCTATAAAAAATAGCTCTATTATTATACAAAGAGTTTTAAAAGTTTCGGCCCTACCAAAAGTGGAAATGCTTCATCATCATCATCATCATCATCGTCATCATCATGTCGTGTCACTAGCACGGATATCCCTGACCCTCTCTTGCCACTTTTCCCTATCGTTCATCGACTCTGGCGGGTCTTCAGGGCTACATCCCGTATCCTCACATAGCTGCTGAGTGTATGTTCGTGCTGGTCGTCCTGCTTTTGCCCGGCCATATGTGGGGGTCCATAGGAGTACATCACTTATGAGCTCGTCCCTGCTTCTCCAGCAGTGTCCTGCATGTCTGGTTCGTCTAACTTGGATAGTTTTCGTGATGGGAGGCAGGTGGCCGTATAGTTGGTGTCTTGTGGGGTGTTGCCGCCAGGACTTGTTCAATATTGCTCACAACATTCTTGTGTAATTGCCGTTTAGCTTTTTCTCCAGCCATTTTCTAGCGTCCATGTAGTGCATCCATACAGCAGCATCGAAACGACAACTGCCTGGAAGAAACTGCGTTTCATTTTATCGGTTAGGTCTGATTTCCATATGATCGATAGCCTATTGATAGCTGTCCATGCCTTCGTTAGCCGCGTGTCGATGTCCTTTTCGGTTGATAAGACGCTGCTTCCTAGGTAAGTGAATTTGTCTTCTAGTTTAAGAGGGGTTCCGTCTAGTGGGGAGATGTCACCTGTTTGATTATAGCACATATATTCCGTTTTGTGTGCATTGATATGGAGGCCTATGCCTGCGGTTGCCCGTTCCAAACTATGCAGTATTGTTTCGGCTTGGTTGGTGTATTTTCCAGTATTGCTATGTCATCGGCGTAGTCGGCGTCGGTAATTGTTTTTGCGGGGTACCTTCTGTTTCTTTTCTTTGTCAGCTCGAAGCCGTTTTCTCTGATTTTATCAATCGATGTTCTAAGCACGTAATCTAGACAGATGATAAAGAGGTATGGAGCTAGCGTGTCTCCTTGTAGTACTCCTGCTAGAATGTCGAAGTATTCTGTGTCTCCATCCGGTGAACGTACTTTCACTTTGGTGTTTCGATTGAGAATCGTTCTCGCTGCTACGGTTTCTTTAGGTAGGCCGTATGCTAGTAGGATTTGTTCCATCTTTCCTCTGTAAATGGAATCGAAGGCCTTGGTGAAGTCGACAAATAGTAAAGTCGCTTGTATGTTTTTTGCCCGTACACCTTCAAGGATTCTACAGATGGTCAATATTTGTGAGGTCGTGGATCTATTTCTTCGGAAGCCATTTTGGTTTTTCCTAAGGATGTTGTCAATCTTGGGTTCTATGCGGTTGCGTAGTAGGGCATTGTAAATTTTGGCTGCTACGGATGTAAGTGTTATGTCTCGGTAGTTCTTGGCTAATCCGAGGTCACCCTTTTTAGGGAAGGGGAGGACGCATCCCTTCATCCATCTGTCTATCGGATTTTGGTTATAGACTGCGTTGCAGTATCGGAGCAGTATGTCGTCGAATTGTCTGGTCTTCCATACTTCTGGGGGAATCTCGTCCAGCCCTGCAGCTTTCCTATTTTTAATTTTTCTGAGAACTGAGTCGAGTTCTTTATGAGTGAACGGTCCTAGTTTAATATCCAATTGCTTACTAATTATTCTGGTGATTGGTTCATGCGTTACTTTCGGTGTGTTTCCTAGTAGGTTTACAAAATGCTGTTTCCACAGTTTTATTCTTTCCTGTTGGTTTGCAGCTTTCAGTTTTGCTTTGTCTGTGCTCTTCCTTCTACTCACTTCGTTTATTGTCTTCCAGGCTATCCTAGATTGCCTATCTTCCACTGAGTCTCTAATCTAATCTATTTGATTTTGTATGTATTCTGTCTGTTCCTTTATATATATGCCTGCTAATTGATATTGTGCCGTTTTTAGTTTTCGGGCATTTGTGTTTGTTGGGTTTTTTTGATAGTTTTTGGAGGCTGTTTTCACGAGTGCACGTTTTTCTCTCACCGCTAACGTTTCCCATGGGACTCTATATTTAGTTTTGGGTTTTGTTGGAATACACTTCGCTGCTGCCTCGAGTTGCGGATTGACGAAATTCTTATATTCGTCATTTGGGGTACGTTTTTCTGTCTTCTCTTGTAGTGTCTCGAATCTGTTTCTTAATTCTACTAAATATTTATCTCTTATCTCTGTTGATCAGAAGGGCCCAGTCATAGTGTTTGGTGGTCGCTGTTCGTGTGGCGTTTTTTCGTAGGCTTAGACTATTTTTGCCGTGACTATTCGGTGACCGGAGGACACACCCTTGAAAGAGGAGTATGCCTCGCAATTGATTGCACTATTTTTCCATTTCTTGTTTATAAGAACGTAGTCTATCTTTGCTTTACTATTGTTCGCGTACGTTTAGGTCCATAATTTGCCCTCCCTTTTTTGGTAGTTTGTATTGAAGCATGTTAATCTATTTTCTATCATGAAATCTGTTAGATGTTGCCCATTCCTATTTAACGTGTTGTGGAGGCTGTATTTGTTGTTTCCGTTTTTGCCTATTTAGGCATTCATGTCTCCGCCAATGACTAACAGGTTGTGTTTCGGAATGCTACGCACTAATGAGGATAGCTCATCGTAGAAGGCGACTAGTTCATTTTCTTCACTAACATCGGTAGGGCTGTAGCAGGAGATGATTGTTGCTCTGGGGTTGCCATTAAACGTAGCTGCAAACATGCTAGGTTGTATTCTCTCAATGCTATTAAGTGTTTTTAACGCTCTAGGTCCTATAAGCATTCCTACCCCTCCTACTGTGGCATTGACAGAGTTTTTCCATGCCGATACAGTGGATAGCGTCCATCCATTGCCAGTTTCGTGATATTTGATATCTTCGGTGAGCGTGTATCAGTGTTCTTGTATGCATATTATGTCTATCTTATGTTCTACGGCCGATGCTGTTAGCTCTAGTAGTTGTCCTATTCTATTTAAGGCCCTTACGTTAAGTGTCGCTATTTGTATTGTTTGTTTGCATTTTAGTATTATTTTTTTTTTGAGCTCTGTAGCTGATTTTTCGAACACTGAGGCCAGGGCTCCAACCTTAGCAGGACGCGCCCCCTTTTTACCCGCGCAAAGAGCGATGCGCTTTATGTATGTGGTTTGAGTGTGGGTCATGGTTATCTTTCGATGGCTGTTTTTTTTTTTTTTCTCTTCGATAGAAGCCACTCTTATGGATGAGCAGCAGTAGTTCCCCGATCGAACTAACGATCCTGAGCGTTAAGTCGCAAAACTCACGTCCAGGACCAGTTTAGGTATTGAGTTTGGCCGTCAATGGGTTTATTCAAATACCTTTACGTCCATCATGCTACTTCCCATGCGTACATAAAAAGAAAAAAAAAATTTTTAAATTAAAAAAAAAAGAGGGGGCTTTAATTTCCCTTAAATTTTAACTTAGTTAAAGTCCAGGACTAAGTTACATTAGTCAGAGTTTTCGGTATATTTTCACCTGTCTTCTCATACTGGTACTGAAATGTGTTTTATTTTATTTTATTTATTTATTTTTTTTTTTTTGCGGCATTAGGACTTTTACCTTGGCTTTTTAATTTTTCTACTAAACTACTGTGGGGGGGGGCTTTAAGAATTTTATAACTTTTAGAAATCTAAATATTTCGTCATTATTTTTTTTTTTTTTTTTGTTCACTGACAATTTGGACAGAGTCATATATTCAATTTGGGTAAGAGCGTCTTTACATTTAAAACAGAGTTTAAGGAATATTTTACAAAGAATAAAACAGCATACAATTTTGTAAAATTTTCAGCATTTTAAATTAGTAGGACTTAAAGACATACTAACCAATATTGAAGCTATTTTCTGCTGGCATAAGCGAGTTTTCATCATTTCTGTTCTGCTTTACTGTTTATTTACTAATGAATTTAAATATATTTTGGAGACGGTCTACTGTTTGAGAAGAGGGAAACTAGGTATTTCGTCATTTGGTGGTGGGGGGTTGTTTTGGTGTGGTGGCATTGGGGTTTTTGCCGTGTTCGCTAACATTTGGACAGAGTCATATATTCAATTTGGGTTTACAGCAAGGGCGCCCCCACATTTAAAACACAGAGCCTAAGCAACACTTTACCAAGAACAAAACAGCACACAACCCTGTAAAACTTTCAGCATTCCAAATTAGTAGGACCCAAAGACATACCAACCAACATTGAAGCCCCCTTCCGCTGGCACAAGCGAGCCTTCATCCCTTCTGCTCCGCTTCACCGTTCATCCACAAATGAATCCAAATACAGCTCGGAGACGGTCCACCGTTTGAGAAGAGGGAAACTAGGTACTTCGTAATTTTTCTCCTTTTCCCCTTCGTCTTTCTTGTTTTGCCTTGGTGTGGTGGCATTGGGAAATGCTTAAGGCTGTGAAAACTACAAGTGTTCATTGAATCTCAAGTTTCTTCCTTAAAATTCGATAATTTTGTTTTTAAGGATTATCCACGCCACTTCTTGTGGGTACAGAACTTCTCGTATGTAGCTACTGATAGCTTAATGCGGTATTTTATTAATTTTATCTATGTGTTTGCTGTCACACGATAGAAGTTATGGATAGAGAAATATACAAAAAAGTTACTCTGTTAATTATTATAAGCTGGCTAGTACCTGTCAAAATGATTATTTACGTATGGATCGGCACCTCTGCCTAGGATCATAATATATGTGTGTCCAGATCAAAGTGAAGCACCCGTGCAGTCTACCAAACATGAAAGTGAAACATCAATACACTTTGCCTAACATCAAAGTGCTATTCCCCACTCTCTGTCTAGGACCAGAGCGTAGCTACCCAGCCTTTAGTCCGAGATCTTTGTACAGAATTTCTCCCTCCTGGTCCTTTGGTTTCAGCTCCGGGACAATACCTCCCTATCGCACTATCAGGATAGAATCTTAGTTGTTAATCAATTGCATGCCAGAAGCTGAATAATGGATACATTTTGCTTACTGATTGCTGTGTTTAATGGCATACTGACCTTCGCGCGTTATTTAGTGCTAAAGCTATCATTATAGAAGCCCAATCGTGTTAACTGGGGGAATAAGAAGGTTCACATCTTTCCCAAAGGTATTTGTTCGAAGGTGAATGTAGTACCGCGACTGGAATTCGTACCTGCTTACTTCCAGCCCTCCTGATACTTTGGGGGGGGTATCCATATTTACCAACCCCTCCGCTCGAACAGGATATGACTCAAGGTCAATTTTTAAGCGGAGTTTAACAGGTTTGATTTCAGAGTTTTCCTTCTTCTAGACTAGTTGCCCCTCCAAGGCTGAAGAACCCAGTCTGCCCCACTATTTACCCATAGATGGAGGGAGAATAATTGGATTCATACGTTTCCCAAGGGTATTAGTGCGATGTGAAATGCAATCAGCCGCGTCCGGGATTTGAACTCGTGTCGCCGTGTCCATTTCCTACGACGATCATATTTTTGGGGGTATTTCAGATCTTATACACGCCAGTACAATAATCTCCTTTACAGAAAGAGTGCTCTGTATCCGTCTACATATATATATATATATATATATATATATATATATATATATATATATATATATATATATATATTATCATCCACAGACAGACTGTTTCGTTGTATCACAACTCTTCAGTGCTTAGATGTGGCACAAGGCCATATGAAAGGGGCACCCAATCAGAACAATTCTTCAATGTGGCAAGACACGTAGGACGCTTGAAGCTGGGATCGAAACCCGCCCAACTTTATGTTAGACTTATATATATATATATATATATGTGTGTGTGTGTGTGTGTGTGTGTGTGTGTGTGTGTGTGTGTGTGTGTGATATGAATACTTGCAGCTGGGAAAGCAACGCCTGTACTGTTAATAGACTTCATCAGGTTATAACCCTGTTGTCAGTCCTTTTTAAATCAAATCATAATGATTACCAACTTTGAGCATCCATGTAGTTCTTTAGGATACCACCGGGCTAGATCTTCTTTCACAGTGCGTGAATATGTCTGCCTGAATGATCTTCCAGATTTAAACTTATCGCCATGCAGGTGCAAGTAGCCGTCTGAAAATAGGATGGAAAGTTTATTTTTTAACAATAGCAGCATCTATGCTATCATAGAGTGAAATGGTGAACATCGTGCCTTTGTAATTGAAACTCATGTCACTATGTGGTAACATCCAGTGACGGGCTTGTTTAGCTGATCTCTTTATATTTACTTCCTCTGGGGAAAGACAGTCTTTAAAAGTAAGGCGAAATCATTGCAACAATACCAGAAGCAACGACTTGGCAAGTCCGGTATGATTGAGAATAGCTTGTGTGATCAGGCTTTCGATGACAGAATATTTAAAAGAAACTGATGGCAGTTACAAAAGAAAATGACAAATATTGTTTTGTTATTTGAGGGTTTGTTGTTTTTTTTTCTTGTTTTCTTTTATATGCGTGTGCATGTATGTGTATTTGTGTGTGTATGCTTATATATATATATATATATATATATATATATATATATATATATATATATATATATGATCTCGTGAAAATTAATTTTGAATACAATCTACGTTTTTTTAGTTACGTTCCGAATCCGAGAGAACATTCTGCCTAGAACTATATATATATATATACTTACAGAAACAGAAACAGTCTTCAGTGTATGATTTTTTTTTTTTTTAATTATTTGCCAATGTTAAACCTTTTGGGTTTTTATTTTTGTTTTTGTTTTGCTTTTTGATTTGGCTTTTGTTTGTTTTTTTATTTTTTTCAGCCTTCACCTGGACGTATGAGTTATTAAATGAAACGAAAAAGATGAGAAAGTTTTAAACATTCCATTCCCGTTAGTAGCGTTCTATTTCAAACCTGTGTGATGTAATAAGCGTTCGAAAACTTATTAAAATGTCTTTTATTATAAAACAAAAGCTACTACATAATGCCTTATAATTCCCGAGCTGACGTGGTTCGTTTGCTAGCTGAGCGGTTTGATACTAAGTCTAACGTAAAGTTTCGATCCCAGCTTCAAGTGTCCAACGTGTCTTAGCCACACTGAAGGGTTATGATACAACGAAACAGTCTGCCTGTGGATGACAATATATATATATATATATATATATATATATATATATATATATATATTGACAACATTTCTTCATTGATACATATTTGGTTGAACATAATAGATATTATTTGTCTACATATTTTTTTGTTAATCTTTCGAATTGCCGTATTGATCTTATGATATTCAGTGGGAATTGGTTGATAAATCTTCCATAATTAGTTATTTCCCAAGTACTTTCTGCTCAACTTTGGGCCATCATCAGGGAGGATGTATTATAAAATTGATGTAACTTTTGTATGTACATTACTACTTTGTAAGAAGACCATTTGAACTGTTATATCGTGTAGCGTTTACTTTTCGAATTTCTTCCTATAAATAGCATCAGTTGCTAAAGACAATTAAGTACATTAGCACTGGTTTCAAAATTAATTATATTATGTTTGTGTTGTATGTTCCTAATCTGTAGTGCCTCGAGAATCTGTAGTTTTTGCTTGTTATTTTGATGTTCGAATATTTTTGTGTTTTCGGTAAAAAAAATTTCCGTAATGCTGTTGTTGGGCATGAATGCTTTTTTTTAATGGTGTGCAATGGAACTTGTATCAGAAAGGTGCATTGTAAGTCTTCTATAGGGTAGTTGAGGTTAAACCAACATATATATTGTTATTTTCAGAGATACAATCTCCTAAAGGACATTTAAATTGATATATAACGTTGGTTTTTTTGCAAAAACTCCAATTATTTTTAATGACTAAGTTGGAGGTTTTAGATTTATTATAATATATAATAGGTTTAATTTTTTATTAGGATCAGTGTGGAATATGTTTCTATGAATCAATGTTTTTAATATTTTTTCATCTAATTTATAATTGTAGTGCATTTGATTGCGGTAAAAAAAAAGTTTGATAAATGTTTGTTGACTGGGTGGAGTAGTACAGTGTTTATTTTGTTGGTTAACATTTTTAATCATAATTTGTTCATCAACAATATAGTTAGGAAACTTATCATTGATGAGAGCCTATTTTATGTTTTCTACCTCTTTATAAATATTGTTTTGGGGGAGTAGATCGGTTTGGGACGAGATATAAGGTTATTAATAATTGCCTTTTTATATCTGAAGGAGCATTCACGTTTAAAGTTGAGGGTACAGGAGTTATTATTTGAGGGGTTTTGTAAGTAGAGGTAGTGAAGTTATTATTGTTGGTATTATCAATGAGAACATCTAAAAAGGAAATTTTTTTGTTTTTATTTAGTTCATGAGTAAAGTTAAAAACTTAATTTTTTTGGAAGGTGTCTAGTAGTGTGTTGATTTCGTTAATATTTTTAGCAAGAATAAGGATATCATCAACATATCTTAGATATATTGGAGGTTTTCAATGCTATTAAAATTTTTATTTTCGAAGTCGGACATGAAGAAGTTATTGAAGATCGGGCCCAGGACAGAACCCATAGATACCCCATCTGTCTGAACGTAAATATTACCAAGATGGTCATAAAATAGAACTTCAGTAATGCATGTTAGGAGTAGTTTTCGAAGTATATTAGGGTTGATTTTAAGAGGAGGGAGAGATGGGTTATTATAAATATTATTTATGATAATATCAATTGTTTCATTAACAGGTACATTAGTAAATAAATTTTCGCTAATATTCTCTTATTGTGTTTAACTGTCAGAAGAACTTGAATTAATTCATGTGTAGATTTTATGTTATATTTACTAGGTAAGTAGGGTGAAATAAACTGTTTTATTATTTTTGTGAGTTCATAAATCGGTGTAGGTATTTGTGATATAATAGGGCGCAGAGGAGGGATTAGGTTATATATTTTTACGGCCCCGTAAAGATAGCTGGGTTTATAATCTCCGATTATTTTGGGTAGTTTTGTGCTATTAAATTCGGCATTATTAGTCTTGATTAGCTTATTAATTTCTGATTTTAGTTGGTTGTTGGGATTCTTATTTAATTTTTTTTGAATTTTATATGGTCATCAAGAATATTTTGTAGTTTTGAATGGGAGTCTGTTTTATTGAGCACTACAAAAATGTTTGTTTTATCTGCTTTATATATATATATATATGTGTGTGTGTGTGTGTGTGTGTGTGTGTGTGTGTGTGTGTGTGTGTGTGTGTGTGTGTGTGTGTGTCTGTGTCTGTGGTCTGTGTGTGGTTGGGCTGCAGTCCTTTCTTTTAAGCATGTTTGATTAAATGATAAAGACACATTTTGTCTATATCATTTGATTAAGATCCTTTCAAGTTTCCTGATAAGTGTCTTGATTTCAGGTTGGAATTGGCGGATGAATTTACCAAAATAACTCCATACTATTTCCGAATAACAATGATAAATTCCTAAATCTCTGCAGCCACAAACTGTCACAACCACAGAAGGATTTCCTCAACTTGCGTCCAACCTGTCATCTTTTTAAAGCATCAGCCATGTACAAAAACAAACTGAAACTGAAATTTTATATCAAAACATACTAAAAAACATTTTATTGTTGATATTGATTTCTTGTGTGAAATTGGGAACAGAATTATTTTGAAAGTTCTCTTGTATTGTGTTATAAAAACCTAAAAACTTTCAAACTTTTTAAAAAAACAACACTCTTTATACACATGCAAGCAACCCCTGATGATGGCCTATGAAATGTACGAAAGCGCTCCGGACAACTTTGGTAAATTCATCTACCAATTCCAACCTGAAACCAAGGCACTTAGCCGGAAACTTGAAAGAATCTGGATAAGATTATCTTGACAAAATTTGTCTTTGTTATTTAATCAAACATATATATATATATATATATATATATATATATATATATATATATATATATATATATATATATCATGAAATACGTTACGTTTTTAAAGTAGATTTTGAACATTAATTACGTCAAACAGTTTCGGAACAAAACGTCACTAACGGAAATAGAATATTAGAAACTGTGTCATTTTTCGCTTCATTATAAAAATTGCCAAAAATTTCAGCTGTAAATAAAATCATCCTCTGAATACCTATTTTTTTATATCGATACATACACACACATATATATATATATATATATATATATATATATATATACTGTAATTTGCTTGGAGCATTGCACAGTTTTATTTTATTGAATTGTATTAATTTATAGGGCTATTGCAATGCGAAACAATAACTTTTTGAGTCAAATTAATTTCAAAGCGAAAACTTAATCGTCAGAGACTTTTTTTAAATGAATTTGGCGTTGTACGAGATGCCTTCAATAAGTTTCCAGACTTTTTTTGTACAGGCATTTAAAATTGTCCTAGACTCTTGTTATTTCTATACATCTTATGAGATTACTGACCAATTTTTATTATTTCAGGTTCAAATGAACAGTTACAGCAGCAATGGGAATACACCCTACTAAAGCCTCATTGTCACAGCTGGTGAATTTCAAAAATGCAATCTGACACTTTAGAAGAACGATATGCAATAAAATTCTGTTTTAAACTTGGAAAAAATGCCAGAGAAACGTATGGAATGCTTCAGACTGCTTTTCGACCATCATGCAAGAATCGGGCATCGGTTTTTGAGTGGCATAAGAGATTCAAGGAAGGCAGGGAGTCTGTGAGGGATGATGAGAGGTGTGGGAGGAATAAGGAAGTCAGAAAACCAGAGTTGATTGGCCAAATAAAGAATTTCAAGGATAAGGACCGTCGTGTGTTTATAGAGACAATAAGTGCACAGTTTGATATCAGTGTGGGAACTGTACATACAATTATTCACGAGGATCTGAAGATGCGGAAGATTTGCGTGAAGTTTGTCCCAAGGGTGCTCAGAGAATATCAGAAAGAAAGACGTTGTCATGACAGTAGGGAGCTGGTCGAGCTGATCAATTCAGATCCCGCAGTTCTTGATGCTCTGGTGACCTGCGATGAAAGCTGGATCTACTGCTATGACCCAGAGACCAAGAGACAGAGTTCCCAGTGGAGGCATGTTGGCTCTCCCAGACTCAAGAAGGCCAGACAGAGCAAATCCACCCACAAACTTTTGATGATCCCTTTTTTTTGACAGCACTGGCATGATCTACATGCACTGGGTTCCCACTGGACAGACAGTCAACAAGGAATACTATGTTGAGGTTTTAAGGGAGTTCAGCAAGATATTCCGTCGGAAGAGGCCAGTACTCCTCAAATCGGGTCAGTGGCATTTCCACCAGGACAATGCACCAGTTCACAACTCCACCCTTCTCACAGACTATTAGACCAAGATGGGCATCAAGACAGTTTGTCACCGTCCCTATAGTCCAGACCTTGCTCCCTGTGACTTTTGGTTATTCCCTAAGCTCAAGGAAAAACTTAGAGGCTGTCGTTATGAGACAATTGAGGAGACGAAAGAGGCTGTGACGAAGGGGATTGACACGCTCACACAAGAGGACTTCCATGGGGCCTTCTAGAAGTTGTTGGAACGGTACAACAAATGCATTACAGTCAGAGGAGATTACTTCGAAGAGGACTAGAGTTTCATGTGTGTACTATCAATAAAAGTGCCCATACAAAATAAGTTTGGAAACTTATTGTTCAAATTTTTTTTTTAATTTGTGAATATGGGGTCATGTGGGTTGTAGGAACGCCATGCTGGATGTTGTAACTATGGTGTCACGTGAGGTGTTTAAACTCGATGCAGAATAGATGTGTCTTCAATTGTCCTTATCAATTTCATTTATTTTTTTTATTTTATTCTTATTTTATTTTATTTTTTTAAAACTTAGATATGTATTTAAAGAATGTGCATGTTAATTAATGATATATTCAGTATTTAATTCTAACCTATTGTTAATCTGAGGGTTTAACTTAGCTATTGATAAAGCCTCTTTAATTCTGTGAATACCAACATTATATACTATTGCATCTATTTTTATGGAAAAATTATCATCATTTTTTTTTTTTTTTGCATTTAATTAAATATTTATGGAATGAGGATGTACATGTGTTGATGTGTTCTTTAATTCTGATGTGGAGGGGTAAGTATTAAAAAATAAATAAATAAAATAAAATGAAATTGATTTGAACAAATGAAGTCACGTCTATTCCTAAAGTGGCGTCCTAACATCCCACGTGGCACCATGTTTACAACGTCCCTAAAAAATTTAAACATACAACACCTAGTTCATTTTTTAAAAGTCTCTGACAATTAAGTATATATATATATATATATATATATATATATATATATATATATATATATATATCCTAATCTAACCGAACCAAACAATCGTTTAGAGTGACACGTTAAAGAATCTAAGGAGTTGTCTCCCTTGTTGACATTTAAAATTTTTAAAATTTTTATTCCCATATAATTGTTTACTAAGTCTAGCCGTTGTAATCCTGCAAGTTGGCATGGGAATTGAACGCTTACACATACGAAGGTATTTTATAATGGTGACGTGGGAGAAAAATATCGGCGTGAAATCGGATTTCGCACTGATCATATTCATCACACAAATATTTCTTCTTCTATATCGTTATGACCTGATCGAAGAGGTTACGTTTGATAACAGTGAATAAAGAAACGAAAAAAAAAAACCAGTGACGCGTTTAATAACAATGGTGGCTGTTGTTAACTAAGAAATGACATACGCCGCCATTTTCTGGTTTTAGCGCGGAAAAATATGCCCGTCACGTTCCGTCTCGGGCCATCAGCTGACAAGGGGAAAAAATATACCTAGAGAATTGGGTCTACATCAAGTCCGATCTGACTGTGAGTAATTAAATATGTAAAAGAAAAGAAAATATTTAAACAATGAAACTGTCATATTATTCAAAAGTAGAACGGTAAATTATGATCCGATTTCTATTTGAGGGTGGATTGAATTAACATAGCAAAAATAGCACATAGTAGCGAGATTTTCGTTTGTACAAATAATTAGTGAATAACGAAAAAGAAAAAAGAGAAGAAAAAGCAAAAAAAAAGGCGGGAAGAGAAAGCAAAGCGAACAAAAAGAGGAAAAAACAGTGACTGGGAGAAGAAAAAAAGAAGGAAAATAGAGAAAGAAAAAAAGATGAGAAAAAAGAGAAAATGGAGAAAAAGTCAAGAAAATAAAAGAATAAAAGGAGAAAAACAGAATAGAAACATCAGGAAATGAAAAAAAAATGGTGGGGATGATACAATCAAAATGGATATTATTAGGTATCTATTACCAAAGTATTGAAACTCTTTAACCAGATATTAAATGGAAACACCTCTGTAACCGAAAACAAATGTATAAGTATATTTAAGTGGTCTATTAATTTTTTGACTTTCACATATTTTAGTTACAGAGTTTAAATGTAGAGTTTCATAATAAATTACGCCAAATAACATCCGTTTCGATTGTATAATGTTTCACTAAAAATTACTCACTTCACAAAGTAATCATACTCTCAGCTAGATACTATATTTATTGCAGTTGCAGCATTATTAGTGGAAATAATAGTAATATCAAAAAATCCAAACGGATATTATTAGATATTATTCATTACCAAACTCTGCAGCACTGAAAGACTGTAATCCAAAATGTTTTTGTTTTATTTGTTTAACAGCATATATGAGTAATCCAATGCCGAAATTTAATCAATTTCTAAATGTTTAATTGTGATCATGACTCTATTTTTAATGTTTCATTGAATTTTTTTCAATTATACTTTTATTTTCCTGTAAACATTTGTTTGCATACAATCTGATAGTTTTAAGTATTCCTATCAAATACAAATAATCTATACACAATATTATGGTTTCAAGTAACTATTCCCCCTTTAATGATATTATTTGTTTCCACCGTTATATAGGATTCTTATCTAGTGCTACTAATTTTCAGACCAATCCAATTCACGTATGAAAGGATTCCGAACAGGTATACCACTCCCGGTCAGAGTGAAACTTGGAGAAATGGTAATGAAGGAGTGACTCCACACTCCCAGGAGTTTCAGAATAACAGATTCGTTTTCTTTGTTTAATGGCATATCAAACTTCGTGGGTTATTTAATTCTAAAGCCATCCTTGTAGAAAAATTGTTGTGCTTCCATCTAATCCATATCTGGCGTGGGGGATAAGATTGTTCATACCTCTCCCAAGGTCATTAGTCCAAAAGTTAACGTAATAGTGCGACTAGAGTTTGAACTCGTATACCTCGATGTCAGCTTCTAGCACATTAGCCACAACGCCACATGGACTCCCCCTTTAGAACTACAGCCTCACCATCAGATTCAGTTAAGTCACATACCCAGGATAACCCTTTTGGAGTATTAAATTTCTTTTCTTTTTTTTTATTGTACTATTATTTGATTATAACCATCTATAATATAATATCAAGTATTTCTATTCAATAATAATAATAAAAATTTGTTTGAACAATTATATAGTATCAGGTATTCTTATCTAATAATATTCAATTTTCAAATCTATTTGACACATAGTTTGGACCCTAACAGGTACTACGCCACTTCGGGTCAGAGTTGACGTTGGGATGATTTTTGAAAGACACTCCCCTCGGCACAGAACTCCAGATCTGCAGCCTCATTTTCTAAATCAGTTTAGTATCATTCCTAGGACATATTTTTAAAGGGGGTCTTACCCCACTTCAGAGAACGCATTAGCCCAATCGGCGTGAGTGCGTATGCGTGTACGTGTGTGTGTGTGTGTGTATGTGTGTGTGTGTGTGTGTTCACGACATCTGTTCCTTCCCGTTTTCTCTTGCTCTACTTCTAATTCGTTTTTCTCTTATCCCTTCCTTCTTCTTCTTTCCTCTAATTGTTCAGATTTTTCCTGCTCTCTCTCTCTCTCTCTCTCTCTCTCTCTCTCTCTCTCTCTCTTTATATATATATATATATCTAAGAAATGGACACAGCTATGGGTAAATAGTAGGGCAGACTAGGTTCTTCAGCCTTGGTGAGGCAACTAGTCTAGGAGAAGGAAAACTCTGAATTCAAACCTGTTAAAGTCCGCTTAAAACTGACCTTGTGTGACATCCTGCCTGAGCGGAGGGATTGGTAAATATATATATATATATATATATATATATATATATCTTTCCTTTTTCTCTCTCACTTCTTTAACATTTTTCCTTTCTTTTTTTTCTTCTTTTCTCTCTCATTAATCCTACATCCTATACTTTCCTTTCCTTTCAACCACTTCCCCTTTATTCATATCCTTATCATGGCTAAAAATAAATGATGGTGGCATCCTCTTACGCATCTATTTTAAGAAGTTGAAGGATGGTTTGCGTCTTCGACTGATTAAAACCACTCCATGTTAAACGAAATAGAAATAATAATCAGTATAAATATTTTGGGGACTTGTGATAGCACGGGTAGGATTTATAAAATGCCTTTGAGCTTTCTTTAAATCACCTCTTGTCTACTTATACAATTGGAAAATATCCCACACATATACACCCCGCACACACATGCAGAGAGAGATAGAGAGGGGGTTGCAACATAAGGTAATTTTTAAGCGGAGTACAGCTGGTTTGAATTCAGTCTTTTTCTTCTCCTAGACTGGTTGCTTTACTTAAGTCTGTCCTATTTACCCACTCTGTATATATATATATATGTGTGTGTGTGTGTGTGTGTGTGTGTGTAATTTGGCATTGAATAACCTCAAAAAAGTTGATAAGCCATAAAACTCAACCAATCAAATCTTATTTCGATTTTTATTATTATTCTACTTCTTCCGAGTTTTTTCCCGCCAGTTTTAACGGGTGTTTTTTTCCCACCAGTTTTAACGGGTGGTTTTTCACTGAAATCTGAGTGACTACAAGTCTCCTCTGATCTCCAGGATTCTTCATAATTATTCTAGCTGATTATAACTATGGTCTGAGTGAACTCAGTTCTTTTTCTGGTCGCTTCTTCCAGACATTTCGGGACCGTTCCAAAAGCACCGACTACAATTTGCTATCACCGTCACTTTCCGGTTTTACAACTTTTTTGCTTGCTTTTTTTTAAACTCTCTTGCAAGATTTTTCAATCTTTCTGATTTCTTTCATTTTCTATCTTTAACCGATTGAACTGCAAAAATTCCTCTTGATGAAAAGTTCTTTTCTTCTGGATTATTAACAGTTATCTTCTAACCGAGATGGCGTGATCCATTACAGTGATTAATTTATATTACATCTGACTTACTGAATAAGAGATACTGAAAAGTTCTCGATACCAGAGAATTTTATGCGTTTCATTTTCTTAGACGGATTCTCGTTCGTGTATTGGTAAAATTGGTCAAATTTTGATCTCTTCTACAATTCTCAGTATTCTCTATTAAAAAAGAATTCACTTTCTCTCCACCGAGTTTCTCTTATTATTATTCAAAATATTTTCAGTAATTTTCATCACGGTCGAAATTTTAGATGTGCACCAATATATATATATATATATATATATATATATATATTATTTGCAACGTAAACAATAGATCGCTCACTCGATGGTGATACTTTGGCACTATTTTTATTCATAGTCTGACAAGATTACCTCCAACGAATGTCAATGAAAGGAAATGGTTTCACACTAAAAAAAAGACAAAAAGGAAGATATCCTGTTGAAATTATTACTCTTACCGTCTACACAGGTGATCTGGTACTTCTTGCAAATACACTTAATCAGTTTATCGGCTTGAGCTGTAGAAATACCGACTGCACTTCTGACTTTTTCAAATGTATGTGCCTCGAAAAATTACACATATGTACATATATATATATATATATATATATATATATATATATATCCTGGACGAGACTGATTGCATTTCACATAGCACTAATACCCTTGCAAAAGGTATGAATCCAATTATTCTCCCTCTAGCTATGAGTAAATAGTAGAACAGACTAGGTTCTTCAGCCTTGGTGAGGTAACAAGTCTTGGAGAAGGAAAACTCTGAATTCAAACCTGTTAAACTCCGCTTAAAAATTGACCTCGTGTCATATCCTGCCCGAGCGGAGGGGTTGGTAAATATATATACATATATATATATATTATAAATAGGATTTAGGATTAAATAACCATCAAGGGTTGATATGCCATTAAACCAAATAACTTAACCTTATCTATACTTTGGTTGCAATATCACATCTACTGAAAACGATGTCAACGTATGCATAGGTAAAGCATAGACTGCTTTTGACTGGTTAAAGACCATCTAATATCTCTGACAAAATAAAACGGGATTTCTTCCAAAATGTAGCTGTCGGTACTATTGCATTGTTGCACCACCTGAACTTGAGCGAAACACTTGGAAAAAAGCTAGATGAGTACTACACAAGGATGCTTCGTGCTGTTTAGCACGAATCCTGGAAATAGCCCCCCACCAAACAGCTGCTGTATGGCTACTTACCTCCCATCTCACAAAGCCTCCAAAAAAGACGAACAAGACATGCTGGAAATTGCTGAAGTAAGTAAAAACCCACAAACGATATTCTCTTGTGGACTCCTACATATGGACACACCAGTGTTGGCCGTCCAACAAGGACTTCTATCGGTCTGCTCTGTGCGATCATAGGATGCCATCTAGAGGACTTACCAAAAGCGACAACAGATAGAGACAGATAGCGAGAGGGAACCTGTGCTGTCAGCGCGCTTGGATGATGATGATCCATGCCTGTATATATATTTTTAACTGCAAATTCTGTTAATGGCATATTATTGCCATCCTTCACTATTTGAAACTTTTGCATTTGTCATCAAAATATCAACTGAAAAGCAAAAAAAGAAAAAAGATTTTTAATAATGACAGAATTTTTTTCGTTTTCTCCGCAGTAAAAAAAAGAATTTGATGTTTGTCGTCAGTCACGTCAGTGCCGGCCACTTGAGTGAACAGTGCCCCGGATTTGCTCATGTGATATACTACTCACTTGAAACACTGGTGCACTTCCGCAAAGAAGCGAGTTAGGGGGCAATGGCTGTGCCTCATCTGCTAATGACAGTATGAAACTAGATGAGTATGACAAAGCATAGGTACTGTGGTCGGAAGCGATTGAAAGTATTATTAATCTGTTTTTTAAGTTTCTTTGAAATCGATAAAGGATATCGGCCCAACCTTCTATGAAGGCCTTTTTTACCACATCTTGTTAAATATCTAATTTCTAAACAGAATTTTACAAATATATTTTTGTTAAAAATGTAACCTTGTTTATTGGAAAGAGCAAAAATAAAAAAGAGGAAGATAATCAATGTATTTTTCTCAGTCTGTTATATATATATATATATATATATATATAAGTAAAGTTAGCGAGCGTAATCGAGGGTGACCTGAAGGCTCCCCCTTTCAATAGGTGTAGGGGAGGGCGCTACTCCTTTCCATGGATTGCTCCACTTTACCCTAAATCCTTACCTTATTGTGCTGAATGCTAAGCAAGGTGGCATCAAGTACTATTTTTTGAGTCTTTGGTATGACTCGACCTGGGATTGAACCCCGGACTCTCGGACCATTGGCGAACACTCCAATGGCCTGGTTTTAAAAAAAGTTAGCGAACTTAGTCGAAGGTGACCCGAAGGCTCCTTTTTCGATAGCTACTACACCAAGGTGTAGGGGAGGGCGCTACTCCTTTCCCTGGATTGCTCAACTTAACCTTTGATCCGTACCTTAGAAGGCTGAGTGTTAAGCAAGGAGGCATCAAGTACCATTTTTTGAGTCTTTGGTATGACTCGACTTGGGATTGAACTCAGGTCTCCAGGGCCATTGGCGAAATAAAGTTGCTTTTAATTTCAATATTTCATTTATGCTTTTTAAATGATTTTTTTTTCAAATACATATTTGAAATAACTCTTACTCCATTTCATATCTCATCAAAACTAGCGACAGGGGTTGATCGAAAATTATGTATATATAAATATATATATAAGGTGATAGATAGATAGATAGATTTTTCTTTTGTTTGCATTTTTATCTTGTGCTATATCTAACAATAAAAAATTCATCTTTTTCAGAGAAGCAAAAACCTACGACATCAGCCTCGTTTTGACAGCACGTTCACCGGAAGTTGTGGTGGCCGTCCGTAATGTCATAATTGACAATTACATCCCTCATCGCCGGCGATTATTTCCTGCCCAAAATTTCCTCGATCAGTAACGTCACAAGAAGCTTCTTTTATTGTTTCCAGTCGGAACAATGGCGACCAGTGTTCAGTGGACAATGGTCGCCGTACGAGATGTCGACCTCGGGTTGTACTGATCCTCATAACTTTCATTTGCACAAACAGGCCTGCTTCGTTTAAACTCATGGCCGTCAGCCATGACATGAAATCATTTCCGGTCGATTCTTCTTTCTCACAACAATAGTCTTTTCTCTTTGGTCCCCTCCATTCAGAAGACAACTCCGGTAGACCATCCATTCAATGAATGAATGAACGAATAGAGAAGAAAGGAAGAGATTCACTTTCGGCGTAACTTACTGCCTGTAATTCAATACATGATTTTCTTGTTTGTGATCTATATCTGTAGATAAATCAATAAAGAGATTTAACTTTAAGCTTTTTGTTCTTTTGTTCACGGCGGTTATTTTCACCTTTTCTGTTCTCTTTTGCCATTTATCTAAGGGGCAGAGAGACGTGGTATGTATACCAATAGATTTCTTAAGAGTTAAAACTTTCTTTTTTCCGTTCATATTGCGTGTCCCCCAAAAGGTTTCCATGCGTCAATTATCAACTGTATAAAGGATTCTTCGGTTGTCAGGGGAAAACGGTAGGCTTTATCTTTTTAAAAAAGAGTGTACGTCTCTTTTATTGATACGATTTTTAGGTCTTATCGAAGAGAAATATTTACACGTAGGTAGATAGTACAAGGAAATAGTCTCTGTTTATTGTCTCTTACTTTGACAATATCTCACTCTTTTCATATCTATCTATCTTTCTATCTATTTATCTATCTCAGACTGTCACACTCAGCTGAATTACTTCATATCTGTTTATCTACCTCATTCAATTCCTATCAATCTTGCACAGTATCTTCTTTATCTAAGTTTCCGCATCGACACTCTCTTTATCTCTCTCTTCACACACACACACACGTATATATATATATATATATATATATATATATATATATTATCAACTATTATCAACTAGTACAATTATTATATATATATATATATCGAGAGATGAACAAATTGTTATGAAATTTTTTTCTGAAGTCAGAAAAGTCCTCAAATACTGGCCAGTAGAGCACGATAAAACCTAAAATCATAAATATTTATTCCCCCCGCCATGACAATCTCATTATTATTAGTTTCATAAATTTTTTAAATGAAAATATAATGGGACATGTTCTCAGTGGTAAAACGTATTTAATTTTTGATGGTTGGTTGGTTGGTTGGTTGGTTGGATTTGATGGCATATCAACCTTTGTAAGTTATTTAACGCCAAATCCATTTTTATGTGAATAATCTGTTCTATTTCAAGCAATTCACTTTAGCTTGAGTACACAGTTTAATTGTCAAAAACATTTCTATTTCAAAATATTCAGTTTAGTCAACCAGTTCTAATTCAGCTAATTCAGTTTAGCATAAGTACGGATTTTGTTAACACAACAAATCAGTTTAGTGTAAATACAGTTTCAAGGTCTAAAAACAGTTCCATTTCAAATAATCCAGTTTAGCATAAGTACAGTTTAAATGCAAGTACGGTTTAAATGCAAGTACGGTTTAATTGCCAAAAACATTTATTTCAAGCTATTCAGTTTAGTCAAACAATTCAGTTTAGCATAAGTATGCTGTTAGTTCTATTTAACCCATAGATATTGCTACCACTCCGGGCCAGAGTGGACCTGGAAGCAATGGCAATGAAGGGGTGCTCCGTATTCCCCAAAGCCCCGGCATTACTGGGATCTCACCAACAGATTGTTTAGTGTTATATCAGGACACTCGTTAGGTAGGGGGTCCTTATCCCTCTGCAGAGGTGCAGTCAGTGTATTCTACAGCCCCAGCCGACTGGGCAAATTAATTTTTGATACATCCTTATATATATATATATATATATATATATATGTGTGTGTGTGTGTGTGTGTGTGTGTGTGTGTGTGTGTGTGTGTGTGTGTGTGTGTGTGTGTGTGTGTGTGTGTGTGTGTGTGTGTTCACTAAGTCTGAAATAGGGCATGAATTATTTAATAAGAATGATTTTAAAATAAGTTATTACTGTAGAAAATATAAGCAGAATTTCATTGATATCTAATACAAAAATCCTGAACGTGCCACCAAGCAATCCGAACTAAAGATACAACTGTAAGGACCCTGAAAGATGTCCATTAGAGGACAACTACATATAAATGTAATTTTAAAAAGCCGTTGTAACTGATAGCGAAAATGAGGATAATGATAACGTTTTTTTCTTAAAGTGCTCAAATACTGGCCAATAGAGAAGGATAAAAATTTAAAATAAATAAATGTCTTTCATTACCTTGGCGGTTGGAAGGTTTCATTATGTCACGTGATATCCCACAGAGACCATAGAAATAAAATTACTACTATCCTCGTGTTCGAATTAACAGTAGCAAGGCGTCAAAGAATGACCGTTAAGAACAGATGTTTGTACTCGGTGACCTCCCTCGGGTCGCCTGACACGGGAAGGAAGAAGGTAGAAGCCAAATGATTGGCTGGGACCCTAAAAACAGAAGTGGCACCTTCTTCCCGGTCAGCGAAAAAAGAAAAAAGAAAAAGTTAGTTGTTGGACAGGGTTCGTGGTGGACGGAACCAAAAGCCAAGTACTCCGGGTAAAAGAAAACGAAAAAAATCTCGGACAAGAAGAAGCCGTATCTTCAAGCCAGTACTAAAAATAAGATAAAGTTTGTCAGCCCGTAAAAGAAGAAAGATTCTCCACAGGAATCCATCTAAATAAGATAAGTGACTTTGGGACTGTTTCTCCTTTTACCCAATTTTATATACCCATTCTCTCTCTCTCTCAATTTGAAGGAAAACGAAAGAAAAGAAAAGAAGAAAGACATTTATGTTCATGGACTATTCATTCATGATATATTTGACACGTTGAAGGTGTATATCTATGTGTAGTAAAAGATTGATATATTTTAATGTTTCCACGTGGTCGAAGTTGTTATTTGCAGTGTCTTCTACGAGTTTGTTATGTCATATTTCTTTTCCAGCTTCTATTCGCCTTATGATATGCTCGCTTAAAATTGTCCAATAAATTCCTTTAAATTCTTGTACGGAGAACCGGAGTTGCCGACGACTGCAATTAATATTATTACGTCTAAACCTAGAGGTCCATATCTTCCATTGTTCTAGTGGAGGAAGACTAGTGGCCTTAGTGGGTGTGTGGATAGTGTGAAATTTGGAACCCATTGCCAGCGGCGGTCAGTCTGGCCATAAATCAATCCCCCACATAATATGCCGATTCTTATATGCTCGAGAAAAAAAAACTCTGAACGAGGACTTATAATACGAGGGATCAAGTGCCAGTCTGTCCCGTCTTCACACGTGCGAAAAATAAAGTCCCGTTTTGGGATTTTAAAGAATTTGCCGTCACAATTACCTTTAAAATGTGATCTTGTTTCTGTGTGTGTGTGTGTGTGTGTGTGTGTGTGTGTGTGTGTGTGTGTGTGTGTAAAAGACAAATATGACCTGAAAATGAAATGAATTGTATATTCATTCTTAAAAATGCTTTTTCCCCATTGCGCTTCATCAAATTTGGAATAAAATTTAATTTTTAGAAAAGAATATTTTCGAACACTAGAATTGTCATGGTAACTGTTATGGCCTTGTTAGGCGCCAGAAATCAAGAAAACGAAAGTTCATATACCTCGGTAGCAACATCTCATCTAGCGAGGTTAACATATGCATTAGTAAAGCATAGACTACATTTGACAGGGGTTTTGTTACCATTTCTATTACTACTACTAATGATAATTATAATACAAATAAATATAATTATAATAACACTGTGGGTAAAGGTAATATCAATTGTACTTTATGTGCTTACACAAAAGAGGAATTGAGTTAAACAAATATATCAACAAAGAACAGCATAGAAATGAGAGGGTTACTAGCGAGACTGTTCGGTCCGACTGTCAGGGCTGTCTGCTGGCATATTAACTTCTACCAAAGAGCAGTACCTGCTGCTATTTATAGCTGGGAGAGTTCGTGCGTGCGTGGGTGGGTAAATTACCATAACATTTACGTCATCACTTTTAATTCAGAGTTTAAATACACTAAATTCATACCTTAAAAACGCTCTAAATTATCCAAATTTGGAGCGTTTTTCATTCTAATATTTTAAAGTTTCATAGGATTGCGTTGTCATGACAACCTCTAAGACAGTTTTAGCATTCTCCAGAATTTTCTTCAAATTTTTTTTTCAAATCATTTTCTGATGAAATCCATACAAGATAAAATATTACATATCACATTCTCTTTATAAATATATCACATTTTTTTCATATTCATTCCTATCTCTTTATGAATATTTATGAATATAGACACGCCAACACGCACTTATATATAGAATAGTTTTCCTATTGTCTATAACGTATGAGTGCCCAACAACTAAAGATGTGAACTAATTGACTGTTTATACAAAGGATTTGTTTATAGCGGTAAAAGTTTGTGTAGAACCAGCCACACATTTCGGATGAGCTGATAACAAAAGAATGGTGCACCAATTTGCCACAGATTTTCCCGAACAACTCTCCACAAGTTTTGAATGAAAAGTTTTATCTGGACCCAAACTAAACAGCACAGTTTGCCCTGCTATTTATCCATTGCTGGTGGAGGTACTACTTACCAACCCCTCCGCTCGGGCAGGATATGACACAAGGTCAATTTTTTAAGCGGAGTTTAACAGGTTTGAATTCAGAGTTTTCCTTCTCCTAGACTAGTTGCCTCACCAAGGCTGAAGAACCTAGTCCGTCCTACTATTTACCCATAGCTGGAGGGAGAATAAGGGGGTTCATACCTTTCCCAAGGGTATTTGCCCGAAAGTGAACGTAATAGCGCGACTGGAGTACGAACTCGCGTACTACGATTCCGCAGTTCATCGCTTTAACCATTACACCACGAGGAGGTAATCGACCCATGCCTTTACTAAGGACACTAGCTCGAAGTGAAACGCAATCAGCCTCTATCAGGATTTGAACCCAACTCTTCGAGTTTATTTCCAAACGAAGATATCCTTTATGCTGCAAATTAGCAAGATTTTCTTCATGCTTTGAATTCAGTATTATTTTCCTTCTCCGAGACAGGTTGCCTTGCTAAAGCATGATAACCCAGTGTGCTCGACTGATCAATTCCGATCGTTGCCTAGCGTGAAATAAAATACAAACAGCCTCGTTTAGGATTTGAACACAACTCGTCGAGTCCACTTCCCAACAACCATAATCACACACAACGTGTACATAACTTGTTTATTATCTATCAATCTATTTAGCTAAAAATCTCAGTCAGAGGGTTTTTTTTTCTTTTATGTATTTATCATTTACATTTCTATATAGTGTTCTTTTATATTTTGTTCTGTATTTTTTATTAAATCACCTTTTTTCCTTCCGTCTATACATTTTTAAAACGCCTCATTTAAATGTAGTCAATCGAATAACGATGTCTCCCTTGATAGTCTTAAAAGTCTCTTTATTAACATAAAATCATACAGCATCTCGCCGTTTTGCTATGAATTCTCCCTTTTCAATATTTACCCTGGCCTGTCTAAGGGGTTTAGAATACACCAACTGTATCATCGGCAGAGGAGTAAGACTCTTCCCCAAACAGTTACCCTAAGTTTGAGAATGAGGCTACAGTTTTAAAGCGCTGGAAAGAGCTGATTACTCTTCTATTGCCATTACTCCCAGGAAGACTCTGACCTGGAGGGGTGGTACATATTAGGGTCCATACTATGGGTCAAATAGATCTGTTTGAAAATTACTAGTGTAAGATAAGAATGCCTGAAACCATATAACTATGTGCAAGCAAATTGTCGTTATAAAACATAAATATTAATGTTAAATAGGAATACTAGAAACCATTTAACGATAAGCAAAAAAGAAAATTCATTAGTAAAAGTTACTTGACGCCATAGTTATTTACTAAGGTGTAATATTAGTTACTTGAAATACTCGAAACTTGAAATACTCGAAACCATACAATTGTGTGCAAAAAAAAATGATTATTATTAAATAGAATTCTTAATGTTCGGAATACTTGAAACCTCAAGATTATTATTAGTTACTTGAAACTCTATAATTGCTTGCAAATTATTGGTGTTAGATAAAATATATGAAACCATACAACTGTGTGCAAACAAATGATTTTTATCAAATAGCAAGAATTACTAGAAACTATATAATTGTGTAAAAATTATCTGAATACTTAAAGCCATACAGCTGTGTGTAAATAAATGATTATAATAGTAAAATAAAAAGTAAGATTTTAAAAAACTGCAATGGAATTTTGAAAATGTAAATAGTTGTTAGTGTCTGTATTTACCCAACTCTTCCGCCTCAAATAAGATGTGACTCAAGATCATTTTTTTAAGACAACTGATTTGAATTTAGAATATTCCTTTTTCTAAACCGGATGCCATACTAAAGTTAAAAAGCAAAGTCTGCCCTACTATTTACCCATAGATGGAGAAGGATTCTTTTATTCATAACTTTCCCAGAGGTATTAGTGCTATGTGAAGTGCAGACAGATTTAAACTTGTGTCGCCGAGTCCATCTCCTACGACGTTTTCTTCTTGACTAGAAAAAAGAGAACTTACTGAACAATCTCTAAAACCTAATGACTTCAAATCTTCTGTCACCGGTTGTTGTTTTTTTTTTTTTTTTTTTTGGTGGGGGGTTGTTTTTCTGATTACTTTGAAGATCAAGAGGCCACACAGATCGTATCAGACCGTGTCACTTCCCCCACACACACCACACACAGACATACACACCGTCACGATATCGTCGTTTAGTGGCCTGTATCCCGACAGCCACTTCCTGCCTATTGACCATTTAACATTTGAAAAATCACTATCCACGCTATTAAAAAAAAACTTTATGCCGTTAATATATGATATTCATATGAGTATTTTGTTTACAGTTCGTTCTTGGTAACGCACGTGGCGAGACGGTTATGGTCGAAGGAAATGAGCTCGGTGTTCCAACATAAATCCTGAGCGACTGTGTTTACGTTTCACTTAGCCTTTTGGAAAGGCATGAAACCAACTAGGGTTAGCATGCCGTAAAATCAACTATCGATTATATGGAAATCAGACCTAACCGATAAAATGAAACGCAGCTTCTTCCAGGCAGCGGTCACATCGATACTGCTATATGGATGCACTACATGGACGCTAACAAAACGGCTGGAGAAGAAACTGGATGGCAATTACACAAGAATGCTGCGTGCAATCCTGAACAAGTCCTGGCAGCAGCACCCCACAAGACACCAACTGTACGGCCACCTGCCCCCTATCACGAAAACTATTCAAGTTAGACGAACCAGACACGCAGGACACTGCTGGAGAAGCAGAGATGAACTCATAAGAGATGTACTCTTATGGATCCCCACACATGGCCGCGCAAAAGCAGGACGACCAGCTCGAACGTACATTCAGCAGCTATGTGAGGATACAGGCTGTTGTCCTGAAGACCTACCTAGGGCGATGAACGATAGGGAGGAGTGGCGAGAGAGGGTCAGGGATATCCGTGCTACCAGCGCGATATGATGATGATGAAATTACTTTAACAAAGATAGCAAGGCTGGTGAGTTTCTCTTTAAAAAAGGCTCGATTTTGACTTCCAATCTTTGGAGCAATAGTTATTTTCTTCACGAAAGCAATAGTTAAATTAAAAAAAACGATTGAGTCATTTTTCTGATGATAACTTTATTATGAAATAATAATGCAATAATTTTTTTTTTCTACAGAAAAGAAAAATATAATCATTTCGAACGAAATAAACGAAATATTTTTTACGAAACAAAGAATTGTGGAAGAGTAGCACCCTTCCTACTTACCACATTCCGGGTAATTTTTTTCTTAAACTGAAAATTTATCTCAAAGATAAGATTAGAAGACATGGAGGAGATCTCAAATGTAATACCTTAGAACGTACTGGGGCATCAAAAGAAATTCCACGGCGCAGCTTTACACCAATATCAAAAGAGGTGTTTAAACGGGTGCTTCGACTAATAAAAATTCACAGAAATAATTGTGTTGAATGACATGGGGACTGTTTTTAATAAAATTAAGGTTTCGTTCAATGTTCGTGGCTTTATGGTCAGGAAAGCTTCATTCTCGATACATTTTGAACACATCTTGTATGTAATCATTACGGTAGATTAATGTTTTGACATATAAATTTCATTTATGACAAATGGATTACATAAACAACTATTATATATATATATATATATATATATATATATATATATATACTAATTGAATATATAAACTAACATTGTTAGTGTTTACCAAAGCATCTCGGAAATGCTACGCAATTTTGAAAGAGTGTTGACCCTTACAGCGGGTTTCCTGTCCGTGAGAATTATACGGAGGCCCATGATGCAATTATCAAGATACAAATCGCTTATCACTTGTCTGGTATTTCCGCATTGAGGGTTGTCGGCTTTGGTGTTGTTTTCCTGAAATAATTCCAAGGTTGAATTCATTGAAGAGAAAAATATGCTCTTCATATCTTGCATTTTTATCCATGTTCTCTTTTCAGCTACCAGTTTGTCATCGGGTTGCACCGTGGGAATGGTCCACTTCTTCGAAGCCAGTATGGTCACATTCCAAAGTATGAAGGATTTGGGATTCTGCGGTTTGGTTACGAGTCGTACTCAAAAGTATCAAGAACCAGAGATTTATTTGCCCAGATAGGAACGAACAATGAATGAAACTTTAATCTTATTCAAGTATTTCATTTAACTCACTTATTCCAGCGAGTTTTCCGTTCGTCGGAGCACCTCAAAGATCTTCTTTTGATGTTGCACACTCTCGGGGAGGCCTAGAATACGCTGACTGCATTCTCTGCTGAGGAGTAAAATCTCTCTTTTCCCAAAAAAGGTGTCTTGAGTAGGACGCTGACCTGCAAGCGGTGGGGAGGCTCAAGTTCTTGAGGTTTGCATAGTATAAAGTCACTCTTTAGTTGTCATTACTCACAGGTCCACTCTTACTTATACAACTACCTGTTAGAGTCCAATTAATGAGTTAAATAAATCTGTTTATTTTTTTTTAAGTGGTTACATGTCTCAAATAATTATGATAATCTATTTTGTATCGCACCTATTTGGAGACTCTTATTGTTAAATCGCCCTCGGCAAGCGTTGACATTCGGTAAAACTTAGCAGCCAACCAACAACCTTTGTAACTCTTCTCATGACTCGAAGTGAAACCGTATTGTCATATTTCTTTTAATCTCCTCTGGGTCATCTACATTTGAGATGATTTTTCAATTTAGAAGACAAAACGAAACCACATGAAGCTAGGTTTACTAAGAACGTAGGGTACTACACTTTCACAATCCAGTTTTTTGCCAATAACAATCGTTTTAAAACGATCGAGAACTGACACAAAAACAGTCATCTACTAAGCTTAGCTTATTCTTGGTCAAGTACTAAACACCCAGTGAGAATCGAATTTACATTCAATGGTCTGCTTACTAAATTTACAATCTATCACATTATGCAAGGCGCCCCATTTCCTTCAAAAAGTATCGAAAATGGTTTATTAGTTTTGTTTCCAAATTGGCACAGTATCACCTAGACAATAATCTAGACGTTTAGACATATAAAGTAGACATTTAGCTTAAGATTTCTTAGTCAGAAACAAAAGTCACGATAATTACATGATATGATTTATCTTTTTAATCGCTAGAAAAACAAGATTAAAAAATATTTACATTTGAAGTCCGAGGAATAGCCTCTAGGTGGACATAAAAGTTACCCACTCGACGGTATTTATCAACTTATAGGTCCTCACAAAAACATAGTCTGCTGTTACTAGCTTACTCTAAAGGTGGATTTCTGGCTAGTATATTATAATGTTATAAATGACTTCTTCCTTCCTTCTTCCTCCTCTACATTCACGACGACCGGACTCCTTACACAATATTAGTAAGAACGAAGGTTAAATCAACAAGTCAACTAACTCTCGTTCCCCGACCTCCTTCATGCCACTTCCTCATTTCTGAAATGGCGTGAGTCTTTAAGCATATTTCCAGTGACCGTACAGATGTACTAAATAGCCAAGACCGACAAATACTTGAAGAAAACCGTTTTAAGCAATGAAGAAATGAATGATAATACAAATAAAAAAAAAGGGGGTGAAAGTTTGGATGTTGAAGAGTAAGATTAGAATCTGGAAGAGAGAAGAATGGTGTGACCTTGGCAAGGAAGAGAAGGAGGAGGAATGGTAGATGAAAGGTTTGTGAAAGGAAGGAAGAATTTTTTTGCAGACTGGTCTTTCATCTTCTGCGTTTCAAATCACCAACATGGCAGCATTCGTATTCTTTCTTCCATTCTCCTCTTCCCAAATTATTTCTCTCTTCTTTCTCATTTTTATTTCTTCCTTTCAAATCCAACTCACTTCTTCTTTTTCTTCTTCTTCTTCTTCTTCTCTTATTATTATTATTATTATTATTATTATTATTACTATTATTATTATTATCATTATTATTATTATTATTATCATTATTATTATTATTCTTTCGCAGTTCTTATTTCTCCTTACTTCACTTCTAGAATATTCTTACTCTTTCTTTTCCTTTTCTTCTTTTTCTCCTATCTTCGCTTTTTCGCTTCTTTTTTTACTTTATCTTTTCTTTCATCCTACATTCTTCTTCTTCTTCTTCTTCTTCTTCTTCTTCTTCTTCTTCTTCTTCTTCTTCTTTGCTAACACATTCCTCCTTATTTTTTTCTTCTTCTCTACTTTACTTCCTGTTTTCCCCTTTTTTTTTCTTCCTCTTCTAACGCTTTCTTCTTCTTCCTTCGCTTCCTCCACTTATTTCTATTCTTCTTTCAGCTCTTTTTCTTTTCCTCGCAATTTTCTTCTTCCTCCATTACCATCTTTACTTTTTCCTCTCTCTCTCTCTCTCTCTCTCTCTCTCTCTCTCTCTCTCTCTCTCTTCTTTTTTCTTTTGCATCTTTTTCTTGAATTTCAACTTTTCTTCTCCTTCACCTCTTTTTCTTCTACTGCTCTTATTTGGACTTTGTTTTTATTCTGTTTCCTTTCCACCCACTCCCTTTTATTTTTCTCGTTACCGCTCCTTTTTCCAACTTCCAAGATAGCACAAACTTCTTTTTTGTTTGTCTGTTCGCTGCATTTGGACAGGTCATAACGAAATATCTAATGAGAGTTTCAATTTTTTTCACTACCCTCCCCCGTCTCCAATTTCCGGATTTAAAAAGAAAAATTTTATTCCTCATTTATTTCATTTATTTTTCTTATTATTTTATTTGTTATTTTTCTTATTATTTTTTGATTTTTTTGCCACGGCGCCTCAGTCTTGCACAGCGTGTTCCTCGATCAATTTTGCGTGTTTAATTAATGAAAAGTCAGAGATGCAAAGTTTCACTTCCGTTTATAGTTAGACTATTTTATTTATTTTCTTCTTTCTTTTTTTTTTTTTTTTTTTTTTTTTCTTTGAAATATGAATTTCGTAAGAAAGCAACTGTATTAAATCTAATGCAGTGATTTCTCATTCAACAAACTGCCAAGCAAACAAATTTGTTAGCATGGACAAATTTTAATCTGTTGCACAATTCTCAATGGATCACCTTCCCCCCCCCCCCAATCATGCCTGTACTTGAATTCCTTTTGTGTCAGTGTGCTGCAATCGCTTATCATGTAACGAATTGTTTCATCTCTGTCTCTACATAACCTACACTTGCTATTATTTTGCATATCATCAATTTTTCTTGCTTTCATATTAGTTCTTCTGGCATGATTTTGTGCTTCAATAAAAAGAGATTCAGCTTCTCTCTTCAGCTTTCTCCTTCTTAGCTATGTCCAGGTGATTTTGTGCTATTATTAAGAAAGATTTAGTTTCTCTCTTCAGCTTGCCCCTTCTTAGCCATGTTCAGGTCAACTTATTAGCAATTTCCTCATATTGTAGCTTGAAGTATCCATACAGTTGTTTTATTTCCATTTTTAAATGTTTTATTTGCTGTTTAATTTTTGTCCGTAAATTCATTATGTTGCTTATGTTTTTAGCTGCTGTAATTAGTCTTTCTTTGCTTTTTGTTATACATTCTACGCAATCCTCAACTCTGTCATATTTCTCTCTCTCTCTCTCTCTCTCTCTCTCTCTCTCTCTCTCTCTCTCTCTCTCTCTCTTTGTTATATATTGACCCTCGACCGAGATGTCAATCAAGAGATGCACCTGTGTAAATAAACCGAAGAAGAGCGGAAGCAGGTGGACGTTAAGAAAGAATATAGACAGAGTGCCCGCGACTTTCAGGCAGTCAGAGACAGGAATGCCAAAGTGAGAACCAGCTTGCAGAGGGTTGAACCCTAAGTGACCCACGGTTGAGCAACCCCAGCCAAGATGCAAAAGAAGTGCTGCTATGGTCGAGAGAAGAACTTGGGTCAATATAGCAGTCTTTCCCTGTCTCCACTCATCTCTCACACACAACAGAACATCACCTTTTCGAAAATAAAGTGTGAGGGATTTATATTTTTGTAAAGAAGTGTATTCGTTCGTTACTGAAGTCGTCATTATTGTTGACTAAGTTTCCCGCTAATATACGCTATATATTTGCATATGTATATGTGTAGTTGTACTGTGGCTATACAACATCTTTTCTTGACATATAATCTGTCGATATTATTATTCCTCGGTTGTAAGGCCTTATGTATCCTCATCAAATTCCTTAGTCTATTGTCCATCTGTCTGAATTTCTCCCTTGTCCATTATAGGAAGAGTCCAGAGTATCTTACGAAGAGATTATTATCAGTAGTAGTAATAGTAGTATGACACAAGACTATATTTATTGGTGAGGCTCCAGCTCTGTAGCTCTGGTGAGTATGAAGTGATTTTTATTGGCAATACTCTCGATTCCACACAAACCCGGAGTAGAAGTAACTGTTAGGATCCCATCAACTGGTCAAAAAAATCTGCAGGAAAATTATTTGTATTGGATCGGAATACTTGATATTATATAACTGTGTGCAAACAAATGATTATAAGCAAATGAAAAAGTGCTATTATTTTTTTCAATAAAATAGCATTGAAAATATAGTTATGACGGTAATCAAGCATTTAATAACATTTTGGAAATCAATAGCCCATAAGAGTTGGTATGCTGTTAAACAAACCAAACCAATCCAAGATTGAATCTTGATTAACTTTATGCCATTAGAATTTTAAAAAAGTAGCATTGTAGTGGTTAACAACATCATCTTTCAGATTATTACTTTACGAATTCAATTCTTGCTGGATGTGCGATATTTGTAACCTTGTGCCAAAACTAAATTATGCTTAGTGAATCATTTAAAAACAAAGATATAAAAGATTATTATAATATAAACATTAACTTCGATAACTTGATAACTTTGATAACTTGATGAAAAAATCAAAAATGAAAAATCCATAGAAGTATAATTTGAGTGTCCGGTCAGCTGACATAGTTATCATAACCAAATGTCTATCCGTCCGTCCCTATTGCTATGGCTCTGCCATTTTAGCCCGGTTTTAACGAGATTTTCAGAAATTGTTCAGATTACTTCTGGGACAAGTTTTAAACTATTACTTAAAGACCCGGCTCAGACTCTCTCTATCTCTCTTTATATATATATATATATATATATATATATAACTTAGTGTCCCCTCGAAGTAAAAGTGTCAGTTTTACGTATTCCTATTGTCTTCAGCCACGAACTATTTCCCTTTGACATGCAAAGGGAGATAGTTTCATGTTGTAATTTTTTTTGGAATGACTGCAAACGAAACGCAAACCCTGTCCCTGCCTACTAAAAACTAATTCTTTTCACATGGCCAACTCTTTGTAACCATTAGTAAGGTAGAAAATCCTGAAAAGTTACGAAACCTCACCAAAAGATCAAACAAGAAAGAGAACACATGAATAATAAGCAGTATTGTATATCCATTGGTCATGATGAAAATATTTGTAATATCAAGATTTTGAAAATGAAAAATGAAACTTTAAGTACAAGTAAACGAAAGATTTTAACACAAAGTATTTTATTTTATTTTGTGACCATCTTCAAACCTTTATGTATACGGGTAAGTCAGCTAGTTATACAAATATAGAAAAATTCAGCTTGAATGTTGAAACTTAATCAAACATTCTGGATTTAAAACATCGATTAGAGAAATTACTCATCTATTTATCGTAACGGGAATGTTTTCTTTCAAACCTACGTTAAGAAATCTAAAAAAAATCTTAGATTAAAAATGCTGCTTGATCGTAAATAAAATTTACATATTTTAAATTTAAAATCAGTTCATTTTTTCACACAACGAAGTCTGAAATTTTATTGTAAATTAAATTATATAAATCTGAAAAATTTTGCTTTAATTTTTTTTTTTTTTTTTTTTTTTTGCGATAATTTGAATTGAAAATTTTCGATAGGTAAAAGTGTATAAATATTCATAATGACATTCTTTAAAAAGTTTCAAGAATTTCAAAGAATTTTATAACAAGAAACTTTTGAAATTTTTCCCATATCTGATTCGTGCTTGAATTTTATCATTATAATAAACAGATTTTTCCGAACCACAACGTTTCGGTTGCTGTATTCTCCGAACTTTTCATATGTCAATCATTGATTCGGTTCAGCTGAAAAAGCAGCCGCATCATCACGAGGACCAATTAACTAAAGGGTTAACATAACAGAATGATTAATTAATATGAGATATCCATTTGGCATGGACAGCAGAATGAGAACTTCTTACCCGCATGGATTGAATAAAGGTTGGTTGGTTGGTTCATGGTTGGCTGGTTTTATGCCGAAATCAATTTAACAATAATGGCCTTCAATTATATACGCTACAAAAATGTATCTTCACAATCAGTTACTATACCAATGTTTTAAGAGGCAATGTATTAATTAAGTTTACAGTCCTTTTAAACAGGTACTTTCATCACATTTAGTATAAATATCAATGTTTTAAGAGGCAATGTATTAATGTAGTTCAAACGCGTTTGGAATATTATCTCAAACAGGTCTATTTTTCTCTTCTTTTTTCTCTTCTTTTTTCTCTTCTTCTTTTTATCCTTCCTCCTTATTTTTTCTTCTTCTTCTTCTTCTCTACTTTACCTCCTCTCTTTTCTCATCTTTTTCTCTATCTCTTCAAACAATTTCTTCTTCTTCTTTCGCTTCCTACACTTATTTCTATTCTTCTTTCAGTTCTTTTTCTTTTCCTCTCAATTTTTCTCTATTACTCCTCTTCTTCCTCCATTACCATGTTTACTTTTTTCCTTTATTTTTTCTTCCCTCTCTCTCTCTCTCTCTCTCTATATATATATATATATAACGATAATAGGAATCATGATATGATTTATAATGGTAAAAATGATACAGTGGAGTCATTGATATTCTCTCGATGTGCCCATACAATAAACTTTAAATTAAAGGTCTGTAAAAGTGAAAAATCTTCCAATCGGCCCTATTAATAGTCTATAATTATCAAATTTCTAAATTGTACTTCCTTAATTCTTACATATCGAATCTGTCATTGGCCGAGAGGTCACTGTCTTATGACTAAGAAAACTGACCAACAGAGGCAAAAGCCACTTCCACTTCTTCAATACCAATCCTTTTCAATTTAAAAATGTGTTGGCTTCCTGTGGTCAAAGGGGTCTGCATTTTGCCTTGGAGCCATCATCTAATCAATCCTTCACACGGACACAAACACTCACACACACTCTCTCTCTCTCTCTCTCTCTCTCTCTCTCTCTCTCTCTCTCTCTCTCTCTCTCTCTCTTGTTCGTACATACAGATACACATATCTTTATTTGTCATATTTCTCTACAGGTTTGCTTTCCCCTCTTTAATACAATCTCAGTCTGTTTCACTCTCTTCCTATATTCCTCATTAGCTGAAGTATCTTTCAACGTAGGGCATGAAGACAAAACTTGAATCACAGTTGAATTGTTAATCTTTTTTATCTTATTCTTTCTTTTTTTAATCTTTTTTTTTTATTTTTAGACAGTAAATTTATAACTTTTACAAAACGGTAATTGTTAATATAAAAGATAAAATACACACACAAAGGAAAAGATATTTGCTAGTTTTAGTTTTTATATTGGCTTATACTTTTCATATTGATATATACTTTGAATATTGGCTTGTACTTTTCGCATTGGCTTATACTTTTATATCAGCTTTTACTTTTCACATTGATATATATTTTAAATATTGGCTAATATTTTTATATCAGCTTATACTTTGTATATTATCTTGTACTTTGCATATCAACTTGTACTTTTTATATCAGCTCGTACTTTGCATATTGGTTTGTACTTTTTATATCAGCTTGTACTTTGCATATTGGCTTGTACTTTTTATATCAGCTTGTACTTTGCATATTGGCTTGTACTTTTTTGTGCCATTCGCTATATAAATATTTTGTGCGAGTCGCTATATAAATATTTTGTGCGAGTAACTATATAAATATTTGATTCTTGATGAACTATCAGCCAAATCATCATTTAATTAATAGTTATTTAAACATTTCCGGGTTTTTCTTTAAAGTTCGAAAATTTAAATTCTTTACCATTAATTACATCTTGCAGAATATTGCTTACAATTATCTCGATGAGAGCTTCACTTTCTTTACGGGGGAACTTTTTTTTTTTTTATACTTTCCTTAGGTCCACTAAGAATGTATACTTGAATCTTAACGAGTACATTTTCCTTCTTTTTTTTTTCATTTGGAAATTTTACACTGAACCATTATTGTAAACATAAAAAAAGGAATCGACAAAATAGAAAGAGATTTGTTAATTATATTTTTATATTCTGTTATGAAGCTAATATTATTCCGAAAAAGATTTCACGGTGTTTTATTGGAATATAAGGTCTCAACTAGTACAGAATTTTGTAACGAGGTTTGGTCCCGACGGGAAATACTTTTGAGATTAACTGACAGCTAAAAGATCAAACGTTTTGAACCAGCTTGTGAATAAAAGGAAGTGGGAAAGTTAACAATTTCGTATCACGGATGCACGCTGGTTGATAGGCAGAAGGAAATCACATAATCAGAGAGAGGAAAAGGAAAAATTCTGATTTTAATTTGTTTGTTTGTGGTGGTACGGGGGTTTTTTGTCTGTTTTTATTTTTTTTAGAACGAGGGGCTTAAACAGAAATTAAGAATATGCAAAGAGTTTTCTCCTCCGAATAAAATTATAACATGATGGTTGGAAACCGACAGAAAAGGCCGCTATGATCAAATTAAAACCTCTTGTAATAAACAAGGAAAATAAATTATAAGTGTTGATCAATTTTTGTCACCGGGACAAGAATGACAATCAACTATTCGGGAGCAAGCTCCAGCAAGACAAACCAACCATGTTACTGAATTTTTTTTATTCAAATGAGTGTCACTTAAGAAATTTACCGACTTATATATTTTTATTTTTGTTCTGATGGTTCGTGTTAACCAAGCAATTATGCAGCTGAATCATTTCTAATCTCTATCTGGAATAATATAAATAATAAAGTTTTTGAATTTATATTCTGTACGCTTGTATTGCAGCAACATGGCTTCTCACTACTTTTTTAATGTTAGAGAGCCTGTCTCGACGAGATCTCCGTTTTCATTATAAGTAAACAAATGTTTAGGCTTAAACTTTCCCCTGGGTCCCATAAGTGTGCATAATATGTACAGACTGCCTTTTGAAGATAGACAAACAAACTCTTCCTAGTTATTTATTTAGATTCTCGTGAGTAAATAAAGCTCAACAGATAACGGCACGGAGAATGGAGTCGGTAAACTGAAGGTTACGTTTATTTCTATAAATGCTTTCGAGGGCGTTTCCTTATCTTCAGCTCTGAAAAAATAGCCGAGCAGTTGGAACCTTTCAGCTTTGTGAAAAAAGTCAGTCTACTTGAGAGACACTTAAGAAGTTTCTCGTATCAAACGTTTACGAAGTTGTGGCACAAGGCCACGTTTCTGGGGCATCCAATCAGACTCGAACTCACTAGTAATGAATGTTTACGAACTTGTTTAATTCTGATTTGGTTTGGTTTGATGGCATATCAACCATTGTAGGTTATTTGTGACGAATATTAAATATATATGAATTGTAAACACAAATTGTTTACAACATTTTTAAACAAGCCTGAGCGGTTTTTGTTGGGTTTTTTTAATTGTTTTTTTGTTTTGTTTTGTTTTTTTTTTTTGCACTTAGATAGTTTCAAGTATTGCTATATGATACAAATAATTCTATTTACTATTGATCATTTGTTTGCAAGTATGACTATTAAATCTAATTATTCCATTCAACATTACTACTCATTTTTTGCACACCGTTAAATGGTTCCAAGTATTCCTATGTATCACTAATAATTCAATTAATCATCAGTCATTTGTTAAACAGTTGAATGATCAAACAGTTCTGTTTCTGACAATTCAAATTTGTTTGCACTCACTTTAGATGTAAAACAGTTCTATTTGACACATAGATAGGACGCTATCAGGTGCTACCACTCCGAGCCAGAATGAACCAGGGAGCGATGGCAATGAAGGAGTACTCTGCATTCCCCAAAGCTTACTGGAGCCTCACCATCATATTGTTTAGTGTCACATCTTAAACACTTGTTGCAGGAGATCTAGCCCCTTTGCAGAGATGCAGTCGGTGTATTCTACAGCCCCAGCCGACTTGGCTATGTTTAATTCTGTTGAGTTAGAAAGTAACTTCATTTTCATTTCACTCTTTTTGTTTTTCATTTTATAAGTATATATCAATAAATATAATATAAATATAATATAATATAAATATATATCAATTACTTAATTTAATTAATACTTGTTTTTGCATTCTCAAAGATTATTCAACTCATGATTTACCTTGCTAAAAAACGGATATTGGTTGGTTTTACGGCGTGTCAATCCTTGATGGGTTATTTAATGTCGAATACAGTTTAACAATTTTGATTTCCAATTACATACCGTACAAATATTTTACAACCTCTCAGTCATGAACAGGATGTGACACAAAGTCATTTTTTAAACCGAGTGTGGCTGGTTTGAATTCAGAGTTTTCTTTCTCCTAGATTAGTTGCATTTATCAAGGCTAAAGAATATAATTTGCTCAACAATTTACCCATGGCTAGAGAAAGAACAGCATTAGAGCGAAGTGAAACACAAACAGCTTCGTCCAGGTTTTGAACTCGGATCACCGATACCATTTCCTACGATGATAACCGTTACGCTAAGCTCACCTCCTAAAATTCACCGACAATATTAAGGTTTTAAGATAAAATGCATGAATAAAATTCAATCATTTTAAACATAATCTCATAATGGGACACTAAAAGATACAACCAATCCGAGTCAGAGTGGACCCGAAGGTAATGGTAATTAATAGGTGACTCAACACACCCCAGAGATCTTGAATTGTAACCTTACCACTCGATGATATTTTGTGCCTTACCAAATATTCATCCCTAATATTGACATGATGAGACTATATATATATATATATATATATATATAGTCTTTACGGTTTCTAGTGTGACCAACTATTGAGTTTTGCGATTCCTTTCTCTCCTCCCAACTTTTCCTTTTTTTTTTTAGGTTTTATGCACCCATATATATGACTTTTCAAGTCAACTAAATTGCAGCAAATTTTACAACAAACAGGGCATTGTCAGTCGCTTGGGCTCATATGAATGTCATGATGCCGAGTAGCAGGTTGGACATGTTTTCGCATTTGGCTTTTAAGACCAGCAAAGTGAGAGACATAGTTTTCCACTTCTGTCACAGTTGATGTGGCGACTTTCTGGTCTTGGTGCTGATCCTTGTTCGCCCTTACGAACTGATCGTTTGTAAGTAGCATACTGAACACGGATGTTCTCAAAGGATTCTATGCCCACATTAATCAGTTTGCGCTACTGACTTCTATCCGGTGCCATTTTTTCCCATAGATCCACCGATATGCTAAATTGCCTTTGGCAATTTTTTTAGTTTTGGTGCCTTTCTCTTCCCTTCACCCATTTCACCGTAAAACAGTTATTTTGGTAAGCAACTGTCATCCATTTGAACGTCATAACCAGCCCAACGAAGACAACTCTTCACTACCATAGTAGCCCAGCACTCTCTAATACCTATGTATCTGGGATATGGGATTGCCACCCAATACAAAGTATTTATCGTATGCATCGTTGATGGAAGTGTTCAAAATTCCTCAGTTGTGTTTATACAGTGTCCACGTTTCACTTGCATACAAGAGGGACGTCAAAACATGCTTTTTAGACCATGACCTTTATTTTGAGTTTGATGCTATCCTGGGACCAAATACGTTTTTCAAGACCCAAAAAAAAGATTCATGAGCTTTTTTAGTGCGCGAAGGGATCTCATTGTCAAAGCTACATCCCTCAGCAAGTGTGTTACCAAGATATACAAAAGAATGCACCACATTTAGCTTTTTCCCTTCAACGTATATAGCTGGTTCTATGAAGGGCAATCCAGCTACTGGATTGTGCATAACAACGGCCTTTTTCAGATTGATTTCTAAACCAAAGGCTTTACATACATACGCAGAACAATTCATAAAACGTTGCATTTTCTTCTTCAGAATGTGTAACAATGACACAGTCATCTACATAAAGCAGCCCCTTCAGCAGAGAGAAGGACGCCTTTGAGTGAGCCAACAACCTACGGATATTGTATACTTTACCTGACGTTCAATATCTGATGTAGATACCATCTGGATTTTTATTGAAAGTCATAAGAAAAACTACTTGGAAGTAGATGGTAAAGAGCGTGGGTGCAGAAATGACACCTAGTTTGACCTCATTATCAGCATATATTTCATTTAAGAGAGCTCCACTAAAACCAACTCTAGCTTTCATCCTGTCATGAAGAGGCCGAATCAAACCAAAAATTTCTCGGGACAACCTAACCAAATTTCAGCGTTAAATCATTTTCTGAAAGGAGTTTTTCCTGAAGGCGAAGGTCGTTTATTTCGATAATAAACATGTCTTTGATGAAACTGTCTCTCAATTCTTTTAATTCACATTCGTGACTTAGCGTTTTTAATTTGTTTACAAAGTCGTCGAATTTTTCTGCCTCGTCTGGTCGAGAAGTGAGAAATTTGTACCGCGCTAGAGTTAATTTTTTTCGGGGAATGCAGTATTCCTCGAATTTTGTCATTACTATGTCGTAATGCATTTCATCATTCACTGACAAAAATTCAAAATTGTTATAAATCTGGCGGCCTTGTTTTCCTAAGCTACTGAGTAGAATGCTGATTTTAACTTCATTTGCTTTCTTTGATTTTTCTATGGCCAATAGGTTCTTGTTTGAAAAGTTTCCAGTTTCCAGAAATATTTCCATTGAAAAAGTCTAAGGCTTCCGGGAGATTAAATTGAGAAGCCATGTTGTCTCGTCCGACGACTAGGACGAGAGAGTGAGTGAGTCACAGTTTTACGTCGGAAAAAGAGTTTAAGATTCTGACACCATGTTGTATTTAAAGAAGTAAGTGTGATAAATCTTACCAGAGTAGAACATGGACTTGTAAGGCAATGATAGTTTCCCGGCGCTTACATAAAGATAACCACAAGGTACGTGTTCCACCAACCATGACTTCATTTCTACCGGGTGTATATTGCTAAAACTTCAAGGGAGTTAACTTTACATTAGTTTAATACTTATATACGCATAAAACATTAATGGTAATGAAGAGGTGACATTACACATCCAAGAGATCTAGAATTGTAGCCTCACCACTCGATGCGATTTAGTGCCATACCAAATATTCATCCTCAATATTGACATGATGAGACTATATATAGAGAGATTCATATACTTAAATATATATATAGATATAGATTCATATGTGTGTGTGTGTGTGTGTGTGTGTGTGTGTGTGTGTGTGTGTGTGTGTGTGTGTGTTTAAGACGCCCTGTCGTTTCAATTGAATTAAACCCGGAATAATTCGTTTTATTGAGTCTGCAAACGAAAAATGTCTCGTTCTAAAATTTTATGAAAACCAGATGAGCATTTCTTCCCCGACACTTCCTTCTGTTGTTTTCTTTTTCTTTTTATTCTTTCTACACGGAAGAGTTCCACTGCCGTGATTTCACTGGTGCTTATTGCTTTATCTGATGTTCATGGTATTTATTTAGTTATCACCTTCCTTTTTAACTCAGCTGCAGTTTTTGCCGATGTTTGCATGGCGAAAACTTGAAGAGCATTTTTTCATTATATTTCCTCTTCCGTTATTTCAAAAATGAGTAAATATATTTGAGTCTTGATATCAAAACTCCACAGACTGAAATAGTTTTTAAAAATATACAGCGTTGTTCAAAAAGGAATCAACCGACTTTTTGACAAATGGTATCGTCATGGGGTATTATATCGTGTCGATGTTCACTTCTACCCCCGCATATCCTGCTAGGAATGAACTCACCCAGATTGTTGTCATTAGAACAAAAATCTCAGCCAAGTTGAATTGAAAACAATCACTTTTATCGGCGTTTAGCCGGACTTCTTTTGTTTATCTAAATTTCTCTCTCGCCATCGTTCTTTCACAAAATCCTTTTCAATCTTATCGAAAGATTTTACGTATTTTTTGTTTTTTTTTTTTTTTCGGAGAGCGGTAGGAGGTTGTATTTTTGTGTATTTTTGTGTATTTTTGTATTTTTAATGGGTTTCAGTTAAGTACAACCAATTAACACATTTGACTTTGATAAGCTAACGTCTGGAAGAAACAAAGACAAAGTTCTTTCTTTCACTTGCTCTCTCTCTCTCTCTCTCTCTCTCTCTCTCTCTCTCTTTGTTACACATGTACACATACTTTTAATTCCCCTTTCTCGTTCTCACGATTTTTATTTCTCTCTCTCTCTCTCTCTCTCTCTCTCTCTCTCTCTGTTACACCCCTTTGTATTTCTCTCTCTCTCTCTCTCTATCTCACCTCTTATCATCCTCTCTCTCTCTCTCTCTGTTACACCCCTTTGTATTTCTCTCTCTCTCTCTCTATCTCACCTCTTATCATCCTCTCTCTCTCTCTCTATCTCTCTCTCTCTTTGTTACACCCCTTTGAATCTTCCCTCTCCTTCCCTCTCTCCCTCTTTTTCTCTCTCTCTCTCTCCCATCTGTCTCTCTTTGTTACACCCCTTTGAATCTTCTCTCTCCTTCCCTCTCTCCTTCTCTCTCTCTCTCTGTTACATCCCTTTGTATCCTCCCTTTCTCTCTCTCTCTCTCTCTCTCTTTCTGTTACATCCCTTTGTATCCTCCCACTTCTCTCTCTCTCTCTCTCTCTCTGTGCTTAAGGTACACACACACACTTTTAATTCCTCTCTCTCTCTCTCTCTCTCTCTCAAGCTCCCCTCTCTGTTACACTCACTTTATCTCTATTTATCAATCAAACTATCCCAATCAATATTTTCATTTCAATCATTCAATCTTCTCCTCTTATTCAGTCCTCAATAAATCTCACTTTATATTTATCTCAACTTTTCTCTGGTCGTCTTAATTTCAAATCCATGAATTCGGCTCTCACACCTTTATATGCAAACCACGTTCATCATTGGAAAATGCCAGAGTTGATGAAACCCAAAGGAACATATGTTTGAATGAGGCTAATGCATGATGTGATCATTTCAACCTCAAAATCTTGTTGTACAGAATTCCCCAGTGATTAATATGTTGGAGCACAAATTTAGGTACACGTATCTTCTACCCTCCTTGGGGAGTGAAATGGTTTAAAAAAACTTGACTAGCAAACTTTTACGAGTAATTTCAAGTCTCATTGGATGTCCCATTCATACGGCCTTGTATCACATCTAAGCAAAAAAAGCTTTGTAAATTACTATTACCCTCCTATTCTTGAGTCCTTGATGAAGTATCCAATCGTAGCCCAGGTCGAAGCCATAATATTCAATCTTTTATGAGCCTAAAATAGCTGAACAATTGAAATCATTCAAGTTTCAACTGAGGTAAGTTCACTAATGCCACAGGGGGAAGTCATTTATCTACTCATCCAAATAAGTCTTCGAACCTTAAATGTTGTGTCCTACCTGTAATAGGAAGCTGCGTCTGGTGGTGAATTTCCAGTTTTGGAGTTCAATGAGAGTGTTGACTTAGCCCTTAGATCGACTCAGAACTGTGACACAGATGTGACAACTTGAGTTTTCCTTTCTTTAGACCGGTTATCTAACCGAGGCGAAAGAACTCAGTCTGTCCAACTATTTACCAATAGCTGGGAGGGAGAAAAAATGGATTCTTGTCTTACCTAAGGGTCCTAACACGAAGTGATCAAGGGAACTTAATGAACTATTTGATCTTGGGAAAATTACATTTTTGGTTTATATTTGGAGTTAGTAAAAATTTCATCGAAACGTGGGTTTCAACAGTGTATTCAGTTTCTACCTTCAATTGATTTAACCGTAAACAGTACGTGTTTGGTTCATTCGTTTGATTTATTTACAAGTAGATCCTTGCGTTATTAGAAAAACGGCCTTTGATACTGTCCCCTTTCTGTACAATCTTTTGCATTTCACGTTGTTGAAAGTATCCACTTTTCATCCAGTAGTTGTTTTTTAGGAGGGAAAACTGGCATGAAATCTATACATCAAAGTGACTAACACAATTTTGGTAGAGTAAATGATTTAAAAGCTTAACTTGAATTTTTTAACGTGTTGGTTGTCTTTCGCTTCGTATAAAGATTATTCTCAAAAGAATGTTTTCGCTTCATTGTTATTAACACAATTATTGGGCATCGTTCAACAAGAAATCCTCGCCACAAAACTTCACAAACTACTTTTGACTCGTTCGATCTTTTGCAAAACCTTCTTCATAACCTGTACAAACTATTTTTGCGTTTAAGGTCTCTTTTTACAGAAAAACTGATGGCTTGCTTGGACTAGAAATTGCTTTATTCTCTAATGTATCGAAGTTCAGCGATTTTGCGCGAATGAAAATTTTGCTGTCTGCAGTCGTTTCTGTCAGCCATTGTGACACATCGGTGATAAGATATTAATTGTATTCTTTGTGATTCTAACAGGTCGCAATACATAAAAGAAAAATGAATTTAAGCGAATGTAAGAATATAATTTTTTCTGCAGTGGAAAACGAATGCCTCACATTTTCATTTTTTATTTTTTTGAGGTGACTGTTACCATTGGGCCAATTAATTTTCTTTTTTCATGGTGTGAATTTTTGTATTTTTGGGGGTTGGGGGAGGGTCAGTTAAGTTCAGCCAATTAGCACACACCGTTGATAAGATAACGTCTGGAAGTAGCAAAATCAGAGTCAATTTCTCTCTCTCTGTCTCTCTCTCTCTCTCTCTCTCTCTCTCTCTCTCTCAGACATGCACTTTCCTTTCTGTTACCACGCACTATTTATTCTTCTCTCTTTCTTTCTTTCTTTCTTTCTCTCTCTCTCTCTCTCTCTCTCTCAGGAACACCTTTCTGTCAGTTACTACGCGCTATTTAATCTTTCTCTCTCTCTCTCTCTCTCTCTCTCTCTCTCTCTCTCTCTATCTCTATCTCCCTCTCTCTATTCCTCACTCTCTCTCTCTCTCTCTCTTAGATATGCACTTTCTCTCTAAAACCACGCGCTTTTTATTCCTCTCTCTCTCTCTCTCTCTCTCTCTCTCTTGACACGCACACTTTTCACTGTTATCATGCGCTTTTTATTCACTCATCTCTCTCTCTCTCTCTCTCTCCCTCTCTCTCTCTCTCTCTCAGACATGCACTTTTTCTTTAAAACCACGCGCTTCCTCTCTCTCTCTCTCTCTCTCTCTCTCTCTCTCTCTCTCTCTTTCAATCTCTGTCTTCATTTTTATGTCTGTCGTAGAATAAAAAAACATGGAGTGGGAAAGACTATAAAGAAGATATGCATCGCCTAATCCGGTGGTCAGCGACAAGCAATGGCGCGAACACTTCCGTCCAGACAACCAAGATCAAATTTCTCACCAATAAGAAAGGCGCCCGCCATTAACAACGGATGTCGTCTGCAACACACAATTTTTATTTAATTATTTTTTTTTCCTTAACCCCAGCCTTACTAACTCGTTTGTAGTTGCCACCGTCTCTTTTCATAAAGACACAAGTTTCCTTGTTTATTGGGTTGTTTGTTGTTTTTCTTCTTTTTCTTTCTTTTATTTCATAATGATTGTCTAAAGACCTAGAAAGGATTTCCTCAACCAAGTCAGGCACAAGATCATATAGAACTTCGAGAAATTGCATATAGTCTTCAAAGTGATACCATTTATATACAACTAAAAATTTCAGGGAGTTATCAGTGACTTCTGATCTGAAAATGAATGCAGAAGCAAGAAAATGACAGTTATCAAGTATCGTCGACGTCATGTCCATGCTATCCTAAGTTAGATACATGCACTCAATCAATGACATTGAGTACTCTTTATTTATAAATATAGAAAAAAATATACATATATATATATATATTATTATTATTCTACAATTGGATATGCGATATTCCAGTTCATTTTTCATCGCATCTTTTGTAGCATATCAATTCTTTTAAAAACTATTTTAAAAACTTTCAAGAGAAAACTTATTCATAACTTTTTCTAACGACGACCTAAATTCAGAAGATGCGAACAATCAACAAATAAATAACTCTAAAGAAATATTCCTATTTCTCCAATCACTTTTCTTCACACACACACACACACACACATACGATTTGAAAAGCAAAATTTAAACGCCTTGTCAGTGGGGCCAAGAATATCCCAATTAATTTCTCTCCATAAGAATAAGCCCCTCACCTCCCCCAAAAAAGAGTGTCCTGGGTATGAAACTAAACTGCATTTGGTAGTGAGGCTTCAGTTCTATAGTTTGGAGAAGTGTAGATTACCCCTTCTTACCCATTATTCTCAGATCCATCTTGTAATACCTGTTTGGGTCTCATCTACAAATTAAATGAAAATTATAGGTATTAGATAAGAATACTTGATACCATAAAACTTTGTGCAAATTATTTGTATTAAGAATAGTTAGTTGAAGTTATAATTCTTTATAAAGGATTTTTGTTATTGCTTACATGAAACTATATAGACTGATTTAGGTATTAAATAAAGATATGCCATTACAACCAACCAACCAACCAACCAAGCCACATTTGATGAAGTGTTCATTTATATTTAACATTTTCTTCATATACAAGCTTAATCAAATGATGGTTGGGTTGGGTTGGGTTTTATGGCATGTCAACGATTGTAGGTCATTTAATGCTAAACCCTTTATATATATATATATATGCTCCCCCATGGGGGTTGAGCACTCTGTCGAAAGAATTTACGGCTGCCACTCGCATAATGCTAGGATATTCGAATGAATTAAGCACTCTGGTATCTGGTAAAGCAAAAATGTAAACAAACGAAAACTACTACATAATGCCTTATAATTTCCAAGCTGACGTGGTTTGTTTGCTGGCTGAGCGATATGATACCAAGTCTAACGTAAAGTTGGGCGGGTTTCGATCCCAGCTTCTAGCGTGTTACGTGTCTAGCCACACTGCGGAGTTGTGGTACAACGAAAGAGTCTGTCAGTGAATGATTATATATATATATATATATATATATATATATATATACATTGAATATATGATTTCTAAACACATTTTGTCGATAACATTTTTAAACGAGCCTTAGCTCATTCTTTTCCTCACGGTTAAATAAATGGTTTCATTTGTTTCTATTTAATACGAATAATTCTATTTACTATTAACCATTTGTTTGCACTCAGTTTAATGTTTTCAAGTATTGCTATGTATCACTAACAATTCAATTCAACATCAGTCATTTGTTTACATACAATTAAATGTAAAAGCAGTCCTATTTCAAACAATTCAGCTTAGCATAAGTACACAGTTTAAGTGTCAAACCGTTCTATTCGACCCATAGATAGGACACTATCAGGTGCTACCACTTCGGACCAGAGTGGACCTGGGAATGATGACAATGAAGGAGTACTCCGCATCCCCTAAAGCTCCATCATTACTGGAGCCTCACCGAATCAAATGATAGAAAAAAATTATTTACGAGGATGTTTGGATTTACCAACCCCTCTGAACGGACAGGATATGACACTAGTTCAATTCTTAACAGGTTTCAATTCAGAAGTTTCCTTCTTCTTAGACTGGTTGCCTCACTAAGGCTGAAGAACTTAGTCTTCCCTACTATTTACCCATAGCTGGAGGGAGAATAACTGGATTCCTACCTTTCCCAAGAGTATTACTGCAATGTAAAATGCCATCTGCCTCATCCAGGGTTTTAACTCGTGTCGCCGTATCCATTTCTTACAACGATAACCATTACATCACGGGCACCTTCTCTTTACGAGGATGTATGACAACGTAACTAGCAACACCAATTATTATAGATCTTTAGATGGAAACAAAAACAGGCTCATTACCATTATTAAATCGATGAAAACTGAATATGTTACTCACGTTGATTGATTCACAAGTATCCTTTCAAAGATGCAATTTTTTTATTCTAATCATTTTCAGTCCAATCGGCTGGGGCTGTAGAATACACTGACTGCATCTCTGCAGAGATAATACTCACCCCTAACGAGTTTCCTGATATGAGATTAAATGGTGAGGCTCCAGTAATGCCGAAGCTTTGGGGAATGCAGAGTACCCCTTCATTGCGATTGCTCCAATGTCCACTCTGGTCAGAAGTGGTAGCCCCCGAAATTATGTATGATTTTTTTTTACTTGTGCTCATATTCAGATTTTTTTTTATCTAACCTTTTTAATTATCGGTTCCCATATTGTATTCATTTCTATACTTGGTCTACTCAGCAGGTCATTGTAGCCCAACATATGTGCTGATTCCTTAAGGCATTTAATCCTCTAATGTTCAGCTCTATCGATCATTTCAACTTCATCCCATAAAGGTTGATGGTTTTCCTTTTCCTTGTCCTCTATCCTCCTATCTAGGTTTCTTGGAGCCGATGTCATGCGCTCTGGGTAGTTGTTACGATGAAGGTTATGTCTCAAACTAATCATTTCTTCTTGAAATGCATCAGTACCGCTAGTAAATGTTTTTGCACGATGTAAGCAACAGACTATTCCTTTCTTTACCGTATATGGATGATGGGAGTTGGAATTGAGGTACTGTCCGGTGAAGGTAGGCTTACGATACACAGATAACCTGAATCCTTATTCTGTGTGTGTTACTAATACATCGAGGAAGGGTAATTTGTTATCTTGCTCATTCTCCATAGTGAACTGTATAGATGGTCGGACTGAGTTCACGTGATCAAGTAATGTCTGAACATTTTTCTGATGAGGCCAGAGAATGAATGTGTCATCTACGTATCTAAACCACAGAGATGGCTTTAGTTATGTAGATCCTAATGCTATTTTTTCGAAGTATTCCATGCATATGTTAGCCAAAACTGGTGACAATGGCGAGCCCATAGCCAATCCTTCTTCTTGTCCGTATAAATCAGATCCCATCCTGCAGTCGGTTGTCTCCACACAGAAAGTCAAAATTTCCATTAGATTATCTATCGGGATACTAGTGCGTCCTTCCAGCAAGGTGTCTGCAGCCAGTTTATCCCGTACTACAGCAAGTGTCTCATCAGTAGGTACCTTTGTAAACATACTTACTACATCCAAACCAACCCTCTGGTTAAAATGAATGGGGACATCGCTGATTCTCAGCATAAAGTGGGCTGAGTTCTTAACATATGATGAGGACTTACCAGTTAGTGGGTTGATGATCTCCACAATGAAGTAGCTCAATGGGTGACATGCCGAACCTCGGTTGCTGACAATGGGCCTCAATGGAATATCATCCTTATAAAATTTTGGGAGGCCATATATGTGAGGTAGCTTACTGTAATGTTGAATTAAGCGGTCTGTATTTTGTTTGTGGTATGAGATCTTTATTCTTACCAAGGATCTGTGACAGCTTCCTTTCCATCTTCAGGGTCACGTCCTTCTTTATTTTACAATAGCCACCATAACAAAACAAGTCGGCCAGTTTGAATACTTAACACTTGTACCCGGTTATAGCTAACGGAATCAGAATATGCGACTTCCATGGATTCGATAAAGGACGTAGTTCGAAGTTCCGTCTAGGTTCCCGAGTTCGACAAACACCTGAAGAAGGCCGGGGAACATATCGGCCGAAACGTTGTGGAAATACCAATAAACATGAAGACAATAGTCCGAAAACCCTTAATAATAAGAATCATCAAGCTTCGTCTCAGAAATTCAGACAACGAATTGTTAGTGATACATAGCAATACTTGCAACCATTTAACATTGTTGACTTCTATTTCAAAATCATCTGTATCTAAGAAGGAAATTACTAACAAGTAATTAATAATCATCAAAAAATGCGTATCAATTACTTATTAAGTAATTTCCTTTTATATATTTGAGTAATTATCTTAATCTGACACAAATAATCTTTTGAATGATTGTCTTAATCTTGCACGAATGAGTTATTGTCTTAATCTGACACAAATTATCATTTGAGGGATTGTCTTAATCTGACATAAATTATCATTTGAGGAATTGTCTTAATCTGACACGAATTATCATTTGAGGAATTGTCTTAATCTGACATAAATTATCATTTGAGGGATTGTCTTAATCTGAAACAATCATCATTTGAGGGATTGTCTTAATCTGACACAATTATCATTTGAGGGATTGTCTTAATCTGATACAAATTATCATTTGAGGGATTGTCCTAATCTGACATGAATTAACATTTGAGGGATTGTCTTAATCTGACACGAATGAGCGATTGTCTTAATCTGGCAGAAATGATCATTTATGTGATTGTCATAATCAGACACAAATGATCATTTGAAAGATTGTCTTAATCTTGCATGAATGTATGATTGTTTTAATCTGACATAAATGAACATTTGAGTGATTTTCTAAATCAGACACAAAATTATCGTTCAGAATTTTTGCCAACAAATATCTAAACAGGTTTTGGCGGTAACAAATTCTTTATGTATTAAACACGTCCTTGAAAAATGTTTTGTCTGAACAATATAAACGAAGAAAATTCCCAAATAATGTTTTATATCTCCTATTCGTATTAACCAAACTCTCGCTTCATCAACTTTGTCCTTTTTATCATTATTGTCATTATTATTGACAATACAACCGCCACCGCCGCCGATAGTACCAGTGGGGCTGGTGGTAAATACAATATTTTTGCCTCGTTTATGAGTCGACCAAAGAGAAGGAAACAATAACAAAGAAGGTCATCAAAAAATAAATAAATAAATAAAAAGAATAGACATTAAATATTATATACCCGACAACAGTGATATTACAAAATTTCAAATTTCAGTCAAGGCCTCTTGCATTCCTTCCATCTCAACTATATACAATAGCAGTCATAAGTTAAGGAACGGAACAACAACAAATATTTAAATGATTTTTACTTGAAAAAATTTGCATGTATGTTTATGAAATTTCCCCAAAATATACTTGGAACATATATGCATTTATTACATGTAAAGTTTTCTAAATTTTCTTTTACTGTAAATTAATTTGTCAACTGAAAAAAATACATTTGCCCTGGTCAAAAGTTAGGGAACGCATCATAAATCCTAGTTAGATCAATATATAAACTAAAGAAAAATTTAATATTTAGTGAATTTTCCTTTGCATTGGATTACCTCATTGCATCTTTGACCACATGAGCCAATTAACTTCTTACAAAAAGTGGCTGTGATACTTTCCCCATTTATTTTTTTTTTTCAGAAAACCCCATAAATCATCAATATTTTGAGGATTTATGTTCTGAGCTTTTTCTCCTATGATATTCCATATATTCTCCATAGGATTCATATCTGGGCTTTGTGGTGGCCATTTCATAATAGCTATTCCTTCCTCTTCATGAAAACTTAATACAGTTTTAGCTTTGTGGCAAGGCGCATTGTCTTTCATAAATATTGGAGTTTCAACTGTCCCTTTGCGTAAATGAAGAAGAGCATGCTGGCGAAGTTCTTTATAAACACTGGCATTAATATTACCGTGAAAACGAACAATGGGTCCTACTTCAGCTGAAGAAATCATCCCCCATACCATTACGCTCCCCCTCCAAATTTCACAGTTTTTCTTAACGCGTTGAGGAAATAAGCGTTCACCATTTTTACGTCTCACAAATCTCTTACCATCAAATGCAAACAAGTTGGATTTAGATTCATCACTAAAATGAACCAGATTCCATTGTTCCTCTAGCCACACAGATATCCTCTGTGGCGAAGTCAAGACGAAACTTTTGATTTTTCTTTGAAATCAAAGGTTTGCGATATGGAATCCGAGCTGCAGATTTTTCCTTATTTAACCTACGTGAAACAGTTTTTCTAGAAATTGGCTTTCCTGTTTGCTCACAAAATGCACGAAAAAAAAGACGTTGCTGTATCGAAATAGTCTTTTAAAGACATTTTAACAATCATCCAATCTTCCCGTTTGGTAGTCATAGGAGGCCTGCCAGTTCTCGGTTTTGGTTCAAGTGTCTTGTCAGCCTTAAATCTACTGGTTACACAATAAACAACGCTTTATGACCTTCGTACAATGCCATCAATTTCAGAATACGATTTGCCTTCTTCATGATTTGCTAAGATTAGCTTTTTTTACTCTCGAATTAAACAATTACATGCTTTCGCCTCCATCTTGCTTTAAAATAGTTCCAGTGATGTATGACATTTGACAATAAATCAAAATTAGCAATCAAGTTGTTTAAAAATTACCACGGCGCCCGTGGTGTAATATTTATTATCGTAGGAAATGGATACGATGACACAAGTTCAAATCCTGGACGAGGCTGATTGCATTTCACATAGCCCTAATACCCATGTGAAAGGTATGAATCCAATTATCCTCCCTCCAGCTATGGGTAAATAGTAGGGCAGACTGGGTTCTTTAGCTTTGTTTAGGCAATCATCAAGGAGAACAAAAACTCTCAATTGAAATCTGTTAAACTCTCGTTAAGAATTGACCTTGTGTTGACCATGGCAAAATGTATATTTTAATTTTTTAGTTCACAAATAATTTACTGCAAAAAAATTAGAAAACTTTATGTGTAATAAATACATATACGTTCCAAGTATATTTGGGGGAAATTTCGTAAATGTACATGCAAATTTTTTCAAGTAAAAATCATTTAAATATTTGTTGCTGTTTCGTTCCTTAACTTATCGCCGCTACTATATATATATATATATATATATATATATAAGAAGGACATATAAACATGTGTGAGAGTGAGTGTGTATATGTGTGCGCGTGTGTGTATATGTGTGCATGTATGTGTGTGTTTTGCAAGATGATAAAAAACGACTTTCAGTTCCTCTGAAGAAAAAATTGCCTCTAATAAAACACATCTTTAATACTCAGCTAAGTTGTTGTTGTTGTTGCTGTTGTTTTAATAAACATAATGAAAATTTAAAGTCGTATTTTTCCTTCTTTGTTGAAAAAATGTTTATGAAAAAAGTCGAAAGCAAAATTGAACATGATGGCTAATCTGAATATGAGCACTGGTAAAACTTTCATAAATGCTGTATTCCACAATGAAGTTATAATATACTCTATAGAAATCACAACCAATTAACGAAAAAGGTTTCTTTTTTGTTTTGTTTTAAAATTTCACGGGCATTTCTTTAGGTCACAGGTCCCTGACAAATATACCGGCTGAATTCCTTTCTCAACGGCACCCGTGGTATAATGTTCATCATCGTAGGAAATAGATACGAAGACACGATTTTAAATCCTGGACGAGACTGTTTGCATTTCACATAACCCTAATACCCACAAGAAAGGTATCAATTCAGTTATTCTCCCTCCAGCTATGGGTAAATAGTTGGGCAGACTGGGTTCTTTAGCCTTGTTTAGACAACAATCAAGGAGAATGAAAACTCTGAAATCTGTTAAACTCTGGCTAAAAATTAACCTTGTGTTCACATCCTGCCCGTGCAGAGGGGTTGATATATATATATATATATATATATATATATATATATATAGTACTGAGGTGTTATCAAAAAGTCTCCGAATCAAAAACTTTAAATTTTATAATGAGATGAAGTCAAAAAGACTAGATTGCTGTCTAGACGAGTAAGTACTCGTTTGGAAAAAAGCCAGTCTCGACACCTTTTGAACAAAATAGGCACTTGGCGTCGGCTAATGGTTAGCAGACCATTCCAAGTGATTTTTATTCTCAATAAGGATCTTGTAATTCGAGCCTTATACTAGACAAAGTAAATGATTACTTTTTCAACAAAATTTTTTTCGGTAGGATACAAGATTACGTTGAGGAGCGCTTTTATCTTAGCCAAACTTCACAGATACTACACACTGACCGAGAGAAAATACCGATCTACTCGGTAAAGTCTTGTGACTTTTGTCGAGAACTATGGGAGTTATGTAGATGATGCCCGTGAAATAAGGATACTTTTACGAAATAAATGCATTTTTATTCTACAGAAACCAAAGAATGAACTAAGTCAAGGTACCTCTTTATTCCTGCAGAGCTCCAGCCGACCTAATAGGTTCTGGTTCCATGCACCGCCGGTGCAGATAAATTTTTCTGGTTTGTTCCTTTTGTTCCGCGCGTCGTTATTACTGGTCAAAAGTTGACTTTTGCCGTTGACTAGTCTCTTTATAATATGATGACTTGGAAGTAACCCCAATGAGTATTGACGTGTCATGCCGTCGAGAGTAAGTTGAAGAAGCGCAAAGACATCAGGAAAGAAGCTGGGGGGAAAACAATATGTACCAGAAACTGAGCTGGCGTAAATAGGAAAGAAATTATATCGGGTCTGATTACTGTTGATGCAGCCTTTATTTTGGAACTTTATCGTTATTTTTCGTAATTTTATAATGAAGAAAAGGGGTTGCAATAGTTTCCGTCGACGAAAATTGACCCGGGCAACTGGGTGCAAATTTTGGTCAAGGGTGTTTATGTTTCATTTCAGCTTTCTCCATATATTTTTCTCACATTTTTTTCTCTTCCTTCTCTCAGTCTTTTCCTTTTTCTGTTCGTCTTGCTTTTCCAACTTCTTTTCTTCGTTTTAATTCTCTTTTTCTTTTTCGTTATTCACAAAATTATTTGTACAAACGAAAAACGCGCTACGATGTGCTATAATAATTCAACTCACCCACAAATTGAAATCGGATCGTTATTTAGCATTCTATTTTTGCATTACACCTGCTGACAGTTTCATTGTTTAAATATTTTCTTTTCTTTTACATATTTAATTACTCACAGTCAGATCGGACTTGATGTAGACCCAATTCTCTAGGTATATTTTTTCTCCTTGTCAGCTGATGGCCCGAGACGGAACGTGACGGGCATATTTTTCCGCGCTAAAACCAGAAAATGGTGGCGTATGTCATTTCTTAGTTAACAACAGCCGCCATTGTTATTAAACGCGTCACTGGGTTTGTTTGTTTTGTTTTTTGGTTTGTTTTTTTTTCGTTTCTTTATTCACTGTTATCAAACGTAACCTCTTCGATCAGGTCATAACGATATAGAAGAAGAAATATTTGTGTGATGAATATGATCAGTGCGAAATCCGATTTCACGCCGATATTTTTCTCCCACGTCACCATTATAAAATACCTTCGTATGTGTAAGCGTTCAATTCCCATGCCAACTTGCAGGATTACAACGGCTAGACTTAGTAAACAATTATATGGGAATAAAAATTTTAAAAATTTTAAATGTCAACAAGGGAGACAACTCCTTAGATTCTTTAATATGACTCGAACGATTTCGCTCAATTCTATTAGATTATTAAATATTATATATATATATATATATATGTACGTGTGTGTGTGTGTGTGTGTGTGTGTGTGTGTGTGTGTGTGTGTGTGTGTGTGTGTGTGTGCGCGCGCGCACGCTAGAACTGCTTATATGATCTTTCGGTTTGAAAAGCAAATAAAAAAAGGCAGCATAGATCGCATTCAAAATTCTAATTTCACTCTAGGAAATAGCAATATTTACTATTTTGCATTCTTGTCACCATTTTATTTTAAAGATTGTATTGTCTAAATGCTTGCCATTTCGAGATCTACACTCCAAAAGTTTTACCCAGAAATTCTTCAGCACTCGCTTCATTACTTCTAGTATCGCTGCGATTTCACGACGAATAACATTTTTCAGTTCGTCTGTTGTTTGAGGCTTACGTTTAAAGAGTTCAGCTTTCAGGTATCCCCAGAGTAATTACTATGAGATGGATCTGGTGAGAGAACTGGTCACAGGATATTACCACAGAGGGAAATGAGGCACCTATAAAATTTTAACTCAGAAATTCACCATTCATCATAATTATGGCAAAATAAATAGGATGAATGATGCTGCTCAGACATTCTTCTCGCCAGCTTTTTGTTTTAGTAATATATATATATATATATATATATATATATATAACTTCATCTGAGATTTTTATTTCCATACTGCGAAAAAAATCAAGTCTTGTAGTATTGTGAGGAATTGCATGGGCGTCCAGGGTTGATAATCATATTTTGGCTTCAAAAGAATGATTGATCACAAAATCATAATCTGATGAAATTTTTTGACAGTACAAGAGTTTCTTTCACGGTTGAATGTTTTATATATATATATATATATATATATATATATATATATATATATATATATATATATAAGAATTAGGGACACTATTAGTCCGTTGTTTTAAGTATTGCTCAACAAAAGAAGCGAATTAATATCTGAGTGTAAACATGTAAACAAATTTCTCTTGTGTCATCTTCTATCTGACCCTGACTAATCACATAATTTATTCTTCTCTATTTTAGAATGCCAGAATTTTTTTCCGTTTGAATGTCACGTGTACAAACATCGGACCACCTGGTTATACCTCTCGATATTTAGAAGCTTGATTGGTACTTTTCCCCGATTTGTGTGAAACACATGAAACTTAAGGTATCGGGTTATATATGGGGATAATTCTAATGTCTATTTGTTTTAAAAGTGCTCTGCCATAAAAGCATTGAGTACTCTTTTTATGAAAAAAAATTTCTATTTGCAGTTCTCAAAAAGAGACAGAAAGACTGACAAACAGAATATCTATTTTAGCATAGGTTTTTCATAAACGTTTCATATGACAAACAAGAATTATTTATTCAGTTTTTATTCATTTTTTCCTGTCGCGAGTAAAATCTCACAAATGTGTATCAAGATTGTATTTGAAATTGTGTAAGAAGTGAAAAACGAAATAAAAAATCCAACAGTAAAATATCTCCAATCACACTCAGAAATGTTTTCCCAGAGAAGTATAAGTTTATAGCATAAAGCCTTTTGAACAAAAAAAATTCGTTTCACTTTGATGTTAAAAAATTATGAAGTTCTCGTTCGAATGTTTCTTCTTTATAAAATCTTTTATGACACACACGTTGATCAAAAGATCAAAGGAAATGAGTATTAAAAAGTCCCATAACTGGCTAGCATGATATGTGGAATAATAATTTCTAATTAGGCCTTTCATTTATCTGTAAAGATGTAAAGTCAATAGAAGAGGATATTTCACATGGACCCTTTATATATATATATGTATATATATATAGAGAGAGAAAGAGAGAGAAAGAGAGAGACTGACAGAAAGACTGACAAATACAGAAACTGAGAAAAAGGGAGAAGGAGAGTGAGATATTATGTGCACTTCTTAAATCTACAATGGAAAACTAAAACAAAAAGATTTCTTTCGGAAACACACACATACACACAGATATGTATATTTATATATATATGTATATATTTGTGCGTCAGTGTGTGTGTGTGTGTGTGTGTGTGTGTGTGTGTGTGTGTGTGTGTGTGTGTGTGTGTGTTTTTCGGTTGCTAAACCAGAACCTCCTTCAGGTGTCTTCTGGTTTGTTTTTTTCTTTTTGTTCATAGTTGGTAATCTTCAGAAAATGTTGAACCAAAGCCTTTATTTAGTCCACGAGAATAGAGTACTGATTAAATAAAGGATTAAATTCGATGTTCTGTGTAAACTCCCGTGTTCAACATGAAACGCCTGCAGAAGGCTGAAGGACATATCGGTGAAAACGTTGTGAGTATAATGATGAAGATAATCTAAGTGATAAGAATGATCAAACTTCATCATAGAAATTTAGACAAATAATATCAAGTCGATACGGACCCGATATAATTCATCAATGGGAACAATTAGAAAGACTAAACCAAAAATTGGCAAGAATGACAAACCACCTTACATTCCTATGTAGATGTTCCACAAGGCTTAACATGGAAACTATTAGTTAATATTATTAACTATTAGTTAATTCCAGGAGTGCACAACGGGTCGCAAGGAGACCAAGGTATGAGTTGGTTCGAGATAGAATACAAAATAACCGTTGGAGGAAACATCAACAACGGTCTGAATTCACAAGCAAGATTGCCCCCATTTCAGGAAAGAGTATCTCTGATTGAAGACAAAACCCGAATCCAATAATATCTGGACAAATCTTACAAGAAAGAATTTGAGGAGGTCAAGTCGCGCCAAATTTACAAGTTGGAGATGAAAATCTGTGATACGAAAGCCCACTAGTGGAAGCCATTGTTAACATCAGTCAGTGACAGCTAACTACCTCAGAGAAGTCAGTGCTAAACAAGAGTCTCAAATTCGCCACGACCATCAAGCGGATTCCCAACTTAGATTTGATATCTCCAATCGAGGAGGTAACCTTAAAATTTGCTTGAGCCTGTGCAGATGAGCCAAGATGGAAAATGAGACAAGTACTAGAGAAATCAAAGCCTCTAAAGTCAAAAATCTCCAAAGGAGAAAGACTGGTCCTCAAATCGTTACAGAGTGATGAAAACATAATCCAACCAGCAGACAAAGGCAATGCTACAGTAGAGATGGATAAGGTGGAATACTCCAAATAATTAGCAGACCTTATTGGCAATAGTGGCTCTTGTAAAGTAAAAAGGACCTGACTCTGAAGACGGAAACAAAGCTGTCACAGATCCTTAGTTAGAACAAAGATTTCATACCTCAAACGGAATATAAAAAGCTAACGCAACACTACAGCAAACTACCACACATTTCTGGCCTTCCAAAGATTCATAAAGATGGTATTTCATTAAAACCCGTTGTCAATAACAGAGGTTCAACATATCACCCATTGAACCGCTTCCTTGTGAATATAGTTACTCCATTAACGAGTAAGTCCTCATCATACGGCAAAAACTCTGCCTACTTCATGGGAAAAATCAACAAGGCCTCTGTTCATTCCAACCAGATGGTGAGACTAGGTGAATAAAGCCTGTTCACGAGGATACCCACTGATGAAACAATAATAGTGGTAAGGGACAGGTTGGCTGCAGATCCCTCGCTAGAAGAACGCACCTGTATCTTAATAGATAACCTGATGGAGATGTTGACCTGTATGGAAATGACCTACTTCGGAATGGGGTTTGGTTTATACCAACAAGAAAGACTGGCTTTGGAATTTCCTTTATCGCCAGTATTAGTGAGCATATATAAATGGAATATAAGAAATAACATTTGAATCTACATCCTTTAAGCCATCATTGTAACTTAGATACGTAGATGATGCGTTTATACACTGACCTCATCAGAAAGATGTTTAAGTACTACAAAATCGTGAGGACTCAATTCGATCATCTATATAGTTCACCAAGGAGAAAGAACAAGACAACTGGTTATCCTTCCTTGATGTACTGATAATTCGCACAGTGCAAGGATTCAGGCCATCCGTGTATCAGAACCCAACCTTCACTGGACAATACCTAAACTTCAACTCCCATCATCTATACTGTTCACCAAGGAGAAAAGACAAGACAACTGGTTATCCTTCCTAGATGTATTGATAACTCGCACAGAGCAAGGATTCAGGCCATGTATCGGAACCCAACCTTCACTGGACAGTACCTAAACTTCAACTCCCATCATCTATACAATGTAAAGAAATGAATCGTTCGTTATCTATAATATCAAGCAAAAGCCATAAGTAATGACAGCGATGTATATCAAGTAGAAATGAAGAGTTTAAGCGAAAACCTCATCGCAATAACTACCTGAGAGGATAACATCGACTCCAAGAAATCTGGATCGAACGACAAGGAACAATACCTGAAAACTCACCACAGTCTGTCTGCCCTATGTCAAAGACCTAATCAAAAGGACTCGAAAGATATGTAATCCATATGATATCAAGACAATATTGATGAGTAGCATGACCGTTCGAAAATATCTCTGCCGAGTTAAGCCCCTAACAGAATATAACAGGGCCAAGAATTTCGTCTTCTCTATTCAATGCAATTGTGGTAGAGTATACAAAGGCGGTTATCTTTCGATGGCTGTTTTTATTCTCATCTATAGAAGCCACTCTTATAGATGAGCAGCAGTAGTTCCCCGATCGAACTGACAATCCTAAGCGTTAAGCCACAAGACTCACACGTTCAGGAAAAGTTAGGCATTGCGTATTCGAATACCTTCACGTACATCATGCTGCTTCCCATGTGTACGTGTAAAAAAAAATCCTTCTTTTACCTTAAGTTTTAACTTCGTTAAAGTCCAGGACTGATGTATATTCAAAGAAATTTTGGGGTATATTTTATCCTTTCATCCGATACAGTCCCTAACATGTGTTTTTATTTTATTCTTTTTTTTTTAGGTAGAGGTGGAATTCGAATTTGACTTGGGTTGCTTTGTTTTCTTATTAACTGCTATGAGGGTGGGCAAACTGAGACTTCTAAGCTTTTAGAAAAGATTCTAAACCTATTTGCCGTGTATACTAATGCATTCGACCAGAGTCATTAAATTTGGGAGTTTTTTGTTTGTTTGTTTTTTATTTACTGCAAAACATGTCCTTACATTTAAAATACACTATATTCCTCATTTGAGAACACAATACAGCGGAGATTTAAGACATAACTATTTAAATCAAATATGTGCATTTTCAAATGAACAGTTTAGTAGAATAAATTTACTGACCTCTTGGAAACACTTCTGGAAACGGAATCACTTCCAACATTTGCAATACTATTTTAACAAATGCTCGCTTGGATTATTACTAATTTTACTAGCATTTATACTAATTTTCCACTCCTATATCATGATCAATGAGGGAGGGTGGACAGATAGAGAGAGAGAGAGAGAGGTGGACAAGAAATCCTTTCTTTTATGGGTTCGTCTTAGCACGTGTTAAGCTACATTTGAGGTGTTTTGTTTTGTTTTTTTTTGGGGGGGGTAATTTGGTTTTTTTTGCAAATTTAGAATTTCGTCTTCCAACAGTAAAGTTTTCCCTGAAATTTAGTCGCAGAAAAGTAATTTCATTCTTCATTTAAACAACACAAAATACAGCGGAGATTTAAGTCATAACTATTTTAAATCAAATATGTGCATTTTTAAATGAACAGTTTAGTAGAATAAATTTATTGACCTCTTTGAAACACTTCTGGAAACGAATTGACTTCCAACATTTGCATAAAATAAAATGAAACGCAGTTTCTTCCAGGCAGCGGTTGTATCGATACTGCTCTATGGATGCACTACATGGACGCTAACTAAACGACTAGAGAAGAAACTAGACGGCAATTACACAAGAATGCTGAGAGCAATATTGAACAAGTCCTGGCGACAACACCCCACAAGACACCAACTATACGACCACTTACCTCCCATCACGAAAACTATACAAGTTAGACGAACCAGACACGCAGGACACTGCTGGAGAAGCAAGGACGAGCTCATAAGGGATGTACTCCTATGGACCCCCACATATGGCCAAGCAAAAACAGGACGATCAGCTTGAACGTACATACAGCAGCTATGTGAGGACACAGGATGTAACCCTGAAGACCTGCCAGAGGCGATGAATAATAGGGAGAAGTGGCGAGATAAGGCCAGGGATATCCGTGCTGGCGGCACGACATGATGATGATGATGATGATGATACAAAGGCGAAACGTGCCATCTTTTAAATGTAAGGCTTGAGGAATATTGAACGGCAGTATGTCAGAGAGAGAGGACGAAAAGTTGGGTATAGTTGACCATATATGGAAAGAAAAAGGAAATCATCGGCCATTGTAAGATGAAGTTTAAATAATTGATAGGGAAGAACACTAGATAATAAAACGTCTTTAAAAAAAGCAGAGCATTGGACGCTAACAAAACGGCTGGAGAAAAAGCTAAACGGCAATTACACAAGAATGCTGCGAGTAATATTGAACAAGTCCTGGAGGCAACACCTCACAAAACACCAACTATACGGCTACCTACCTCCCATCACGAAAACTATACAAGTTAGACGAACCAGACATGCAGGACACTGCTAGAGATGCAGGGACGAGCTCATAAGTGATGTACTCCTCTGGACCCCCACATATGGCCGAGCAAAAGCAAAACGGCCCGCTCGAACATACATACAGCGGCTCTGCGAGGATACGGGGTGTAGCCCTGAAGACCTGCCAGAGGCGATGAACGATAGGGAGAAGTGGCGAGAGAGAGTCAAGGATATCCGTGCTGGCGGCACGACATGATGATGATGATGATGATGACAGTGACCTGGTGAGCGGACAAAGTATAGAGATGAATACGATTTGGGAACTATTAATCAAAAAGGTTTGTTAAAAAATGCGATATGAGCTAGGGTAAAAAATCGGACATGATCACAAAGAGGATTATCTCATGGGTTGATAGAGACATTCAATCTATAAGTCCCAATATACATTTTCAATTGTCCAACCAGGGTACATAGCCTTGTTGGTAAAGCGTTTGGTTGAAAAGTGCTTCTGAATGAAATCATCTGGAGATTGGAAGTTCAATCCTAGTAGCAGAGAAGAATAATAATGAATATTTACAATTGCTTGTACCTGGTTATGGTTAACAGAATTGGAACTTTCTACCCCCATTTACAATTGCTTGTACCTGGTTATGGTTAACAGAATTGGAACTTTCTACCCCCATTTACAATTGCTTGTACCTGGTTATGGTTAACAGAATTGGAACTTTCTACCCCCATTTACAATTGCTTGTACCTGGTTATGGTTAACAGAATTGGAACTTTCTACCCCCATTTACAATTACTTGTACCTGGTTATGGTTAACAGAATTGGAACTTTCTACCCCCATTTACAATTGCTTGTACCTTGTTATGGTTAACAGAATTGGAACTTTCTACCCTCAACCCGTTGATTAAATAAAACTTTCAATTCGAGGTTCGGATTAGGCTTCCGAATTCGACTTGAAGAAATGTTGTGAATATAAAGATGAAGATAATCGTCCGAATATTGAAAGTAATAAAATGTGTTCTCCATTCTTTTTGCATACTTGGCATTTTTTTTAATTAATCCATGAAAGAGAAATAGGATTACAATGGCAAAATAACTAATAAGGTGAATTAATTGATTCAAAATATTCCAAGGACAGTGGAATGGAAACAGTCAAATTCCCTTGTATTAAATAAAGGGCTTAGTTTTAAATTCCTTGAAAGTTACCAAGTCTGAGAAAAGACTGAAGAAATCCTGGAGATATAGCAGCTGAAATATTGTGTGTATAACAACCAAAGTGAAAACAATAATCTGAATTGTGTAAATAATATTAATAACTCCTCATCTTAAAAAGTTTTAGACATTTTTGGTTTCTGTTAATGAAAATTAAATGTCGATGATTTCTGAGAATGAAAAATTGCTGTTATTAATGTTAATTCCATCAGGACAAAATTTGCAAAATAAAAAGTTGTTATTCTTTACATGATTAGGACTATTGTCCTCGTATTCACAACATTTCAGCTGCTGTACTCTCCTGCCTTTTGTTGTAGTCAGTAACCTTCAGAAAATTTTGCATCAAGCCCTTTACTCAATCCACACGGGTAGACTTTGTTTTGGAATGTCTCATATTAGTTAAGAAAACGAAATTAAGGGGAAAAAAGACTTGAAGAAGGTTGGAGGATACAGCAGCTAAAACGTTGTGAATATAACAACCGAGATGAGGATAATGGTCCGAATAGTGACAGAATTCATCTCAGAAATGTAAACAAATGATAATTTCGTTTTGGGCCACAGATTTATTGATCTTACTTCACTAGTACGCATAGGTGACGGAAAGATTTAATAAATAGTTACGCAGCGGAACTTGAACCTGTAAAGCTCATTACATCCAAATATTTATCTTGTACATCATTTTGGAGAAGCTGGGTATAAACATTCAGTTCTTATGCCTTCGTGCTTATTGAAAACAGCTATAAGTTAGTAAACATCTTATTTGAGTAAACGAAAATCGAAATTGTATCTCAGCCAGGAAAATAACCTTTTGCTATGACTCAACTTTTACATACGATGAGATTTTAAGATATTAGAAATTTTGCTCGAGCCAAGGAGGTCCTTAGGTTTGAATTTTGTTTTTGATTAAATCTAAATTGGAATAATGAAGAAATATGACCCTTTTTCCTGCTTATCGGATTATATTTACGAATGTATTTTCGCAGACATTTTAATAGTCATTTCAAGGCCATTTTTATTATTGTTGCGTAAAAAACACATCAAAATATTAGTGACAGTTTTTAAGTACAGGATTTAGCCAAAGCGGACTAAGGATTCTAGAAAAAATAATGCTGACATTAGTAAATACTGACGCTAGACTAAGATAGATATTATTGAGAAACAAGAAAATCAATAAGTATATTCCATTATAAATTTATTTCATCTATTCTTAATGGATTCTTCAGATGGGTGTGAAAAAATCCCTTTCTTTTAACCGTTAACTCCGGGGAATATTTTTATCGTGTGTAAAGAATCACGAATCACAATTTAAATATTTATAGAAAGAAAAAAACCACAACGTGTCATAATTTAAATATTTATAAAAAAAAAGAAAAAAGATTCGTTATATATCCTTGTTAAGAAAACCCTCCAGTGCATTGCGTAATAAGTGATTTCATTTCATCTTCTCTTCTGTCCGTTCTTTGGTATTGATCTTTTTTATTTTTCATTTTATTATCAATAAACATATTTTCGGTTTCATATTTTTAAATAGAAATTTAAACTTTTTCAGTTATGAATTTATTTTAAAGAGTTTAGTAATATATCTTCATTCTAATTTAATTCACTCAATATTTCCGGTTTTTTGTTTTGTTTTTTTAAATCGATATCTACGATTATTTAACTTTTATTTTCAAAATCAGTTGTATGATATTGAATACTTTATCTATCGTTTTTATTAGTTTAAGTTTGTATTTATAAGTATTTATGAAAAACTTTAAAAAAACTCTTTCTAAAATTTGTTTTTTTATAAATCCGTTGTCATATCGTTACATTATTTTTACTGAATTTTACCCAACTGAATAACTTTTTAAATTTTAACTGTGTTTTAAGAAAATTATCGTGATTTTGGATACTTTATCTATCGCTTTTATCAATTAATCATGTGAAAATTTGTCCTATAAAGTATATCTTATATTTAATTTTGGTTAGTAATATAGTATATTTGGAAATGGACACGGCGACACGAGTTCAAATCCTGGACTAGACTGATTTCACATGGCACAAATATCCTTGGGAAAGGTATGAATCCAATTATTCTCCCTCCAGCTATGGGTAAAATAGTACTAGGTTCTTTAGCCTTGGTAAGTTTAGTCTAGGAGAAGGAAAACTCTGAATCCAAACCTGTTAAACGCAGCTTAAAAAATTGACCCTGTGTCATATCCTGCCCGAGCGGACGGGTCGGTAAATATAGTTAGTAATATAGCACTCCATCGGGATAATTCCGTTTAAATATATCTATAGAATCAATTAATATGATTTAATAATATTAGATAAGGAGTTGAGACCAGGGTTCAATCCCAGGTCGAGTCATGCCAAAAACTCAAAAAATGGTACTTGATGCCGCCTTGCTTAACACTCAGCACAATAAGTTACGGATCAAGAGTAAAGTGGGGGTGGGCCTGTTAAATACACTGACCGCTCCTCAGCAGATGAGTAAGATCCCTGCTCCAATGAAATGAGTGTCCAGGGTATGATACTAAACTGCATCTGAGCTCGAACTCGTTTAAAATAAAGTTACCTGCAAACTATTCCCATAAAAGCCATATGATATATATATATATATATGAATGATTTGTCATTAAATAACCCGTAAGGGTTGATAAGCCATTTACACAAATAAGCTAACACAATGATTATAGCTTTAAGTAACTATTCTTAATACAAATAATTTACATAAAGTTATAAATAATTTTTAAACAAATCTATTTAACCTATAGATAGGACTTTAACAGTTACTACCATTCTGGGTCAGAGTGAACTTGGGAGTCATGGTAGTGAATGGGGTACTGAACACTCCGAAGAGCTCCAGAACTAGGCTCTCACCATCAGCTGTAATTTAGTATCATAGTCATGAGACCCCCCCTCTCTCTCTCTCTCTCTCTCTCTCTCTCTCTGAAAGCAATAAAAAATATAGTGATTCAACTAAAAATGTATTATCTTTTTTTTCTCTATGTCTCTCTCAGTCTCCTTTTCTCTTTCTTTCTTTTTCTATTTCTCTATTTCCCATTGTCTTTTTCTCTTTCTTTCTTTCCTTCTTTCTTTCTTCTCTCTCTCTCTCTCTCTTTCTCTGATTAGTTTTTTCTCTCGCTTTCTCTATCTCTGTCTCTGTTATATGTTTGTCTGTCGGCCACTGTCTGTCAGTCTCTCTTTGGAAACTGATTAAGAGCAGTAGCATTTTGGATAAACAATGTGGAAGGAGCATCAAGTTCACAAGGTCATTTTATTGCACTTGACATTTAAAAAAAAACGAACCAAAACGCCGACCTCAAAAGCCGAAACATTTGTTTGCTTAAAGACTATCACCTTTTTCGTTTTTTCTTTACTTTTATTTTTGTTTCAAATTCTTCCAACATTGATATTACCTACGTCACTTCCTCATACCTATTCGGAAGTGGAAAAACAGCTGGTCGGCCCTTTTTTTTTTTTTTTGCATCACATCACACAGCCGTTTAAACTTGGTACGTGTCAGACAATGTTTTGATTTCAGTATCGATTGACTCTTTAACAAATATTAAATGTTAATGAACAAAAGAAAAGCATGTTAGTTAGTCCACCTTTATGACATTACAAACATAAGTGATTAAAAACATGGAGAAAAAGAAGAAGAAAAAAAAAGACATTTTGAGTCATGACTCAATTTATAGAACTTTCACTGAGAACACTTCATTGAAGAGGCCATCTTAAATTAAAATGAATCCAAAGTAGATTTATAAATCAAATATCAAATAATTATTTTATCAATGCCTTATCATAATTCATCAAAGGTCCGTCCGTCCGTCCGTTCGTTCAAGCAAGGCTCCATCAAAATTTGACTTGATGTTAACCAAACTTTCAGGAATTGTTAGAGTCATGCCTTGAAAATATTTAATTGTAATCCGGTTTAGAGTGATTTTTAAGTAGATATGTCTCCCACCCTCTATGTTGTATTATACCCCTCAATGTAAAAAGGTATCTGTCTCACCCTTTTTTTTTTTTTTGCAATCGTTACGTGAGGCAGATGGCTCTCCTTGCCTCACTGTATGCACTTGAACCCTCTCAGCTGTCATGCTAAGAAGGAATCCATTTCATCTCTAAGATTAGCCAAGACTCCAAAGTGAATCGACAGTGTACACTCTTGGTTTTATACCTTGATTGGAAGAAGGACTCAAACTTTTTTTTAATCATTCATAGACATTTAATTCCGATTTCATACCTCTTTAAGAATAATCGTTTTCAATTTGGTTGGATAAAGTAAAATATTTGCTTATGCTACTCCGAGTAAAATTCAAATAACTGAGCTTCCGTGTTCGCTCTGACAGAACCACATTCACACCTCGATTGTATAGGTCTGACTGAACCTTATCCCTGCGTCTCCTCTCTTGTCTCAATTGTCCCTATCACGTGATCGACACTCTCTAGAGGTCTACAATGGATTTCTTGTTCAGGTGTGTGACTTTTTCTTTGTCCTCTTAGAGTAATCTCCCCGGTCACACGTCCACTGCTTTCTTTGCCCCCGGTAACCCTGCACTCAATGACACCAGCATCGCTTGCAACGTATTTTAAAATGATAAAATGACTTTTGGGCTACCAAGGACAGGAAATAGAATATAGATATTTTGAGGGGTTGTAAAAATGCAACCTGAGAAAAAGTAAACTTTTTCCGTCACAACCCAAACCCAGTCAGGATAACTTTTTAAAGGTCACCTTCTGGCCTTTATTTTTGGCGGGTATTAAGCTCAATGTCAAATCATATCCTATTTATGAAATTTTTATTATAATTAATTCCAAATAAATAAATAAATAAGAAGAACTCTATAACTTGAATCTATTATTTATCACTCTTGAAAAAATACAATAATAGTTTCGACTTGGTTGGGTTGGGTTGGGTTGGGCTTTATGGCATATCGACCTTAATGCCTAATCCTCTTTATACATATATCAAATGTATGAGTTGTAAACACATTTTGTCTATAACACTTTTAGATGAGCCTGAGCTCTTTTTTTTTTTTTTTTGGCACACAGTTTTAATAATTGGACACATTTTAAATGCAAATATTTTGGATCATATTAATGACATTGTATCCAAAATATTTTCATTGTACAACTAAAAGACATGAGTTCATTATACAAGACTTGAATATTAGATCCCTTAAATGTTCAGCACCACGAAGAGAATATTCTTGGTACTCTCTCTCTCTCTCTCTCTCTATCTCTCTCTATATATATCTATCAATTCAATAGTGTTTAGCATATCAAGAATGACTGCACTCTCTTTTCGGATGCTTTGTTTTTGCTCCGCTGGGTACAGCTTTCCTGCTTCCACCATTTTCTTTGCGGTAACCCCACAGGAAGATCTGGGGTTAGATCTGCTTATCTGTTGAGCAAACCTGGGAATTTTTTCTTGTTGTCATTCCCTGTCTCACAGAATTTTATAATAAATAGAAGGATCCTCTTTCGAAATGGTGCCTGACAATTTCCAGAATGCTGTCGGAATTTCTTTTCAATGCTTTTGTAGAACTTTCGATGGCAAAGTATTCATACACTACACAGGTAATTTCTACTAGAATCCAGGATATCATAAAGACCCACTATCCGTGAAAAAGAAATCAAATACTTTATATATATATATATATATATATATATATATATATATATATATATATAATATGTTATTATTTATTTGTCCCACTGCACGCAAAGCCATATCGATCTTATCCATTGTTTCTTTCATAACCAATAAATACCTTGAAGCAATCAAAGAGAAAAACTCTTAATTGCCAAATTCAGGAACCAATTTTATCGAAAATCTAAAGTTTTGTTGCTTTCCATTTGTTCGTTTAACAATTATAAATTTTACTGATTTATCGTTTTCATAAACCTTTGTGTCGTAAACAGTCTGCAAAATATTTTCTGAATAGATTAAATGAGAGTAAATGCTCTTTCTGTTGCTAATGAGCTTGTGCATGTGTTTACAAAACCCAATACTCATTGCTAGCATTTTGACTAGATATTTCAAGTACAACTTTTTTTCTTTTGTTGCTTTTCAAAATTCCACTCAAGCGACAATCGGGTAGATTCTAGAATCGTTCTAAGATTTATTTAATGTCGTTTATTCTAAAGACTCATAGGAGAGGAAAATAGAGTTTAAAAGACTACGTTTCATCAATCTTCCAAGTTGAAAATACCCGCTTAAAGGCTTGGATAATAACCCACTGGGAAATGCTCAATGTATATGGTATACAAAAGAGTCTCGCTTCGTTCTTAAGAAAGGCATAAACCCATCTCTTGACCCTCACAAGCTATTGCTCAATAGTAGGGTAGACAGGGATCTTTAACCTTGACACATTAACGAGTCAAAAAGAAGGAAAATTCTTTTAAAAACTGACCGTGTGTCGCAGCATGTCCGAGACGAGGAGGGTTTGGTAATTTGACCAGGAAAGTTTCGACCCAAATGATAAAAGTCTACAACACTTTATCTCAAAGAAACCTTGTCATAAAAACAATCAAGATTTAAATACCCATTTTATAATAATAACAATATCATAACATTGGATATTTTTTCGATTACTTTTAAAATACTGCTTTTTGCGGTGTGATCCAATGAACTACTGTTGGGTCGAAGTCACACCCCAACAGTAATGGTACTGCAATTTTGGTAACAGAGTTTTATGGGTAGTTTTGCTCACACCACTCCCTGATTTTAGATTCAGAGAGGTTTTTTTTATCCCTAAGACTAGTTAGCTTTTGAACACTGCAAGAGAGCTCAGCCTGTCGTACTTTTAAAATACGACAGTAATTATTCTTAAATATAAATTTGCCATTTAGAAGAAGAAAAAACGATGATTAAGAATACCTCATTGGCAGAAACACGAAGTTCTTGCCGATGAAATATGTTTTCGTTTTCAACGACGATTTCAGGAAAATTTTAATGGGTCATACGCAAGAATGCTATGTGTTGTCCTGAACAAATCCTGAAAGCAACTTTCCACTATACGGCTATTTACCTCCCATCTTACAAACCATTCAAGTAAGACATAAAAGACAAGCATGGCACTGCTTTTGAAGTAAGGACAAACACTTTAGCAACATTCTATTATGGACTCCTATTCATGTACAAAGCAGTGTCTTACATAGGTCAGCATTGTGTGGACACTGAGTGCAGTCTAGAGCACCGACCAGGATCGATGGATGATAACGACAAATGGAGGGTGTCAAGGGACTTAATTATTGTCATCATCGACGATTTCAACGAGATTTTAAGATTTTTAGGTATCTCCATCTCTATATTGAGCACTGTAACGAAAAAACACTAAGTAAGCTGTTTTTAATTATATACGGTAATCTTTTATATATGGTAATCTTTCGATGGTTGAATTTTTACCTCATCAACAGACACCTCCCTTATAAATGAGTAGCAGTAGTTTCCTGACTGAACTATTTGACCCTGGCCGTTGACCTGTGGGGTTCTTCCGACAAGCATCAGGCGAAGCGAACCGTTAACCCGACGTTGGTTTCATCCGTCTTACTTCACATCCACCAAGCTGCTTTCCATGGATTCTGAAAGATTATCATGACTCTCACTCAAACCATATGTCCAAACAACATCGCCCTTCAAGTGAGTAAACAAAGGGTGTGTTCTGCTTTGGTTGGAGTTCGGGTCCCAGGGTTCGAAAAATCTGCTACCGAACTCAAACAAAAATTATTTAAATGTAAAAGCACATTATGTATCGTGACATTTAACGTTAAAACGTTATCCCAGGTCGCGTCATACCAAAGACTTTAAAAATGGTAGTTGATACCTCCTTGGTTAACACTCAGCATTATGAGGTACGTATCGAGGGTAAAGTGGAGCAATCCAGGGAAAGGAGTATCGCCCTCCCCTACACCCCGGTGTAGTAGCTATTGAAAAGAGAGCCTTTGGGTCACCCTTGACAATGGTCGCCAACTTTACTTATGCTTACAAAAACACAGATACTATAACGAAATAGAAATAAAATACCACGATACTGACAATGGATGAACATTTATCTCCGCATCTGCATAGAAAAACTTTGTCATAAATTTCATTTGAACCCTAGTGATAAAATAAAAATTGGTATTCTCATAGCTTTTTCCTCAGATCCCGAAGAATCTACTCTCCTAGTTTCTTAAATGATGAATTGGAACTCATCAAAACTCTCTCAACTACAATATCCTGAATCTTTCAGTCATCGTGGAAAATCAAATGCCATCAAAATCCATAAACATATATCTAATAATAAAAATAACCAACCGAACTCTAATATTAACCCTATAAAAAGACATAATATTACCTCAAAATCACACAACTACTCTCATTGAAAAAAAAACTAAATCATTTAAACATAAAACCGTTACTCGTACAACAAAAACAAACAATTATAAAAAAAATAACTCCAAAACCCAAATTCTTTTTCGGACGCAAGGGTATATAAGATCTGTTTTTAAGGATGTAACAAACTATACATAGGAGAAATTCCCAGAAATTTAAATAAGGGAATATACGAAAATAGAAAAGATTTTAAATCCCAAAAAACATCCAATTCTCTAGTTTCACATATTTGAACCAATCACATTTTTGACTTTCAAAACTCAACCATAACCGCATTGATTCACCACAGAGGTAAACGTAAAATAATTGAAGTCTGCTCGATATCTTCTTTGAATAGAATTTTACAAACATCCGGGTTTTATCAAATATCACATTTCTTAGCAAAACTGATGCTAAAAGATTTCAGTATCCATTTATATCACTAGACTTTTTTGACTTTTGAAATTGTAAACCATTAAAAATTTTCTCAAACTCTGAAATGATGTCATCTTTCCCCCCCCCCAAAAAAAATGCCATTTCATGACGTAATCAATTTCGAATATATTTTCCTATGTTACCCGTTTTTGTTTTTTTTGTTTTTTCTTAAAATCAAAAGTATTCGCCCTGAAGAAGACTTTCGGCTTACGTGCTAAGTATTTTTCTATAATTATTATCTTATTTCATTCTTATATTTTTATACTTGAAATGATTTTTAATAGAATGCTTTCTGTATGTGTGTAATTTTAAAGTCGAAACACGTGTTGGCGGGAATAATTAATAAATAAAAAATAAATCTTCACCCACACAAAATATATATCTTTCTTCCGTTTATCTTATATATATATATATATATATATATATATATATATATATATATATATATATATACCGAAGTGACAAAACCTCTTAGGATTACATCTATGGATCAAATAAACGTGTGTAAAAATTATTTGTATTAGATAGGATAGCGAAAATAATAAATTTTACTGGTGCACACAGTAAATAAGAAGGCAAAGTGGAAAAGCGGTTCGAATAGCATTTTATCAAGCCAACATCCTGAAATGAAAGAAGAGAATCGTTACCATTTTACAGCCAGTTATTGATGCGAAACTTTTAAGAATGCCAATATGAATAAATACTACAGACAGATGCATTTGTAGATAACGGAGAAGAAAGATAAATAATGACTGTAGCAGATGTTCTAGCAGTTTTCAGCTTATGTAAATAGACGAAAAGATACTAATAGAATTGGAGTCTGGTTTGTTTGGCTGATTGGTCTTACGACATATCAACCCTTGTTGGGTTATTTAATGTCAAGGTTAATCTTTTTCAAGCAATTACCATGAATACTCGTATAATGAACAAATCTTTAAGCCCAATTGATCACCTCAAAAACAAGGGGTCGTTTCTAACAGAAAGCTTATTTTGTTTCTAGACCTAAACTGGCTATAAATTCGCTCAAAAATGACCGAAACAAGGTTTCTTTGTTTAATGGCATATCAACCTTTGTGGGTTATTTAATGCCAAAGTTCTAAAAGGACAGCAGTAATGCTATTCAATCCATAACTGGGAAGATAAGGGAATTCATACCTTCCCCAAGGGTATTTTTCAGATAGTGAACGTCATGAGCCGACTGCTGTTCGAACTCGCTAACTACGATTCCGCAGTCCACCGCGTTAACCATTGCACCACGAGAACACCCCCTTGACGAAGCAATTGCTATTAGTTAAGATAATAAAGTTTTTTATAACGTTGTTTACTATTTGCAACACCTGTGCATGTAAAATGTACATATGAATAGTAAACAACTATCAGTAAATACTTTATTTTCTTAACTAAAATCAGTGGTTTAGGCATTGGAAAGGCTATAAGAGGATAGGTTGGGTCAGATTAACGGATGATTAGACCGAGTCATGGATACGATGGCCTATGTTTTGAAATATTAGCGAAAGTTTGTAAACAATTGTTAGTATCATTCTATGATATTCACAGATATTATAATTTCAACAGAATAAACAACTTAATTCATTAGCTAACTATTGAAAACCAAATTTAACGAATGTTTACTGTATTGCATTGATTTGGATTGTATTACAGAAGTCGCCAGTGGTCCGAGAAACCGGGGTTCAATCTCAGGTAGCGTCATACAAAAGGCTTAAAAATTGTTCTTGATACCTCCTTGCTTAACACTCAGAATTATAAGGTAAGGATCAAGGGTAAAGTGGAGCAATCTAGGGAATGGAGTAGCACCCTCTCCTACACCTCGGTGTAGTAGCTATTGAAACGGAAGCCTTCGGGTCGCCCTCGATTACAATCGCCAACTTTACTTTACAGAAGTTTTGAAAGTATAAATAAGTGTTTAAATGTTTTTTCTTTATGTCATTGGATGTTAAAAAACAATTTTCATAGGCTTTCACAGAGAAAAGTTAGGTATCGTTTATTAGAGGCAATATATGATTAGAAAAATATATGTGATTAAAAAATATATTTAATAAAAAAATCTTTTTGTGGCTAAAAATTAAAGGTCGATCATTATTCATTACTCACGAGTAGAATAAGACACATGAACAATTTTTAACAGACTTTTACAGGTTTGAACTCAAAGTTTTCCTTCTCCTAGATTGGTGGCTAAACCAAGGTTAAGAGAGTAGTCTGCCCTTCTATTTACCCATAGCAGAAGGGAAAATAGTTTGGTACGAGAGCTATGTGAAATACAAACAGCCTCGTCTAGGTATTGAACTCGAGTCACCGTTTCCATTTCCTACAGTGATAAACACTACACTACAAATGCCTCCTTACTCATTTCTCGAATATATACTGTATATGATTTCAAGTACATAATAAAAATAATCATTTGCAAACAGGATTTCAAGTAAATAATAATAATAATATAAGGAAAATCATGAAAACTTGGAGAGGGGAATTGACAGCAGGAGGAAGAAGCTTAGCTGAAGCAAAGATCCAAAGGGGTATTTTCCAAGGAGATGGACTATCATCATTACTATTTATAATAGCCGTGATGCCACTTAACCACATACTCAAAAAATGCACAGCCGGATATAAACTCAGTAAATCGCAAGAAAAGTTCAATCACCTAATGTACATGGATGACATCAAACTATTTGCAAAAAATGAAAAAGAACTGGAAACTCTAATACACGAAGTTATAATATACAGTCAGGACATAGGAATGGAATTTGTTATAGAAAAGTATGCAATGCTCGCAAGGAAAAGTGGCAAACAACATCTGACTGACGGAATGGAACTACCGAGTCAAGATAAGATTAGAACGCTCGGAGAAAAGGAAACCTACAAATACTTGGGCATCTTGGAGGCTAACACCATCAAACAAGTGGAGATGAAAGACAAAATTAAGAAAGAATATCTCAGAAGAACAACAAAGCTACTCGAGGCAAAACTCTCTCGGAGAAACCTTATCAAAGGAAAAATACCTGGGCTGTACACCTTGTTAGATATTCGGGACCCTTCCTGAAGTAGACCAAAGAAGAACTTAAGCAAATGGACCAAAGAATAAGGAAACTAATGCATAAGGCATTATATCCCAGAGACGACGTTGACAGACTATATGTATCAAGAAAGGAGGGAGGAAGAGGATTTGCCAGTATTGATGCATTGATACAAAGACTTAAGGACTACATTGAAAAGCATGAAAGAGGACTGATTACATCCATCAGAAATGATACTAACAACACGAAGCATTGAAGACAGTGTTGATGCATCAATACAACGACTCAAGGACTACATTGAAAAGCATGAAAGAGGACTGATTACATCCATCAGAAATTATGCTAACAACACGAAGCATTGAAGACAGTGTTGACGCATCAATACAACGACTTAAGGACTACATTGAAAAGCATGAAAGAGGACTGATTACATCCATCAGAAATTATGCTAACAACACGAAGCATTGAAGACAGTGTTGACGCATCAATACAATGACTCAAGGACTACATTGAAAAGCATGAAAGAGGACTGATTACATCCATCAGAAATGATACTAACAACACGAAGCATTGAAGACAGTGTTGACGCATCAATACAACGACTTAAGGACTACATTGAAAAGCATGAAAGAGGACTGATTACATCCATCAGAAATGATACTAACAACACGAAGCATTGAAGACAGTGTTGACGCATCAATACAATGACTCAAGGACTACATTGAAAAGCATGAAAGAGGACTGATTACATCCATCAGAAATTATGCTAACAACACGAAGCATTGAAGACAGTGTTGACGCATCAATACAACGACTCAAGGACTACATTGAAAAGCATGAAAGAGGACTGATTACATCCATCAGAAATGATACTAACAACACGAAGCATTGAAGACAGTGTTGACGCATCAATACAATGACTCAAGGACTACATTGAAAAGCATGAAAGAGGACTGATTACATCCATCAGAAATGATACTAACAACACGAAGCATTGAAGACAGTGTTGACGCATCAATACAATGACTCAAGGACTACATTGAAAAGCATGAAAGAGGACTGATTACAACCAGCAGAAACGATAATGACCAAACGATTGACAATAATGACAATAACTAGAAAACAAAAATGGGAAGAAAAACAACTCTATGGGCGTTTTAAACGACTAATAAACGACATCTCACCCAAGAAAACCTGGACGTGGCTAAGTAAAGGAAACTTTAAAAGATAAACAGCATCTCTCCTTATAGCAGCATAAAACAATACCATAAGAACTAATCAAATCAAAGCGAGAATAGATAAGACGCAACAGAATAGCAAACGTAGGCTATGTGGTGATAGAGATGAAACCATCAATCACTTAATAAGCAAATGCAGCAAATCAGCACAGAAGGAGTATAAGACTAGACACGACAGGTTGGGCAAGGTAATTCACTGGGAGATGTGAAAGAAATTTAAATTTGACAATACGAACGAACAAATGGATATGCACAACCCAGCCGCTGTCCTGAAGAATGACACGCACAAACTCCTATGGAACTTTGATATACAAACCGATCACCTAATCTCGGCCAGAAGACCAGACCTTATAGAAATCAATGAAAAAAGAGAACTTGCAAAATTGTCGACTTTGCTGTACCGGCTGACCACAGAATAAAACTGAAAGAAAGGGAAAAGAAGGATAAGTACCTAGACCTTGCCATGGAATTAAAAACAAACTATGGAACATGAAGGTGACGATTATACCAATCGTGATTGGTGCATTCGGTTCAGTAACTAAAGGACTATCAAAGGGACTGGAGGACTTGGAGGTTGGAGGACGGGTGAAGAAAATCCAGACTACAGCATTGATGAGAACGGCCAAAATACTGAGAAGAGTCCTGGAGACTTGAGGAGACTTGCTGTCACTCAAACTCCAGTGAAAGACCATCAGCTAACGTCGGAGTGAAAAACTCTCAAGGAGTAAAATAATTATAATAAAGAAAGGGAAAAGAGGCATAAATACCTCGACCTTTCTAGGGAACTGAAAAAACTGTGGAACATAAAAGTGACGGTTATACCAATTATATTTGGTGATTTTGGTACAGTCACCAAAAGATTAATAAAGGGATTGGAGGACTTGGAAATAAAAGGACTAGTGGAGACCATCCAAACTACTGCATTGCTGAAATCGGCCAGAATACTGAGAAGAGTCCTGGAGACTTGAGGAGAGTTGCTGTCACTCAGACTCCAGTGAAAGACTATCAACGCCGATGTGAAAAACTCTCAAGGAGTAATAATAATAATAATCATGGGCAACTAATCATTCCATCAGCGAACTATTTTTCAAGGTAACTTTGGCTTCAAGGATTCCAGATACCAGTTTTTAGTTATTATTTCTATTTACAACTACTACTACAAATAATAATAATAATAATAATAATAATACATAAACTCCAATGGGACTTTGGCGTACACACGGATCACCTAATCTCGGCCAGAAGACCTGACCTTATAATAATCAACAAAAAAAAAATAGAATTTGTAAAGTTGTTGACTTTGCTGTTCCAGCTGACCACAGGATAAAACTGAAAGAACGCGAAAAGAAGGATAAGTACTTCGACCTTGCTAGAGAATTGAAAAAACTATGGAACATGAAGGTGACAATTATACCAATTGTGATTAGTGCTTTTGGCACAGTAACTAAAGGCTAACTAAAGGGACTGGAGGAGTTGGAAGTTGGTGGACGTGTGGAGACCATCCAAACAACAACATTATTGAGAACGGCCAGAATACTGAGAAGAGTCCTGGAGACTTGAGGAGACTTGCTGTCACTCAAACTCCAATGAAAGACCATCATCTGACGCTGATGTGAAGAACTCCAATGGAGATAATAATAATAATAATAATAATATGGACCAAAGGACAAGGAAATTAAAGACGATTCACTGGGCTTTACACTTGAAAGATGACAGCGATAGATTCTAAGAGTCAAGAAGGAGGAAAAAGACTCGTGAGCAATGAAGATTGCGTTGATGCAACCACTCAACGATATGAGGAATACCCGACAAATTACAAAGAAAGACAACTTACATCAGCCAGTAGCAGTAATAAAAACATAAGGGATAAACAGAAAAACAACAAAAACTAAAAAAAACAGAAAAGGGAAGAAAAACAATTGTATGGATACTTCAAACAACAAACTGTGGAGATTGCACAAAAATTGATTAGGACAATTCAGTTCCTCATCTAAAGTTTCTTCTTTCTTAGAAGAGGAACTGAATCTTTTTTAATAGTAACTGAAAGACTGAAAGAATTGAAGTTCTGAGGAAGGATCGAAACTATGCAGACCATAGCATGGTTAAGATCAGCTAGAATACTTAGAAAGGTCCTGGAATGAGAATGCATCAATACGAGGATCCAAAACAACAGTAAAAAGAAAAAAGAAAGATAACGGCCAGAAACAGCAGTAACAACATAAAGACAAACAGAACAGCAATAAATTGGAAAGAGAAATGGGAAGAATAACAACTCTATGAATATTTCAATCAACTAACAACTGTAATCTCAAACAAGAAGACCCTAGACAAGGCAACAAAAAAGAAACCTTAAGAGAGAAACTGAATCCATAAGGACCAACTATGTTAAAGCGAAAATTGATAATGTTCAACAGAATAGCAAACATAGATTACAAAGATGAAATGATTGAACACCTAGTAAGCAAACTATCGCAAAAGGATTAGATGTAACTTTAGACACGACTTGGTGGAAAAGGAATTGGAATTTGACTCTACTACCAAATGGTATATGCACAAATTAGAATTTGTCTTGAAGAATGAGACGCATGAAACTCTCTTGAAATTTGAGATACAACCCCGACCTGAAGACCATACCTATCGATAATTAACAAAAAGCAATGAGAACTTACCATTACCGTTGCAACGGGTGAAGATTAAAAGAAAGCGAAAAGCGAGACAAGCACTTGGACCTTGCCAGAAAACTAAGAAAGCCGTGGAACATGAGAGTAACATTTTTGCATACAGTTATAATGTTTCAAGTATTCCTATGTAATTTTATTAATTTTCAAACTGATACATTTAACCCATGGGTAGGACCCTAACAGGTACTACCACTTTGCATCAGTGTGGACTAGGTGGGAGAGTCTCGGCCTTTCATAAATTTCCAGAACTTGAACCTCACCACCAGATGCAGTTTAATTATATTTAGGATACCCCTTGGGGGCGTTACCCCTCTGCTAGGTATGGATTCAACGTATTCTAAGAATCGTCGACAGGGCTAGATTATAATAGAAACACACGGAGATAAATGTATAAAACATCTTCAAACACTGGCCTCAAATGGTTTTGACATCAAATCAAACCATCCATTGGTAAACAAATAATTCATACATTTTCTCCGACGCACCAACACACCGTAAAATGCTGCAGATATTATGAACCTAGGAATATAGACATTATTTGCCTCGAAATCAAAAAGTGGTGCCTTAGAACTACTATATTACGCATGCGCATAACCACAATTACAAACAGAAGCAGAAATACACTGAGACTCCTCTAATGAGGACAATAAACTGTAAGGAATATCGATCTACAAAAATGTTATCCTTTCGCCCACCCAATCACACTTCGACAGCTGTTCGATACAAAAGCATTGGTCCTAAAAATTGTCGTCTGCTTGAGTAAACAGAGCTACGTCGACACGTCATAATTTCCCGTGGTTTTGTAAATTGATGGTTCAGTAATGTGACCACGTTTGCAAAGACAAGACGAAGTAATTGCTGAAGGAAGAATAATGAGAAGAAAAAGAGAGATGAAAAGGACGGGTAATTATTGGAAAAGATGAAGAAACAGGGTCAAGAAGAATAAGGATATGATGGGGGTTGGGTAGAAATCAAGAAGAACAGTGAAAAAGTAAAAGAAAGAAAGAAAGAAGATAGATTTTTTAAAGAAAGAAAGAAAGAAAGAAAATAGATAATTTTTTGAAGAAAAAGAAAAAGGCTTAAAAGAAAGAAAGAAAGAAAGAAAGTAAGAAAGAAAGAAAGATGAGATATGAAAACAAAAGAAAGGGGCAGATTAGAATAGTTTGTTTATTTGGATTAATGGCTTATAAATACTTGTCTTGTATTTAATGATAAATCATTTGTTTGCACTGTGAAATGGTTTTAAATATTGCTATCTAATACAAATAATTCTATTTGATATTAATTATTTGTTTGAACAATCGTTTCAAGTATTGTTATCTCAGTAAATTGACCCTTTCCTACGACCTTCTCGCACATTTAAGATAAAATAGGATTGGATATTTGTTTGATACAAAGGCAATTTGAATAAGACGGTAGGGACGATTATATTCGTATGAGGGCTTGACATGACAAGACGATTGTTCGGATCGGAACTCTCCGATTGTTGATTTAGCCCAGTAAGTGTCTAAGTGAAACGGGCCAGTTATATTGGGTGTCTATGGGCATAAGGGTTTAAGTGTTCGCCAATGGTCTGGAAGACCTGGGTTCAATCCCTGGTCGAGCTATACCAAAAACCCAATTAATGGAACTTGATACCTCCTTGCTATATACCCAGCATTAGAAGGTATGGATCAAGGCTAAAGTGGAGCAATCCAGGGAAAAGAGTAGCGCCCTACCCTAAACTTCGGTGTAGTAGCTATTAAAAAGGGAGCCTTCGGGTCGTCCTTGACTACGGTCGGCTAACTTATTCACTAAACTATATATATATATATATATATATGCGCACCCCACCACACGCATAGAGTATCATCCATAAGAAATTACATTACATAGAGTTTTTTTTTAATAAAAATTTGATTTTCTTCAAAACCAAAGACGAAACATACAAATATTTTAACCTACAAATAAATACACATACAAACCCAATCGCACGCACATACATTCTTACGCAAAAAGGAATCGTTACCCATTGATAAGTCCAAATTGGTTTTAATAAAATACAATTTTCTACAAAACCAAATATACAAAGATTTTATTATTTTAAGTGAAACATTAAACAATCAAAACCAACGCAATCAGGTTTCATTTAATGTCAAATTCAACAGCACTGAAACCTTCTAATATAAATTATGAATATGTTACAGGCCAAAAAAAGTATATATATATATATATATATATATATGACTGCGTAGAGGTTTACTTATATATATATATATATATATATATATATATATATATATATATAACTGTGTAGAGATTTACTGATCTATCTATCTATCTCCCATGGGGGTTGAGTACTCTGAGGAAGGAATTTTCGGCTGCCGCTCGCATAATGCAAAGCTCTTCGAACGAATTGAGCACTCTGGTATCCGGTAAGGTATAAAATGTAAATAAACAAACGCTCCTACTTAATGTTATATAGTCACATATGTAGATTCACATCTACATATATGCACATATATATGTAGAATAATTCACAACGACACAACGATAAAGACGCAAGAAGGAAAGCGCAGGACAAAGATGCAAGAAGGATGGAGATGCAGGAAGACTTCTTTAGAAAAAATATTCACCTCTCACTTTATTGCAAGGGTTTCGAAAGGGTTGTTCAAGGTTTGCATGTGAGAGGGTGCTGGAGACCGAACATAAACTTCATATTTTGACCCCACTGTTATGACCGTCATGTTGTGTCTTTCTTGTTCTCTTAGATGCTCAACCAGAGGTCTTGGGGTCCACTCCATCGGGGCTTTTCCGAGGGCCCCCTCGGTCGGGTGTGGCCTTCCCTACCACATCTGGTCTCTGGCTGTCTGGAATTCTGCTGGCAACTGATCTGGGACCCAAACTCAACTGAGTTAAATAATAACTCAACGCCCACTCGATCGCCTACTGGATCTTTGAAATCGAATGTTTAATTGTTATCAAGCGGAAATAACTGTCATGCAGTTCAGAGGTTACTCTCTTCCGGTGCATGACTGTAATGGCACAATGGAACCTTCACCTTGTCCCATATCATAAGCCTTAATCCGCCCACGCGATCTCTTTCGATTACTGGCCGTTGGAATGTGTCACTTCCTTCCGGTGTATTACCTTGGAATAGTATTTTTGGGCCAGGTCGAAGGTCAAAATATAACACTTAATACCTAATAATTCCCTAACTGACGTGGTACGCTTGTTGGCCGAGCGGTCTGATTCTAAGTCTAACGTAAAGTTGGGCGGGTTTTGATCCCAGCTTCAAGCGTCCTACGTGTCTAGCTACACTGAATAGTTGTGATACAACGAAACAGTCTGTCTGTGGATGACAATATATATATACTCAGTAAAACAATTGCAGCTTATTTAAAATACAACGCCCAACAAATATATAGAGTAGATCTCATTGACAGATGTTCACAATAACAGAGTTCATTAAATAAAGCACTTGGTTTGATTTGGTTTCTTTGCTTTAATGGCATATTAACCTTCATGGGTAATTTAATGCCAAAGCCATCCTTGTATAACAACAATGATACTATTTAACCCACAGCTGAGGTGATAACGGGTTCATGCCTTTCCAAGGAGTATTAAGCTGAAAATGAACGTAATAGCGCGGCTGGAGTTCAAATTCACTAAGATGTAGCAGTCCGGCACGTTAGTCACTACGCCACGTGAATTCCATCCGGAACCAAAACATAATTTTCATTCAATGAATAAGTAACCCCCGGCTGCAATGTACTTGTTGTACCGTTACAACAACTTCTGGAAGGCACCATGGAACTCCTCTTGTGTGAGCATGTCAATGACTCTCGTCACAGCTTCTTTCATCTCCTCAATTGTCTCATAACAACAGCCTCTGAGCTTAGGGAATAACCAAAAGTCACAAGGAGCAAGGTCTGGACTATAGGGTGGGTGAGGAACTGTCATGATGCACATCTTAGTCAAATAGTCTGTAATAAGGATAGAGTTGTGGACTGGTGCATTGTCCTGGTGGAAATGCCACTGACCCGATTTGAAAAGTGCTGGCTTCTTCCGACGGGATCTCTTCTTGAACTCCCTTAAAACCTCAACATAATAACCCTAACCCTAACCCTTTGGCCAATCAATTCTGGTGTATTGACTCCTCCTACACTTCTCATCATCCGTCACAGACTCCCTGGTTTCTTTAAATCTCTTATGCCACTCAAAAACTGATGCTCGATTCATGCAAGATGGTTGAAAAGCAGTTTGAAGCATTCCATACGTTTCTGTGGCATTTTTTCCAAGTTTAAAACAGAATTTTATTGCATGTCCTCACGTCCAGATTGCATTTTTTAAATTCACCAGCTGTGACAATAAGGCTTTAGTAGGGTGTATTTCAATTGCTGCTGTCGCTTTTCATTTGAACCTGAAATCATAAAAATTGGTCGGTCATCTCATAAGATGTATAGCAATAACATACTGAATTTTCAAGAGCCTACAACAATTTTAAATGCATGTATTAAAAAAGTCTGCAAACTTATCGAATGCACCACGTACCAGTATCGACTAAAAATAAGTGCACCCATTACATATATTAGCAAAAAATATGCGCCCTTCACTAGGCACAAGTATTTTTAATGTAATAAGATATTGTATTAAATCAGAAAATCTAACAAAACTAAATTGTGACATTAATGGTGACGTTGTTTCGGTTACAGACAGACACGTAATCTCCATTATAATAAGATAAACTAAAATAAGAAATTAAAATAGCATTTGATATTATTCAAAATCAAATTACAACGTTAAACTTATTGTAAATAGAAGGGGGGATATAATCGAAGAATAGAACTGGTAGGATGTTAGTTTTTCCCATCACTCTCGCTTTTCATTGCTAAATCTTAGCAAATTTAACTATCAAACTAAATTAGATAGCAAAGAATAAAATTACAGTAATTATTTTGGTTAACGGATTCATTTTAAAATTTATTGACAGGATTTTTGCTCATATTTATTAAAAATAAAACCAAACAATTAGAAATCAATGAAATTAAGCAAATATTTGTTAAGATCAAATATTGACGATCCTAAAGCAAATTTGTAATTCAATTGGTTGTGTATATGAATATGATAGCATGATATTGGTATGTAGATAATGCCAACTGTGTTAATGATATAAAATAATTCTCTTTATAATTGACAGTTGAATAAAAATACAATTGTGGAGAATGTGACGTAAATAAGTTAGGGAGTTGGGATGTTAGTAGTGACGCAGTTTCGATTACAGACAGACATATAATCTCATTAGTAATAAGATTTCAGAAGTTTTATTTTTGGTTACAAAGTGTTGGATTTTTTTTGTTTGTTTTGTTTTTGTTTTTGTTTTGTTTTTGTTTTTGTTTTTTGAAGAATAATTTTATAAATAATTTCTAATACATTTGATAATAATCAACAAAAAATAATAAAATTTTGGTATCTTTAGTTCAGAAGTAAATTATTATTTTATTTTATTCATCTATTTATTTATGTGCTTTAAGATAGATAGATAGATAGATAGATAGATACTTTTTTGGACTGCTGTATAATCATATCTTTGGCTTTAACGATTAATGTTTCACCTGGTATAAAAAAAAAACCTGGTATAGAAGAAAATTAAGTTTTATAAAAAAAATTGGGTGTATTTACGGGCGATACTTTCAGTTCATCAACATGTATATGCACACGATAACGCCTGTGTGTTTGTGTATGTGTTTCTTTTAGTGTGTGTGTGTGAGAGAGAGAGAGAGAGAGGAGTGAGTGAGAGAGAGAGAGTGGGGAGCGAGTGAGAGAGAGAGAGAGATTTATGTATTTGTATTTGAGTGCGTATGAATGTTTCTAAATTTGAGTGCATTTTGAGTGTGTGTGTGTGTGTGTGTGTGTGTGTGTGTGTGTGTGTGTGTGTGTGTACTTAAACACTTATGTATGTGTATGTGTGTATGTATATATATTTGCGTGTTTGTATTTGTTGTGTGTGAGTTTGTTTCTGTATATAGGTGTGTTTATGTGTATATGTGTGCTTTAATGTTTGAATGTGTGTTTTATATGCGTACGTGTTGGTTTGCATGTGCGTGTGTGCGTCTGTGTGTTTGTATGTGCGTCTGTGTGTTTGTATGTGCGTCCGTGCGTGCGTGCGCATTTTGTGTTTGTGTCTGTGTGTTTTATGTTTGTGTGTGTGTGTGTGTGTGTGTGTGTATGTGTTGGTGTATGTGTATGTTTGAATGTATGTTTACTCTTGTTTCTGTGTTAGTGTTTATTTATGTGTGTGTACGCCTGTGTACGCATGCGTATGTGTATCTCCGCCTTTCTGTATATGTGCGCGCGTGTGTATGCGTAATAGTATGATTGAATGCGTACGTGTGTATGCGTGTGTGTGTGTGTGTGTATGTGTGCCTTTGTCCATGTATGAATGCATATACGTGTGCATGTATGTATATGCGCACACGTTTGTATGTTGTATGATTGAATGCATACAAGTATAAATGTGTGTGTGTGTGTGCGCGCGTATGTGTATGTGTGCGTGTGCGTGTGTACATGTGTGTGCGCGCTTTTATGATTGAATGCGTACGTACGTGTGAGTGTGTGCACGTGTATGTGTATGTGTGTGTGTGTATGTGTATGTCCATATGTGTTTGCGTGTGTATGTGTGCATGTATGTGTGCATCTGTGTGTGTGTGCGTATCTATGCGTGCGTGTGTGTATGCGTATATATGTATATGTATGTGTGTATGTGTGCGCGTATACATGTATGCGTACGTGTGTGTGTGTGTGTTCCGTACTTTTACGAATTTGCAATCCATAATAGTAGTAACGCAAAAATAAAGCAAACAAAAGTAAGGAAGAAAGAAACGGTTGGCGTTTTAAAACGGGTGGAGGTTCTTCTCTGACGACAGTGGGGGGGGAGGTCATCGTGGGTGAGATAAAGGTATAACAGGTAGGGAGGGTAATCGTGTATCAGCTACCATTGAGTCAAAAAACGAGGTTCAAGGGCATCGGAGACAGGGAATCGTGAAGAACAGAAATCCAGACCACGTGACGTCGTTGCCACGTGCAGTGGGCGGTGCAGTGGGCGGTGCAGCGACACTGAGGAATCTCGGGAAATCGCCAGCATCCACTTCCGGCAGCTTCGATTAAAATTCGATCACGAATTGCTTTTTTGTTTTGTTTTTGTTTTTGTTTTTTCTTTTCTTTTACTTTTACGTACTTGCTTGAAAAATGCACCAGTTATCTTTCTGTCTGTTTGTCTATCTCTCTTCTTCTTCTTCTTCTTCTTCTTCTTCTTCTTCTTCTTCTTCTTCTTCTTCTTCTTCTTTCTCTCTCTTTCTCTGTCTCAATGTCTCTCTCTCTCTCACTCTGTCATCATATTTTCCTCTTTCTTCTCTTTATCCCACTCTCTCTCATATTCTCTTTCTCCCGCTCCCTCTCTCTCTCCCGCTCTCTTCTTCATCATCTTCTCTTTATCCCCCATCCTTCCCTACCCTCTCTCTCTCTCTCTCTCTCTCTCTCTCTCTCTCTCTCTCTCCATTCATCTTCTATTTCCCTCTCCCTTCCCTTTCTATCTTATTTCTCGTTACAACTCAATAGTTTTGCTCAGCTTGTACAGAAGGACATCCACACGTACATAGATACACGCGCATACAGAAACATTCTTTTTATTGTGATACATAGATAGATATTTGTACAGACTTTTACAGATTTGATACCTAAATTGATGACGTGATTTAATACGTATTTACTTTTTTTTTTTTTTTTGTATTTCTATCAATCAATGATATTTAAAAGATTTAGTAAGCTTATAAAAAAAACTGGGTCAGAAACAGTTGGTTAAGAAATCCAACCTAGAGACACCCGTAACCCAAAATATCAGATAATCCAAAATAACCGGTTAATCTCTTGAATTCGTACAAGAATAGGGTGCCGTAACACAAATATTTTAGAAAATCAGACGCACCACAAATATCAATGTACAATATCATCCATAAATAGGGTCTTTTTAAAAAGTTTTTTTTTTTTTCAAACCGGGATTTATGACCAAATTCTACGCTACTGAAATTTTGTTTGCAAAAATGTGAATATGTGGCAGACGAAACATAAGTATTCCCCAATGAAAGATGTTATTTAAAACTAATATTTGCGATGATCGTCGATATTTCTTTTTTTATCTTACTATTACTTGTAGTATTCATGACGTTGACCCCCACAAGATTTGCTCAATTACTTATATTTTTTATACAACGCAGTTGTTTTTTAATTCTATTTATGTCTATGTGCATGTACTTATTTATGGGTAATATTGTGTGTATATATATATATATATATATGTGTGTGTGTGTATATATATATATATATATATTGTGTGTATATATATATATATATATATATATTGTGTGTATATATATATATATATATATTGTGTGTGTATATATATATATATATATTGTGTGTATATATATATATATATATATATATATATATATATATATATATATATTGTGTGTATATACATATATATATATTGTGTGTATATATATATATATATATATTGTGTGTATATATATATATATATATATATATATATTGTGTGTATATATATATATATATAAGTTAGTCGACCGTAATCGAAGGCGACTTGAAGGCTCCCTTTCAATAGCTAACACACTGAAGTGTAAGGGAGGGCGCTACTATTTTCCCACTTATCCATGATCCATAACTTATCATGTTGAGTGTTAAGCAAGGAGATATAAAGTACAATTTTTTTAGTCTTTTGTATGACTCGACGTTGAATTGAACCCTGGTGTCCTGGACCATTGGCGAACAATCAATCAATCAATCAATATATATATATATATATATATATATACATAAATACACATATATACATATATATATATATATATATATATATACGAGGATCATTAAATGTTTCCAGACCTTTTTCGTATGAGCACTTTGATATTACACACATGAAACTCTAGTCCCCTTCGAAGTAATCTCCTCCGGTTGGAATGCACTTGTACCTTTACAACAACTTCTGGAAGGCACCATGGAACGCCTCTTGTGTGAGCATGTCAATGACCTTCGTCACAGCTTCTTTCATCTCCTCAATTGTCTCATAACGACAGCCTCTGAGCTTAGGGAATAACCAAAAGTCACAGGGACCAAGGTCTGGATTATAGGGAGGGTGACGAATTGTCTTGATTCCCATCTTGGTCAAATAGTCTGTGACAAGGATGGAGTTGTGGACTGGTGCATTGTCCTGGTGGAAATGCCACTGACCCGATTTGAAGAGTGCTGGCCTCTTCCGACAGGATCTCTTCTTGAACTCCCTTAAAACCTCAATATAATAACCCTAACCCTAATCCTTTGGCCAATCAATTGATTCCTTACTCCTCCCACGCCTCTCATCATCCCTCACAGACTCCCTGGTGTAAAGTCTTTATATTTGAGGTAATGGATACTTGCTAGGTATGGACTATTACCAAGATGAATCGATAAGATGAATGGTGATTAAAGACAGAGGGAAACGAACATCTGCTGCTATGCCTGGTACATTCCTTTATTGACCAAATCCCCCGGATGTGGTAGGGGCCGTAACCCCTGTGGCATCAGAGGTTATTTCCCTTTTGTTAGTTAGGATATTACACCTGGCTTCCTTAAATCCTTCATGCTCGATTCATGCAAGATGGTCGAAAAGCAGTCTGAAGCATTCTATACGTTTCTGTGGCATTTTTTCCAAGTTTAAAACAGAATTTTATTGCATATCGTTCTTCGAAAGTGTCCTCACGTCCAGATAGCATTTTTGAAATTCACCAGCTGTGACAATCAGGCTTTAGTAGGATGTATTCCAATTGCTGCTGTAGCTGTTCATTTGAACCTGAAATCATAAAAACAATTGGTCAGTCATCTCATAAGATGTATAGCAATAACATACTGAATTTTCAAGAGTCTATGACAATTCTAAAGGCCTGTACAAAAATTCTGGAAACTTATTGAATGCACCACGTGTATATATATATATATATATATATATATATATATATATATATATATATATATATATATATAATATAACGGTGTTGGTTGTCACTAAATCACTTTGTGGATTTGTGCCGAGCCAAGTGCAATATAATATGGAGAGTGCTCAATATCTAGGATAGAGCTTTTTTTTTCGATTTTCAATTCATTTCATTTTGTTAACTGCATGATGATTGTTGTTTTGTAAAAAACTCCGTGAAACCCAGGAGTCACAGTCTAAATTTCATAGCATTAAAATATAAATATATAAATCATATATATATATATATATATATTTATTATATATATATAGATATATATATAACTTTATACTTGTTTTAGTTACCTGTTGAAAAAGTTCCTTTCTTTAACTGTTTATAAATCAACACGTTAGGCTTGGATTGGCGTTTGAGACAACCGGGTTTCGATCCCAGCTACGGGAAGCTAATATGTCTAGTCACACTGATGAGTTCTGATAGAACGAAACAGATCTGTCTGTGGATGACAATATATATATATATACGCGCGCGCGCGCGCGCGCGTGTGTGTGTGTGTGTGTGTGTGAGTGTGTTTATAAACAGGTAAATGACAGTTCAAACGACGATTTGAAACTCTTTTGACAAACTCTAATGGCAGATACCCAAACTAATAGTGGCAAATTCAAAAGGTGTCTGCCTATAATCACAGCCGGACCCCTGGCTGCCTAACAAGGGAGGGACAATTGTATAAAAACTATCGATATTTATTACCCATTGTTTAATCTTGTATACAGTTGTTGGAGATAAGAAAAGATCATATAGCGCCAGTCTTCAAATAAGGAATGATCTGATTTGCTTGCTAGTTAATGTTCATGATAGTTTTAAACTTAGCTGCAATACGGATTATAAGTTAGGGTAGAAAAGAAGCAAATCATTCTTCAAATTCTTCTTCTCCTCTTATACATTGTTGACCTGTGAACTAAAATGGCGCCTTTTTCGTAAATAGTCAAATTCTAATTACTGAGATCCAATAAAGTTTTATCTAGTTCAACTCTATATAATAGGATTCATCTTATTTGCAGACTCGATTTTGACAATAATAATTATCTTTCTATTCAGTACTCTCAGCTGTCAGTCGACTTATCTGTACAGACTTCTGGTTTCATTTTCAATTCAGGTACTTCCCTCTAAAATATGGACATCATATCCTCATTTAAGTTGAATCGATTAATGCATTACAGTCCCTGGACATCGCTATAATAATTTGAATAATTCATTAAATATTCTCTTGGCAACTTGTTAATTAATTGATTGAGAAAGAAAGAAAGAAAGAAAGAAAGAAAGAAAAACAAAAAGGAAAGAAGGCAAAGAAAATAAGAAGATCAAAAAAGAAAAAGAGGTACAAACGATAAAAATAGATGATGCGTAAAAGAAAAGAAATGAATAAAAAACGATGCCGTGTAGAAAGAAAGAAAGAAAGAAAGAAAGAAAGAAAGAACATAATTAGCGATTATCTTTATGATTGCTTTGTGCTAATGTTTCTGTCAGGGCGTCAACCAGAAAATGTCATGACGATAAACTCACCCCGACTTTCAAGAAATTAGATGACAAAGCACATCCCGTTTGATCTTTTGCTATTTTTCTAAGAAAGCAACTATTGTTCAAAAAGTTGCAGATTCACTTGGACAAGATTTTAATTTATTTGGATTTTCCACACGAGTTTAAAACGGTGGTTTTTCACTTAAGTCTGAGTGACAGCAAGTCTCTGCAGGTGTCCTGGAGTCTCCCAAGTATTTTAGCTAATTTTAACCCTGCTGTGGTCTGGGTGGTATCGATTCTTCCTCTGACCTCCAGTTATCAAAGTCGCTTTTACTGGCTTTTTGGGACTGCTCCTAGTGCACCAACTACAATTAGTATTACCGTTTTCATATTCCACAACTTTTTCTTCTCTCTGGGAAGATCCAAGTATTTGTATATCTTTTCATTTGCTTTTATTTTCATTCTGGAATGACAAAATCTACGAAATGAAAAGTTCTTTTATTATTATTATTATTATTATTATTATTAATAATAACTAATATTAAGTCTTGACTTCTGTTCGAAATGTGGTGATCCGTTTTTATCTGAAATTTTATGCACCTCTTTTTCACATATAGATTCTAGTTTGTACATATACCATTTGTCAGCATGGCCAAACTTAAGTATCTTGTATAATTCTCTGTAGACCACCTTTCCCACCCAGTCACGCCTAATCTTGTACTGATTTTGTGCTTGTATTCTACATTCACTTATCATTTGATTAACTGTTTCATCTCTCTCACCAAATAACCTACACTTGCTATTCTTCTGTATATTGTCAAGTTTTACTTTGATATACGAGGTGCATACGATAAGTTCCCAGACTTTTTTCGTATGGCCATTTTTATTGATAGTACACACATTAAACTCTAGTACCCTTCGAAGTAATCTTCTCTGGCTGCAATGTACTTGTTGTACCGTTACAACAACTTCTGGATGGTCCCATGGAAGTCCTCTTGTGTGAGCGTGTTAATGACCTTCGTCACAGCTTCTTTCATCTCCTCAATTGTCTCATAACGACAGCCTCTGAGCTTAGGGAATAACCAAAAGTCACAGGGACCAAGGTCTGGACTATACTCCCTATAGTGAGGAACTGTCTTGATTCCCATCTTGGTCAAACAGTCTGTGACAAGGATGGAGTTGTGGACTGGTGCATTGTCCTGATGGAAATGCCACTGACCCGATTTGAAGAGAGCTGGCCTCTTCTGACGGAATCTCTTCTTGAACTCCCTTAAAACCTCAACATAGTAACCCTAACCCTAACTCTTTGGCCAATCAACTCTTGTGTATTGACTTCCCACACCTCTCATCATCCCTCACAGACTCCCTGCCTTCTTTGAATCTCTTATCCTATTTACCAACCCCTCCGCTCGGGCAGGATATGACACATGGTCAATTTTTAAGCGGAGTTTAACAGGTTTTAATTCAGAGTTTTCCTTCTCCTAGACTTGTTGCCTCATCAAGGCTGAAGAACCTAGTCTGTCCTACTATTTACCCATAGCTGGAGGGAGAATAATTGGATTCATACCTTTCCCAAGGGTATTAGTGCTATGTGAAATGCAATCAGTCTCGTCCAGGATTTGAACTCGTATCGCCGTGTTCATTTCCTACGACGATAACAATTACACCACGGGCACCTCCACCTTTGAATCTCTTATGCCACTCAATAACTGATGCTCGATTCATGCAAGATGGTCTAAAAGCAGTCTGAAGCATTCCATACGTTTCTGTGGCATTTTTTTCCAAGTTAAAAACAGAATTTTATTGCATATCGTTCTTCTAAAGTGTCAGATTGCATTTTTGAAATTCACCGGCTGTGACAATCAGGCTTTAGTAGGGTGTATTCAATTGCTGCTGTAGCTGTTCATTTGAACCTGAAATCATAAAAATTGGTCAGTTATCTCATAAGATGTATAACAATAACATAGTGAATTTTCAAGAGTCTACGACAATTCTAGACGCCCATACGAAAAAAGTCTGGAAACTTATCGTATGTACATCGTAATTGGTTCTTATCGGATTATTCTGTGTCGCTATAAAAAGAGATTCACTTTCTCTTTTCAGATTTTCCATTCCTGGTCATGTTCAGGTCACCTCGTGTGCAATTTCCTTATTTGTTGCAAGAAGTTTTCCTTCCGACTTTCTTTTTCTAGATTTTGCTTTGTCTTTTCCTATTTGTCCTTTAGTATATTATCTTGATATTGCTGTTGTTTGCTACTGCAATTAGTTTTTCTTTACTCTATTTGGTATATTTTTCGAGTACCTAAATTGTTGCACCTACACACTCTTCATTGCTCCCGAGTCCTCTCCTTCCTTCTTTTCTTGACACATTAGAGTCTGTCGATGTCATCTCTCAGATGAATAGTCACCAATTTCCAATTGTCTATCAGTTCTTCCTTTGTCCATTTTCGGAAGGGTCCGGAGTATTTTACAAGAGTGACTCTCATGCATATAACACTTTGATGAGATTTCTGCGGCAGAGAAGTTTTCTTGTTCTTCTGAAGTAGTCTTTTCTTACTTTTACTTTCATTTGTGTTTGCTTGATGGTATCTGCTTCTAATGATTGGTTGGTTGGATTTTATGGCATATCAATCCTTGCAGGTTATTTAATGCCTAATACATATTTATTTAAGATACATATTTATACATATTTATTAAATATAAATGATTTGTGAACGAAAAATTTGTAGGTAACATTTTAAACAAGCCAGAGCTCACGGTTAAATGGTTTCAAGTATTGATATCAAACACAAATAATTTCATGTGATATTACTCTTTTGTTTGTACACAGTATTTAAAATATTGTTATGTAATATTAACAGTTTAATTATCTTGTATTTGTTTGTACACAGTTAGATGGTCAAACAGTTCCCTTTGACATATGGTTGGGACCCAAACAGGTACAATGACTCCGAGTCAGAGTGGACCTGGAAGTAATTGCAATGAAGTGATACTACACATTTACCAAAGCGCCAGAACTAGTCTCACCATCAGATGCAGTTTAGTATCATAGTCAAGACACTAGTTCTATTTGACCCACAAATGGGACCCTAACAGGTACCATTACTCTGGATGAGAGAGGGCATGGAATTAATGGCAATAAAGAGGTACTCCTCCTTCTCCAGAGCTCCAAGGCTAAAGCCTCACCATCTAATGCAGTTTAGTGTCATGACAGGACACTCGTTGAAGGGTTATAACTCCTCGACAGAGATGTGGTCGGTGTATTCTACAGTCCCAGCCGACTGAGCTCTGCTCCTTATCTTCCTGGGTACTTGTAATTTTCTTTTTCTCTCAATGTCTTGATTCTTTCCTGATTTGGGTGTTCTATTCCTTCTGTTGTTTCTCGTTTTCTTTTTTTATTATAAACATGGCATATTTTTCAATTCCAAATTTTATTCCTAAACCTTTGCTGTAGATTCTACTAGTTTCTATAAGTTTTTCCTTATTATCAATAAAGTCATCTGACCGTTGAATAATGGTGAGTCATTTACTTTTGTTATTCGATTCTCTGTGAACATCCTGCTGCTGTAGTTTTGAACTATACGAAACTAAGATTCAAAATCTGATGAGTGTTGTTTGGGGACAATTTATGGCATATTCTTCTGTTATCAGTTCATCCAAAATCTATGGCTGATCTACACAAGCCTTCGTTGATATAGACAACTCATCTGCATAGGTAATTCAATGGTTAACATTTTTTCTGAACTCTTAGGAACCACAGGAAAGTCCATTATAAGAGGGACGTAGCAAAAAATAAAATCTCCCATTTATTTCTTTTAGTGAACGAAGCTTTTTCATATTTTTCAAAAACGTTTTGTTTCCCTGATCTTCATAATAGTCAGAAGTTTGATTGAAAGTGCTACATCTGGTCTCTTCTCCCCACCAGAAAGCATCCTTGTCTAAAATAGGCAAAGTTGAGATTATTGCTCTGTGCCCAGGGTGCCCCTGAAGAATGCATAGGGGATCAAGCATTTTCTGACGGCTACCCATAAGTCTCGATTTGCGCGTGCTTCACCCACATTAAAAGGATTTCATATCAATTCCGATTGGATGGGAAGTCGGAAAAATCCCCTTGTCTAGACACGCGTTCACTGGCTGTTTTCAGTCCAACGTATTCGATAAAATGTATTCTATTACACGTAGCCTAAATGGAATGATTTTTAACTTTTTCAAGTCCTATCTCTTCTGATTGTTGGCTTTTGAAAAAAAAAGAACTCATCTATTCGTACTCCACGACCACTTGCCTATAATATCACCCCAGGGTATCATCAAGGGGCATTTATTTTAAAACTGCTTACATTTCAACGTTGATAGGATCACGAACGGTAGGGTTAATATCTGCATTTATGAAATATAAAAACTAAGTAATCCACCAAGATAGATGAATATTACGTGTAGAAACTGTAACCCAAAAAGAATCTAACAACAAACTGAATCACCCGAAATACATTACATTTTAATCACTATAATAATATGATATTTATATGATTTATAACCACGATGTCAAAATCTAAAAAACTAATCTAACATTATACCAATATGACAAATCCCTGAAAATCGATGAACTTTACGTCTAGAAAGTCTAACATACACAAAGAAGTTACAACTAATTAAACTATCCGGCCAAACACCATATTTTAACCCTCAACACTTACAATCTCATTAATTTTTATAGACTGACTTTTCGACTTTACATTTTTGAGAAAGGAGTCTGCAGTCCTATATTCTTCAAGGAGTCTCTTAGATTCAGTGAGAGAAGATTCTCATTATCGAATAAAAAGTCGTTCATACAAATTATATATATATATATATATATATATATATATATATATATATATATATATATGAGTCGCATTCAATAATTGCAATTAAGTGATTTTTTTCCTTGTCATGTTGATGATTTCCTTGATTAAAATGACAAAATGAAAAGGAATAAATAAATAAATAATTTTGCATTTTTTTTATTTTAGTACAAAAGAAAAGAAGTCTTTGAGTAGTCATGCTAAACACAAACCTCATCCGCAGAAAGGCATGCGCCTCATATATATATATATATATATATATATATATGATAATATAAATCCCTGGCTCCCGACAGTCACTTGATTTTTAATGAATTTCTATTGAAAAATCATTAGCATTGCATTTCAAATAAAAATAGCACAATTCTGTTAATAGTTTTTTCATTAAATCCTGACCTCTAACAATCCCTTTCCTACACTATAAATATCATTGTTTTATTAGTAATGTTTGTAGTCATTCCTGATCTAGAGAATGCCTTTCTTACATTATAAATATCACTGTTCTATTTGTAATATTTTCATTAATTACTGACCCCTAACAATCCCTTTCCTGCACTATAAATATCATTGTTCGATTTGTTATGTTTGTAGTAATTCCTGACTTAGACAATGCCTTTCTTCTTGATTTTCAATAAATTTCTATCATTAAATCATTAACAATGTATCTACAGCAACAAAAATGTAAAATTAAGATGAAAGAAATGCGATTCCAAACTTAATAATGGCTGACAAAGCTTCATCTAATAAAAAGTCAAGATAATATTATTACTTGTTTACTGAAGACCATAGATTAATGGTCAGAGTATTTGTGATGAAAAGCAATTGAAATTAAGATGAAAGAAATGTTAGTTGAACAATAAGTGATTGTTAATGCTATATCTCGGTCTGTGTAAACATTTCCAGCTTTTTTTTACGTTAAAAACCGGTTATCTACACTGTATTCAATCTTTAGTTTGACAGGAGGGAAATAACACTATGAACCTTTTGTACGTGCCTAATAATAAGATTTAAGATTATATTAATAGTGATATTATTTACAATTTTTATACATTTTATACATATTAAAGGATAGTCGTACATGGAAATAATTTCTTACTTTATCTGATAAGACGCGTATTAAAACAAAACTTATTTAATGAGAAATAAGACATGGAAACAATTTCGTGGAATTATAATGCATTTGCGTTTTGCTATGCAAGAGATAATGGTTTGGATATTTTTTTTTTTTTTTTTTTTGGAAAAGTATTGGCGGTTGCCATAGTAACGTAATTACTAACGTCGATCAAAATGAAACTTTTTAAAAGTAGGGAACGGAAAACTTTCGAAATTATACAAATTAAACGAATTAAAGGATTTGGATTTATTGTTGTTGTGTGTTAAGCGAAATATTGTTGATAATGGATTATAATTAGATGTTAGGTCAAAATTTGTGAATGTTGGAGATAAGTTTTTGTAGCGGCCTCATTAGCAATTGTAATATTCTCCCATATTATTTGATCAATTTTTTCTAAATAATTACCAGATAAAGCTCGTACAGAGCGAAACGTAAAAAAATATATATATAAAGATTCCATTAAATTAAATTTGATTTGTTTTCTATATTTAATGGTAATTCAACCTTCGTGGTTTATCTAATTCCAAAGCCATCCTTGTAGAAGAACAGTAGTGGCACTATTCAACCCATAGCCGGATGAATGAGAAGGATCATACCTTTCCCAATGGTATTAACCCGAAAGTGAACGTAATTACGGGACTGGAGTTCGAACTTGCTCACTTCGATGTCACAGGCCAGCCATTACGCCTAGGTGACTCCCCTCCACCAAATTTGTTTTCATTCCTTATTTATCTTTCATTTAGCCAGAAATTCTCAAGACTCATAATACAAATTTCCGTTTACCAAATTACAAATCTGATAATGTTTATGCTTCAAGTCTTCCGTAGTCAATGACGTGATAGCATTGTGAATATTATGGAATTAGAAAAAATATCGGTGTCATGTAATAAACAAACGAGATAATTAATTAAAAATAATAATAATAATAAAATCTCTTGGAATTTCTGAAATATTCAATGAATAATTCGGACTCGTATCTTTATATTTTTGTTTTGATCTCTAAGTTTGTTTGTTTTTTTCAATTCTGATATTGCCTGCTAATTTTGTGGAGAAATGTTTTCCTTATTCCACGAGTTTTTCACATTAATATCCTCTTCTTTATAGTCTCGATCACTGTGTATCGATCGTGTATGAGGATAATAAAGTGAATTAGGAGCATGTGTCTACTTACTAAGAAAGAAAGATATAGTAGGAGTGTGACACTGCTGAGCTTTAGTGTGGTTGTATATAGTGTTAGATATATATGTGTTCATATATATGTGTGGTTGCGAGTTGACCATGAATGTAGGTACATGTGTGTGTGTGTGTCGTTACGTATATATGCTCCCCAATGGGGGTTGAGTTCTCTGGCGAAGAAATTGCCGGCCGCCGCTAGCGTAATGCAAAGCTCTTTGAAAGAATTGAGCACTCTGGTAGCCGATAGGGTATAATAAAAATGTAAACAAGAGCTGCTGCTGCTGTTTCTAAGAATAAAAATACCTTAAAATTCTAACTTGCTACAGCAAAGTTTTCGGACTTGACGAGACACGGGTCATTGTGTCACTTTTACTGCCTTCGGTAGATCTCTTTAACCAACTGACAGCACCTGTATATATGCTTTTGGGAATCTTTCTTTTAGACAGGACATAAAAATATTGTCAGACTGTATGTCACCCTAAAAAGTATGACAGTAATATGGAACTCTTTCAAGTTGCCAGCTGAAGGATCTTCTCAGCCTTATCTGACCATCTTCATTAAGACTGGAAGGAGTGAATGAGTGGTTCACGCACAGAATACGTACCGCCTCACACAATGAATCACAGCCACAACACACATACACTCAACAGATGCTTACACACACTCAAGCAGGTGTGTTACGGTCTCTAAATGGAATCACACACACACAGAAAAAGTGAAACAAGGCACAACAAACAAGGCACAATGCAATAAGTAGTGAACGCGACATGCGACGTATTTACATCAAAGAAAGAAAGAAAGCAGATGAATGGTTGCTTGGTTGGGTTTATATTGACCAATATATGGGACCTTAGGTACTAACACTCCAAGTCAATATGGACCAGTGAGTAGTGGTAATGAAGGGGTACTCCACATTCCCCAAAGCTCCAGGATTGAAGCAGTTTACTGTCATACTCAGGACACGAAAGCAGATGGAGTAGAAAGAAAGAAAGAAAGAAAGAAAGAAAGAAAGAAAGAAAGAAAGAAAGAAAGACTTGAACAAACATAAGAAAAGAAAGATGGAGTAGACATAAGAAGGAAAGAAAAGTGGAGCAAAAAGAAAGACGAAATAGAAAGAAAGATGGTATAGATATCTAAAAAAGACGAAGAAAAAAAATACAAAGAAAAGGCAGAAATTGATAGAATGAGCCCAAAATGAAATAAACAATTTCAGCAAATTCTCGCTCATAAGAAAATATAAATATGCAAAGAGAAGCAAGAAAAGATTTTAAAAAATGGAAAGAAACGCCTAAAACGGAGACGCTCTGCGTCAACATAAAACGCGATCGTTATTTCCCGATACTTACGTATTTATTTTGAATGGTCAATCCACCTCTAACGTAGATATGAACGTACATATAGACTATATAAGATACCCTCCCTCTCTATCCAAATGTTATTTTACATACGTAGTTGCTCGACCCAACATACGTACACAGAATTATCTTGAGGCCTAAAGCGCAATAATTGAATATTAGTATGCGAACAACATCGAAGCAGTTGGATAAAAATCAAGCAAGACACGCTTTTACTTCGTTTAGTGGAAGAAGTCCACCATTTTGTTGGCAAAGAAATTCAACGAGAATCACGAGTTTCCCTATCAGAACAAGATTCTCTCTCTCTCTCTCTCTCTCTCTCTCTCAGGGTGTTAATTTTTAACATTACTCTTTCCCTACTCTCCTCTTTCTCACATTTACTCAAGAAGTTTCTTTTTTCTTTCTTTTTCCATATCCACTCTTTTACTCTTTTTTTTTTCTCCTCTTACACTCTTGGTTTGTTTGCTTTTTACTCTCTCTCTCTCTCTCTCTCTCTCTCTCTCTCTCTCTCTCATTGGACTATTCAATAAATCATGATTTTTTTAAAAAAACAATATAAATCTTTTTTCAATTTTTTTTTTACTCAGAATTGTTTGAAATTGGTTCATCGCAAAATTATTTTAATCTTGCAAAAATGTTTACTCTGAAGCTAATCACAATGGTGGCAAACCAATGAGAGTGCTCCAGGCTTGAATAGAAGTCTTTCATAAATTTTTTTTTTTTTTTTTTTTACCTGAGAAGAGCAAACCACCTGAAATCTACTGAAGAATGCTTGGTGTGTACGAAGTACGTTTTAGTTAAAATGAATTTTTACAAACGGGCTAAACATAGCTTTGCCGCAACGAACCTGAGTCAGAAAAACAGTGCATATCGTGGAAACACATTAACTCTCCGGTAAAGAAAAGGTTCCTGGCGTAGAAGTCAGTAAAGAAGTTCATTCTGACTGTGTTCTAGGCCACGAAAAAAAAAAACATCGTGTATTAGTTTCCTTGTAAGAACTGATTCCTTGGCAAAACCCACGTTACTTATTGAATGACCCTAGTATATATACAGTATCACCAATGATTATGCTATCAAAACGGCTATTATTAGCTATTTTTATGATCATACACTACAGAATTGAAACTCTGTAATTAAAAATATGAATACTTAGCAATCCAAAATTAAGTTTCTCCATTATAAAAGGAAGTTACTTACCAAGTAACAGAAACTCACCAAAAAGTGAGTTTCTGTTACTTGGTAAGTAACTTCCTTCTATAATGGAGAAACTTAATTTTGGATTGCTAAATATTCATATTTTTGATTACAGAAATTAAGTTTCTCCATTATATAAATTTAGGTAATCTCATTCTTAGTTACAGAGATGTTACAGTTTTATTTATTGTTACAGCCTGGTAATAAATAATACCCAATAATATCCGTTTCATATATAAGATTCACCTGGAAATGCAAAAATCCTGGTATCTTTGTTTCATAAGAAAAAGAATATATATATATATATATATATATATATATATATATATATATATATATATCCTTGATTTTTCTTTCTCTTTCTTAATGTCAATTTTTATTTCTTATGTTCCCTTCCTCTCAATTTTTTTTCCTTCGGTTCAATAATTGTATGCTTACCTTAGTATAACACAAGACCATAGTTATATGTCGCTGGTACTAGGTAACCCAGTATAGGTTGTTATAAATGATTTTCACCGAGAGATTCTATAAAAGGGAATATTATTGGCTACAACTAAGTAATTCCTATTGCCCAGAAAGATGTCGTAAAGGAGAATTACTTACTACGGCAAAATACGATGATCTAATATTAGGAAACGCTCATCTACGACATTTCTTGTTTTTCTCATTCTTTCTCCGGACTTTTATTTTTCTTTTTTCTTATTCTTTTTCTGGACTTTTATTTTCTTTTTTTCTTGTTAATTTCTTCCTTTTATTTTTTCTTCTTTCTCATTCTTTCTCTTGCCTTTCAATTTATTTTTTCTCGTTCTTTCTGTTGCCTTTCGTTTTCTTTTTTTTTTTTTTTATTCATTCTCTTGCCTTTATTTTTCTTTTTTTTTTCATTCTTTCCCATATATCAATTTTTTTTTATCATTCTTCTCTTACGAATTCTCTCTTTCTCTTATCTCTATCTCCATTTCTTTTTATCCTTTTTCATTTCTTCCTTTCTACATTTTCCTTTTTTCTTTCTTTCTCAAATATCATTTAACATCTCTCTCTCTCTCTCTCTCTCTCTCTCTATTTGTTATCTATTTATCTATATCTCTCATCATTTCTTTCATTCACCTGAAAATTCTATTTAGCGTAAATTAAGTTTCTTTTCTTTTTCTTTTTGTGTATATTTATCCGTTCAATCATTAATATTTATATCATGACTTTATTTTAGAATATATAAGTGTAATAATGCTTAGATATTTTAAAATAAAGTGATGACATAAATATAATAAAAGCTCTTTCAACCGAAATGCAGGTGCGTGTTTAGGGCAATTTGTTTGGATTTGTGCTACCATACTTGTATCCAAGTGTATATGTGGATGGCATATCAACCTTCGTGGGTTATTTATTACCAAAGCCAAACTTGTAAATCATTAATAGTGCTATTTAACCCATAGCTGAAGGGGGTAAGAGAGTTGGTACCTTTCCCAAGGGTATTAGTCCGAAAGTAAACGTTCTTGCGCGACTGGAGTTCGAACTCGTATCACGTATACTACGATCTCGTAGTCCAGTACTTTAGCCATTACCCCACCGGGACTCACCAGATTGATAGATATGAACAAAATGAGATAGATAGATAGATAGATAGATAGATATGAAAAACTGAGATAAATATCACATTCAACGCTTAGCGTAACGGTTATCCTCCTTGGAAATGGAATAAGAGACTCGAGTTCGACCCTGTACGAGGCAGTTTGGGTTCTCTTCCCGCTAATGTCCCTTGGGAAAGTCATTAATCCCTTTTTTCTCTCTTTCAGTTATAGATAAATGATAAGGCAGACAGGGTTCCTTAGCTTTGGTAAGGCAACCAGTCGTAGAGAAAGAAAAACTTTAAATTCAAACCACCTTTACTCCTCTTAAAAAATGGCCTTTTGTCACATCTTACAAGTGGCTGAGGGGTTAGATCAATGCATAAAAACAACTTAAGTACAAAAAATATGAAGAACCTTGGTTACTTTATCCAATTATAAAAATTATCTTTAAACGAGAGAGGGTCTTTCTTACTCTGCAAAGGTGTACGCAGGACACTGCTGGAGAAGCAAGGACGAGCTCATAAGCGATGTACTCCTGTGGACCCCCACATATGGATGTGCAAGAGTGGGACGACCAGCACGAACCTACATACAGCAACTATGTGAGGACACAGGATGTAACCCAGAAGACCTGCCGGAGGCGATGAATGATAGGGAGAAATGGCGAGAGAGGGTCTGGGATATCCGCGCTGGCGGCGCGACATGATGATGATGATGATGATGATGAAATATTTAAAAATTTATGATAAACCCCACTTCAAACAGCAATCACGAACAAAATAAATAAAAGCAACAAATATACACGCGGTTTAATAAAAACTGGTCAATTTTCAATGATTAGAGAAAAAAAAGAAAAATGAAAAGCTGACTGCGAATGGTCAGCCGATTTTTCAATAATGATACAATAAAAAAACAACACTAAAACACGTCGGGACGATAAAACTTGTTCAGGTTCTATCTATGAGTAAAAGTGAATCTTTTTTAAATAATTAGTATTGGCCCAGCGGTTAGAGTGTTCGCCAATGGCCCGGGAGACCTGGGTTCAATCCCAGGTCGAGTCATACCAAAGACTTTAAAAATGGTACTTGATACCACCTTGCTTAACACTCAGCATTATAAGGTACGGTTCAAGGGTAAAGTGGAGCAATCCTGGGAATGGAGTAGCGCCCTCCCCTACACCTTGGTGTAGTAGCTATCGAAAAGGGAGCCTTCGGGTCACCCTCGACTATGGTCGCTAACTACTTTACTTAGAATACTTGATATCATATGAATGTGTACAAACAAATAAGTAATAACTTTTATAATTAGGAATACTTAAAACCAAATCAAAATAAATAAAAGTTACAAACATACTCGATTTAGGATTTTCAGTTTTGTCCGTTTTTAATTAAATAAAAAATAAAAAAGCTAATTTCAAAAAGAATGCTACCGGAGTAGATTAAAAAGTTCTAAACCTTACCCAGAAGGAATAGGAAAGTCTAAAGTGTTCGGGAAATGTCAACCCTTTTCAGATTGGGTTCCGGCGTCACCATTTTTTGGATCCATCTTGCAGACAATTTGCTCATCCACAAGAAATCGGTTAAAAATCTTCAGCGATAACTCTTCTTTTCAATTGAAGCTTAGAACTTTTTGAACAACTCTTTCACGTTTTATCAAAAGTTTAATTTAATTTTCGAAAACCTGTTCAAAGCGAATTTTTGTTGCTCGTATTGAGTATCACTATTCTTTATTTTTTAAGGTCAACGTTCATAATAAAAATCAAAGATTTATGAGCATAGAATGAGCAGAGATATTTTGGTGGTTCGATCCTGTTTCTTTGTTTTTTTTTTGTATGACTGTCACTGTATTTTCGCCCAGGAGAAAGTGGTATTCTTTCTTTCTTTCTTTCTTTCTTTCTTTCTTTCTTTCTCTGCTCTAAACAGCATTAGATGAGAGGATATCATAAACTAGACCTTGTTTATATTCAAAATCGTATCTTTCATATATTTTCTTTATTTTTTCTTATATAATTTTATATATTCATAATTCGGAAGTATCTTTCTGTATGGTATTTCTTTTCACACAACAAAAGTTTAGCTAACGGTGAAGTTTGATTAGGACTCAAACTACAAATGTTGATTATGACCCCAACTACAATTTTGATTATGACCCCAACTACACATTTAGATTATGACCCCTACTACAAATTTGGATTTTGACCCCAACTACAAATTTGGATTTTGACCCCAAATACAAATGTTGATTATGACCCCAACTACAAATGTGGATTATGACCCCAGCTACAAATGTTGATTATGACCCCTACAACAAATGTTGATTATAACCCCAACAACAAATGTTGATTATTACCCAAACTACAAATTTTGATTATGACCCCTACTACAAATGTTGATTGTGACATCAGCTACAAATTTTGATTATGACTCCAACAACAAATTTTCTTTATGACCCCAAGTAAAAATTTCGATTGTGACACCAACTAAATATTTTGATTATCACACCAACAACAAATGTTGATTATAACCCCAACAACAAATGATGACTATGACCCCAACTACAAATGTTGATTATGACCCAAACTACAAATGTTGATTATGATCCCAACTACAATTTTGATTATGACCCCAACTACGAATTTTGATTATGACCCCTGCTACAAATGTTGATTAGGACCCCAACTACAAATGTTGATTATGACCCCCAACTACAAATTTGGATTTTGACCCCTACTACAAATGATGATTATGACCCCAACTACAAATGTTGATTATGACCCCTACTACAAATGTGGATTGTGACACCAGCTACAAATTTTGATTATGACTCCAACAACAAATTTTCTTTATGACCCCAAGTAAATATTTCGATTGTGACACCAACTAAATATTTTGATTATCACACCAACAACAAATGTTGATTATGACCCCTACTACAAATGTTGATTATGACCCAAACTACAAATGTTGATTATGACCCCAATTACGAATTTTGATTATGACCCCAACTACGAATTTTGATTATGACCCCTACTACAAATGTTGATTATGACCCCAACTACAAATGTTGATTATATCCCCACTACAAATTTAGATTTTGACCCCTACTACAAATGATGATTTTGACCCCAACTACAAATGTTGATTATGACCCCTACTACAAATGTTGATTGTGACACCAGCTACAAATTTTGATTATGACTCCAACAACAAATTTTCTTTATGACCCCAAGTAAAAATTTCGATTGTGACACCAACTAAATATTTTAATTATGACACCAACAACAAATGTTGATTATGACCCCTACTACAAATGTTGATTATGATCCCAACTACAATTTTGATTATGACCCCAACTACGAATTTTGATTATGACCCCTACTACAAATGTTGATTATGACCCCAACTACAAATGTTGATTATGACCCCAACTACAAATTTGGATTTTGACCCCTACTACAAATGATGACTATGACCCCAACTACAAATGTTGATTATGACCCAAACTACAAATGTTGATTATGATCCCAACTACAATTTTGATTATGACCCCAACTAAGAATTTTGATTATGACCCCTACTACAAATGTTGATTATGACCCCAACTACAAATTTGGATTTTGACCCCTACTACAAATGATGATTATGACCCCAACTACAAATGTTGATTATGACCCCAACTACAATTTTGATTATGACACCAACTACAAATGTTGATTATGACCCCTACTATAAATGTTGATTATGACCCCAACTACAAATTTGGATTTTGACCCCTACAAAAAATGTTGATTATAACCCCAACAACAAATGTTGATTATTACCCAAACTACTAATTTTTATTATGACCCCTACTACAAATGTTAATTGTGACCCCTGCTGCAAATGTTGATTATGACCCCAGCTACAAATTTTGATTATGACCCCAACAACAAATTTTGTTTATGACCCAAACTAAAAATTTCGATTATGACCCCAACTACAAATGTTGATTATGACCCCACAACAAATGTTGATTATGACCACAACTAAAAATGTTGATTTTGACCCCAACTGCAAATGTTAATTTTGACCCTTACTACAAATGTTGATTATGACCCCAACTACAATTTTGATTATGACCCGAACTACAAATGTGTATGACCCCGACAACAAATGTTGATTATAACCCCAACTAAAAATGTTGATTATGACCCCAACTACAAATGTTGATTTTGACCCCAACTGCGAATGTTAATTTTGACCCTTACTACAAATGTTGATTATGACCCCAACTACAATTTTGATTATGACCCTTACTACAAATGTTGATTATGACCCCAACTACAATTTTGATTATGACCCTTACTACAAATGTTGATTATGACCCCAACTACAATTTTGATTATGACCCTTACTACAAATGTTGATTATGACCCCAACTACAATTTTGATTATGACCCTTACTACAAATGTTGATTATGACCCCAACTACAATTTTGATTATGACCCTTACTACAAATGTTGATTATGACCCCAACTACAATTTTGATTATGACCCTTACTACAAATGTTGATTATGACCCAAACTACAAATGTTGATTATGACCACCATCTAAAAATTTTAATTATGTCTCCAACTACAAATTTTGATTATGACCCAAACAACAAATTTTGATTATGACCCAAACTACAAATTTCGATTATGACCCC
>OY757917.1:4667648-4677648 GCA_963585895.1 Sepioteuthis lessoniana
TTTTTGATGAATCTATTTGACTCAAAGATGTGACTCTAACAAGAACTGTCACACCACTTCAAAGTGGACCTGGGAGTAATGGCAATGAAAAGGTACTCTACACGCCTGACCTCCATATCAGGTGCCTCACCATTAAATGCAGTTTAGTGTCATAGCCAGTGGAAGTGGGTTATACCTCTGTATGTGATGCAATCTACATATTGAGACTTCTGCTAGCAAAGCAGAAAATTTTATACTTGCAGTGTTTATGATAATGGAAATCCACGCTGCAATTAAGTAACTGGATTTTAGGAAATATAGGGTTAATAAAATGAAATTTCCCTCCATTTCCTTCATATAAGTAATTCAGAGCATATTTACTTTTTTTAACTTCTATCAACCCTAACCCTGCTCAGCCGTTGTCCAAATTGAAAATAACGAAAAATTCATCGAAAATATTAGTCAAATCAAATATGGAATCGTTCTTTATAGGGAAATAAACAGTTTAACGGAAAGTGTCCCAAGAAAATTGTTGTGGTCTTGAAGGGCCAGAAATAAATAACACAAAGAGATGTAAGGTTTACACCAGTATACATTTTCGGAAATACAGACAGTAACGGTTACTGGTAACTGACTAGACTCGCTTGACTCGTTTATCGAGCTAGTTACTTATTATATTGTCGGCGAGGGGCCATCCTGTGAGGCCATGGCGTATGTCACCATAACAATAATTGAAAACCAATGAAAATACTTTAATGACTAAATAATGATGCTATGAATTTATACACCAAAAAGATTTATTACAAAACTTCAAATCCCAAATTAAAGAATTGAATTCTATTAAAGTCTCTATATTACTCCCGGTAAAGATTATGGAAGCAGAACATTGGAGTAGGTTTACTTAGGGTTTTTTTTTTTTTAATTTAGCAGTAAATAAACTAATTACAGATAAGATGCAAAACATTTTTCATTTAATAGCGGAACATTTTGACTTCATAGAATATTCTTTAAATAAATAGAATTAAAATAATGATATGGTATTTTTCCAAACCATGTAGATGAAAATAGAATGGAAAAACTATATGCTGAGGAAAAAAATTAAAGAATGATCTGGTCATTTACATTTTTAAAGCAAATATTAGAAGTCGAAGAATGCAAATCGGTTTAGAGTTTAAAGAGAATTCTTGCAAACCCCAACAAACGGTTGGGTATTGCTAATTGAAAAGAAACATGATTCCAACAAAAAAAATTGATAATTGAAAATATGACAAGAATCATTTAAGAGGATTATCCGCAATGGACTGTGGCAAAAGATGTTAGTTGTTCTAAAATTTGAAGCAAATATAAAAGAAATGGGATTGTTAAAAAGAAAAAAAAGAAAAAGAAAACATGTTCGTAGACCACGAAAAAATGTTTTGCGTCTTATCTATTATTATTTTATTTACTGCTAAGGCCTAAGTGAATATCCTCTAAATGTGCTAATTCCATAATTCTTGACTGTTGTAATTTATTCTTTCGCTACATAATCATTCGACAGGTTAGAAAGGGAAAAGAGATTGTTTAATCTAAATTCCCTGTCCTGAAAAGAAAAACAAACTAAAGAAGATAAGTGGAAAATTCCAGCCAGACTGAAAACTTCTCTTGAAACACATCATTATGACAAGCCAGTCGACGAACGAAGAGACTAATTAAATTTAAATGGTAGCTATGGAAATTTCTGGAAAGGAGTTGACGAATACACGGTCACAGTATGAAGACAAGAGGAAATCAGCTACTTAGGAAGAAATAGACTTTGGGAATACAAGAATGAAAGAAGAGAAGAACTTGGCAAACGAACGAATAATGTTTGTTTGAAGGTGTAAAAACTGTATGAATGAATGAAAGCTTGAGTCTTAAGAAAAAAAAAATGGCGGTGCTTGTACAGATTACACCTTCTATCAGGTTTTACGTTAATCTTGTTTTATTGTACAAAAAACAATGTTTTACGTGTGCTTGTAGTGTAACGGTTATCGTTGTCGAAAATGGACTCAGAGATCCAGATTCAATTCCCTAACGAAGCTTGAAGCATTTCTCTTCGCACTTGGGAAAGGCATGAATCCATCTCTTCTATCATCCACTCACACCAAACTGAGTAAATAGTGAAGCAAACTTGGTTCCTTTATTTTTGATAGAAAGACCAATGTAAGAGAAGGAAAACTCTGAATTCAAACCAGCTGTAATCTACTTAAAATTATCTGGTGGGGAATATTAGTATATATATATATATACACACCCAACTTCTTCACGCAAGTTGGATACGACTCAAGGTAATTTTTAATCGGGGTTCAACAAGCTTGAATTCAGAGTTATCCTTCTCCTAGACTGGTTGCCATATCAAGGCTAAAGAGCTTAGTCTGCCCTATTATTTATTTGAGATTATACTTTTTTTTTAATACCAGGTCATCCGAGAATTAGTTTTTATTTATTGCGGACTTTTTGTCCTCATCTTGGTAGTTTTTTGTGTTGTTTCTTCTTTCACTACGTTTCGGCCAAATTTCACCTCTGGCCTTCTTCAGGTGATTTACCGCGACCTCGGATAGGAATGCTGAGTCTTGTAACTGTATCCCCAGTAATTACTGCCTTCCATAGTTGTTGTCTGTCGCACCACGTTTTTGACCATCCTTGATCGCCTTCGGGGCCCGTGGCGCAGCGGATAGAGGCGTTGAGTCTCTACGGTTCCAGGTGAGCATTGTCAGAAGATAGCGGTTTCAAATCCTACCCAAGCCGGCCAGAGGTTTACTTGGTCAAAAACGTGGTGCGATAGACAACAACTATGGAAGGCAGTAATTACTGGGGATACGGTTACAAGACTCAGCATTCCTATCCGAGGTCGCGGTAAATCACCTGAAGAAGGCCAGAGGTGAAATTTGGCCGAAACGTAGTGAAAGAAGAAACAACACAAAAAACTACCAAGATGAGGACAAAAAGTCCGCAATAAATAAGAATTAATTCTCAGATTAAGAAGCCTCATCTCAAAATGATTCCAATTAAAGACAAGTACCAGGTCATCCATTCTTTAGTTTTCTCATGAACCGTTAATAAATTTAAGCAAGCTTTCATCACATATGAGTAAGGAACGTTAACCAAATATCAAATCGAACTTTGAACTGAATTGACACGTAACATAGGTGAAGGAAGAATAGTTGGATTCATAGCTTTTCCAAAGGTATTAGCGCCAAGAGTAATTCTAACAGAATCGTTCAAGATTTGCACTTGTGTCGCCTTGTCCATTTCTTTCGGCAGTATCCATTACACACACACACACGTTCATTTTAACAAAAAATAAATGTAAATTTTTATGGGTAGACAATTTTGTACAAGCACCAAAATGGCTTTTCAAGAATACCAATTTCAAGAAACTCGACAAGAAAATAAGGTTGTGATGAATTGTCATTTACTAAGCTTATCAAAGCTTGATACAAGACCAGAAGTGTGGAGCACCCATCAAGAATGTCAAGTAATTGTTTGCACCACACAAAATTGAATTCATATTCCTTACTTTTATAACACAGTGAAAAATACATTTGCTTACAACAACTACCTGTTACATGTCAACTCAATTCAAAGTTCGATTTGATACTTGGTTAGCGTTCCTTACTCATGTGTGATGAAAACCTGCTTAAATTTATTTAAGATTCATGAGACATCTAAAGAATGGATGACCTGGTATTTAAAAAAAGTATATTCTCAAATAAAGAGTGTCATATGAAGAACAACGCCCTAATAATTATAGAAGCTGATGTCTATCATACAATAAGCAAATGAAAAAAGTTGGCTGAAAAAGAGTTCAAAAATAGGTTTGATGGGATGAGAAGGGATATACACTGGAAACTGTGCAAATGATTGGGATTTGACGCTACAAAGAAATGTTTGCCCGCCATAGAGAAGAAAAATTAACATTCTCTGAATCTTTGGTATTCACGTGGATCACCTAATCCAGGCTAGAAGACCAGATTTTGGAATTGTCAAATAGTGGATTTTCTTATTGCAACAAATCATAGAACTTGAATTTGAAAGAAAGTTAGAAAAAAAGAAAAAAACTGTAAAACCTGGATAAAGCTGTTTGCTTTTCATTTCACTTTGGGAATATTATAAATCCTTCTCTTTTACACTACCATTCACCAATCCTTGGATAAATAGTTTGGAAGATTTGGGGTTTTTTTTGTTCTTGGTTAGACAGCCAGTCTTGGAGAAGGGAAACTCTTCCTTCAAACTAGCTGTACACTGCTTAAAAATTGACCTTGTTTCAAACCCTGTCCGTGGTGGAGGGTATGAATATATAAATGCATGGCAATCTAGATGTCTACAGATTATTAATTTCTTATATAAGTTGCTAACCTGTGCATTTTGTTCATTCAAATTCTAAATTATAAGATGAAAACGATTCAATTCTGATATTTTTATCACAATTTCGAGGTCCAAATACGAAGGGTAATAATAGTTACAATAATAATAATCTAAAGTGACTGGAGGACTTGGAAGTTGGCGGACGAGTGGAGACCATCCAAACTACTACATTATTGAGAACGGCCAGAATACTGAAAAGAGTCCTGGAAACTTGAAGAGACTTGCTGTCACTTAAACTCCAGTGAAAGACCATCATCTAACACTGATGTGAAAAACTCTAATGAGTAAATAATATATATATATATATATATATATATATATATATATATATATATGAAGAAAATAGAAAAGCAAATTTATCCAAAAATGATGAATTCATTATGATGGAGTCTATGTTAAAACATTTCGGTTTTAATAAACCTTCATCAGGACTTTGTGATGGTGAAAAATGTTACTTGAGCATCAAGGGATGTTTTATTAAATAACAATTATTGAATAATTTAATAAAACATCTATTGATGTTCAGGTAACATTTTTCACCGTCAAGTCCTGATGAAGGTTTATTAAAACCGAAACTTTTTAACGTTGACTCTCCATCATAATAAAGTCATCACTTTTGGATTCATTTGCCTATTTTCTTTAGACGTCCATATATATATATATATGTGTGTGTGTGTGTGTGTGTGTGTGTGTGTGTGTGTGTGTGTGTGAAAGTTGTACAAATTGTTGAATGAACGTAATCTGATGTCGCTGTTGAAGTACTCGAGAATGTATTCAAGATCCAAGCAAAACATCTGAAAGACCTGAAAATCTGAGAAAGAACTTATACGATGCAGTTGTAAATATATTAAGGAAAGTGATATTGAGTATTGAGGAAGATTGGTGTCATTTGACTCACCCTAATCCCCAAGTCGTACTGATAGCATGAATTCTCTCTCTCTCTCTCTCTCTCTCTCTCTCTCTCTCTCTCTCTCTCTCTCTCTCTATTGGCCATCGTTCTTGGCATGTCGTCTAGACTGCATCCAGTATCCATACAGACCAAATGAATGTACGTCTTTCCTGATCGGCCACACTAGTGTGTCCATGTGTAGTTCATAGGAGAACGTCTCTTCGGAGTTCGACTCTGCTTCTCTAGTAATATGCTGCATGTATTGTCCGTCTTTTTTTTTTATAGTTTATGAGATGGGAGATACCTGACCGAACAGCAGCAGATTAGTGGGATGCTGCTTCTAGGATTTATTGAAAAAAAACACGCACTATGCTTGTGTAATTCACATCGAGCTTTTTTTTTCAGATGGTGTAGCCACACAACAGTACTAATTTGGCTACTGCTTGGAAGAAACCCCGTTATCAGAAAAATAGGATTTCCATATAGTCGATAACCTATCAATAGCAGTCCATGCCTTCCCTATTATATCCCTTTCAGTAGATGAATTATGAATAAAAAGTTCAGCTATGAATTATGAATAAAAAGTTCAGCTATGAATTATGAATAAAAAGTTCAGCTACCGAGGTATGAGAACTAGTTTACTAATTTTATAGGCTTGCCATATAATGCGGAGATGACACCCTCTTGATTAAAAGCATGAATTCTGTTTTATCTAAATTAACGTAGAGGCCAATGCCCATGTTTACCTTTTCCTGGCTATGCTGCAGATGTTTGGCTGGAGCAGGTATATTTGCGTGAAGCGCTAGATCATCTGCGTAGTCTTCATTCGTAATAGTTTCGGGATATCGTCTATCTTTTTTTGTCCTTTTTGTGTGAAACTATTTCCTTTCTTTAGTCCTACTGACATTCATAGTATGTAATCTAGGTAGGTGCCTCTGTATCTCCTTGCAAGACTACAATGACAATATCAAAGAAATCAGCGTCACCAGCTGATGAACCAAACATTACTTTTGTAGAGTATCATTATAGTTGTTAACAGTTTCTTTGGGGATACCATATCTTTTCTCTGTACATGGAATCAAATACTTTGGAGAAATCTACAAACAAATCTGATGTCTCAAGATTTTTTACTCGTACTTCTTCGATTATATGATGGATAATCAGAATCTATGACGTAATCGATCAATTTTTCCTAATAATTGCATGAATTTCAGATCGGATACGACAGAAGCAAAGTATTATAAACCTTAGCAGCTATAGCAGCAAGAGTTGTGCCTCTGAAGTTCTTAGAGGAGATAGATGCAACCTTTCGTCTATTTTTTCTATTGTCCTCTGCTTATAAGAGTGTTGTATAATCGAAATATGTCATCAAATTTCCTTGTCTTCTATACTTCTGGAGATAATTCATTATTTAATTGTTTTCAGAACTGTGTCAAGTTCTTAGTCCGTAAACTGTCCAATTTTGATGTCTAGTTGATCATTAATTATTTTTTCAGTAGGTCTATCTGACTTTAGGAGATTTTCCAAACAGATACTTTAAATGTTCTATCTACTTTTAAAGTTTTTCTTCTTGGCTGTCAGCTTTTAGCTTTGCACTCAAGATGCTCTTCTTTCTGCTAACATTATTTGTCTGTCATACTTGCATGGCTTATAGTAAATGAAAATATGATAGCCCAAGTTAAAAGCGCGGTAAGGATAATACAAAGCCAAACTGTTTTAGATTTTATTTTTCTAATGCTGGTGTCATTGAGGTGAGCCTAAAACTTTTTGCTACGAAGGTCAAGGCCTGACAAGATTAGTAAAACCTTCCTCGTTTCTCAGTTCTACTTCCATCGGAAAAATTATGAATAAAAAGTTCAGCTTCGGAATACCGTGTTTTAAACTTAGTTTTGTTTTGTCCTATGATTTCTCGTTCCTCCAACTCGTTTCATGACAAAGGTAGTCTATCATTACGATTTTTTAAAATGTAATATCCAAGATCAAAAATGAGCAAGGCGATTAGGTTTATTCAATTTGAGAAAACAAAATATTCAAATGAAAAAGCGAAAGAAAACTCAAAATTATAATTTCTATCTTATTTTTTAGATTGTCAACTACAATTAAAAATTAGCTTATTAATGTCAATTCATCACAAATCATTCTCACTGTAACAACCAGCAATCTGATGAGTGTGTGACAGACTAAGCAATACTGAGTAAGTAACAAGACTGTAGGTATATTCAGGATATATCAAGGTAGTTTTTTTTTTTTTTTTTTCAGTAATTGCATTTCATCTTTATGTTCAAACGGTGTTTTCATCTCTCTTAAATGTATTTAGCTATGAAACAGTGACAACAGAACAAGAATAATAAGGAGAGTGCTGGTGTGCTGAAAATAGTTGCAACCAGTTGATTTCCTTTGAAAATCACTAGATTACAATGACTGTCGGCAGGGACTAGAATAAGCTAACTACTCCTTCTGCTGAGGAGTAAGACCCCCTCCTTCAAACCAAAAGTAAGACCCCTTCTTCCAAACCAAAAGTAAGACCCCTTCCTCCAAAACAAAAGAAGACCCCCTCCTCCAAAACAAAAGTGTCCTAGATATTACGTTAATATGCATTCGTTGATAAAGTTTCGCTTCTGGAGCACTGAGAAATGTGGAATACTCCCAGGTCCACTCGGACCCAGAATAATAGTACTTATTAGGGCTCCGTCTATGAGTTAAATACATCTGTTTGAAAATTATTTGTATTAGGTTTTGTTTCTTTGTTTTAAGGCATATCAACCTTCGGAGTTATTTAATATCAAAGCCATTCTTGTAGAAGAATAGCAGTGATACAATATAACCTATTGCTGCGGGAGTAGGAGAGTTCATGCCTTTCCCAAGGGTATTCATTTGAAAGTGAATAAAATAGCACGATTTTCTTCGAGGCTGAAGTCCAGCACCTTAGCCACTATGCCACAGCAACTCCTGGCATTAGTATTCATAGGAAAACTTAAAACCATATAATTGAGTCTCAAGAATACTTATTTAAAGCTATAATTGTTTACAACAGATAACTATTGTTAGTTACTTGATATTATATAACTGTGTGCAAACAAATTACAACTAAATAAGAATAAGTACTTGAAAGTATCTTTGTGTAAAAATTATTTGTATTAGATAGGAATACTTGAAACCATATCATCACGTAGAAGAACTCTTAAGAAATAACAACACAAAAAATGTATGGTCAAACATCTTAACCTTCAGGCAAGAAATACCTCAAGACGGGTTGACCTGCCGTTAAAACCAATCAATCACTCAATTTCAAGTGCTCTTATAATGGTAGTTTACATGAGATCAAAGGATCATGTTTTCTCATTTTCTCCACAGTATCTTTACCAATTCCCATACATGTTGTCTAAACCGGTATAAGAATTAATATATTAATATTTCTGTAAAAATAATAAAGTGATGTATGTTATAGAATCACACGCAAACTGGGCGGGGTAAGTCATGTGTAGGGCGTGGCTTCACTTAAGTCAAGATTTTGGCTGTCTAGTCGACTCATATCAGAAGTTAGTTCCACACGACGTATTTAGGCGGTCAGCGAACGAACAGAGTGTATATTGAGAGGCGTCTCTTAACGCACTGGCTGTAGTCGCTGTCGACTTTCGACGTTGCTTCACACGTGCTTACTTCATCACGAGCTCCGCAGTTTTCGTCTTATATCGGCACAGTTCGGCTCCATTCGGTCTCTAGGCTCTGTCACAGTAAATGGCCGAGCACTGAGTCAAATTACGCCGTAGCCAAAACAGAATTTTCTGGTTACGCTCTCTCTCTCTCTCTCTCTCTCTCTCTATCTCTATCTCTATCTCTCTCTCTCTCTCTCCTCACCTTCTTCTTTCTCTCTTCTTCACTCATTTCTTTCTTTTGTCTTTCATTCATGTCTTCTGTATCTGCCACCTTTCATTCAATAAATCTCACGTTGTGATAAAAACCTTCGCCTCTTCCTCCCCGTCTTTCTTTCCTTTCTCTCTCAGTTCATCTTCAAAATTTCTCTCACCTCTCTCAAACTCTTCTTTCTGTCTTTCTTTCTTTCTTTCTTTCTCATCTTTCTTTCATTCCTGCATTTTTTTAAATTAGCACCTTTAATCTTCCCTCTACCCTTTATCATTCTCCATTCTCTGTCTGTCTGTCTGTCTGTCTGTCTGTCTCTCTCTCTCTCTCTCTCTCTCTCTCTCTCTGTATCTGTATCTCTCTCTCTCTATCTCTATCTCTCTCTCTCTCTCTCTTCTCTATCTCACCTTCTTCTTTTTCTCTTCTTCATTCATTTCTTTCTTTTGTCTTTCATTCATGTCTTCTGTATCTGCCACCTTTCATTCAATAAATCTCACGTTGTGATAAAAACCTCCGCTTTTTCCTCCCGTCTTTCTTTCCTTTCTCTCTCAGTTCATCAAAATTTCTCTCACCTCTCTCAATCCCTTCTTTCTTTCTTTCTTTCTTTCTTTCTTTTCTCATCTTTCTTTCATTCCCGCATTTTTTAAATTAGCACCTTTAATCTTCCCTCTACCCTTTATCATTCTCTCTCTGTGTCTCTCTCTCTTTCTCTCTCTCTCTCTCTCTCTCTGTATCTCTCTGTCTCTCTCTCTCTCTCTCTCTCTCTCTCTCTCTCTCTCTCTCTCTCTTCACCTTTCACTCATTTTTAACTTCTACCCTATCGATGGAAGGGGCTAAGAATATACCGATTGTATCCTCTGCTAAAAAGTAAGACTCCTCCACTGA
>OY757917.1:4682648-4697648 GCA_963585895.1 Sepioteuthis lessoniana
CAGGAAGTTTTGATCTCCCAAATCGAAAAGTCTAGTTGATATCAGAAGTGATCCACGGGAAATACCTAATTCACTCTCTCTCTCTCTCTCTCTCTCTCTCTCTCTCTCTCTCTCTCTCTCTCTCTCTCCAAAGGTCAATCGTATTTTGATTAATTATTAAGACAAATCATAAAAGTGTAAGTGAAATTTTTGGCATTGGTATTGGTAAGAAGAGAAATATTTTACATCCAGAAAGAAGTCAGAAATTTGCTTGCTTCTGGAAAAACGAAAAGCGGACAAAAAATTCGACAATTCTTCGCAGAAAAGGCAGATAACAATCCACTCTCCGAAAAATCCTTACTCAACAAAAGTTGAGTGGTTATCCATCACACACTCCTCTGACCACAGGGCAAAGCCAATTGTTTGTGCAGCCACTGATTGGCATAGAAATAGTCCGGTGAATACGAGACGTAATTTCTTCAAGCGCAGCCACGGTATATATATATATATATATATAAGGAAAGAGAGACAGAAAGAAATAGAAATAAAAAGAGACATACTAGAGACGAAGATACAGAGAATTATATATATATATATATATATATATATATATATATATATATATATATATATATTGAAGAGTGTATATTTAGGTAGCAAGTTGTTATTCAAGTAAGTTTTGTTAAAGACGGTGGAGCATTGATTTTTTTATCATTTTTAATTTTATTTTTTCAAGTATTCCATCGTCTCTAACAAAACTTGCTTGAATATATATATATATATATATATATATATATATATATATATATATATATATATATCCATGCGTGCGTGCGAATGTGTGTGCGCATGGAGTTGTGTGTGTGTATCAGTGTTTTCATATCTACATGCCTATCTATTAGTCAATTTATTCCTGCCCCTCGTTGTTGGGTGGGGCTTCGAATACGTTGACTGTATCTCCAGCAGAGAAATAAGACGTTCTTTAAAAAAGGGGATTGAAGAAATGAGAATAATTTGGTGAGGTTACAGTTCTGGTGTCCTCGGGAGTGTAGCGTAATCCTTCATGTCCACTCTGACTTTGATTGGTAGTAACTGTTAGAATCTCATCTAAAGGACACATAGATCTGTTTAAAAACTATTTGTATTTGATACGACTGTACACCCCACAAAAAGAACTTCTTTAAAAAAACACATGAAAAATGTAAATACAAACATAGACTAAAGACAATTCCCTAACCTCTTGGCATAAAACAATCCTAGATAAGTTGGCATGCCATTAAAATCAGTTAACCAATCCTTCTGGAGAAATTGGCTAACAAGCTTGTCTTACAAATCGTTATTAATGAATTGTAAGTTTGCTTCTCACTGAGTGGTTCATCCTTATGATATGGTCACAAAACTAATCTACCCTCAGGAAATACCATTTACCAGTTTTTCTGTCTACCAGTCTCACCTGTCTAATTCGGTTCATAACCATCGCAGTTTGTTCATATTTGACTGTCTCAGGTTATTCGTTCTGTCCAAGTGTAAATTGTGAAATTATTAGAGAGAAATTACCGGATCCATTGCCTTATTAGCTTGTTAATTAAATACTAACATTGAATACGCCCTTTAAAATGGCTTCTTCTTCTTCTTCTTCTTCTTCTTCTTCTTCTTCTTCTTCTTCTTCTTCTTCTTCTTCTTCTTCTTCTTAAAATCATTTGACAAAAATGTTAATTGCATTCAAAATTGAATGCACCTCTCTCTCTCTCTCTCTCTTACACACACACACACACACACACACATACACATGCGCGTGCACACATACAAACACACACCCACAGATTTGTAGTACTCTTTTTGTTGGACTATGGATTACATGTTAATTTTGTAAATTATTTCTCTCTCTTTCTCTCTTTATCTATCAATCTATCTATCTTCCTCGCCCTCTCTCGCTCTCTCTCTCTCTCTCTCACACACACACACACACACACACACACAAACATACACAGATTTATAGTAGTCTTTTTGTGGGTCTATGGATTACAAGTTAATTTTGTAAATCATCTCTTCATCAATCTCTCTCTCTCTCTCTCTCTCTCTCTCTCTCTCTCTCTCTCTCTCTCTCTCTCTCTCTCTCTCTTTATCCATCTATGTATCAATCTTTCTCTCTCAGACACACACACTCCAACATCAAGCGCCAAATAAAAGTCCTGATTTAGAACTGCTATATTCAAAGCAGTGTACAGAACCATTTCTATTTCTTCTTATGTTCGCTTTCCCATTTCGCTTGATAAGATATAAGTCAATAAATGGTTTCCGCCATCGAGAGGAGAAATATCATTTTATGTCAGTATACCAAGGACGGTTAGTAAACATGCTTTTAAATCGAAATCCTGACCTTTATCTGGGTTTGAATACTGACAACGAGTGATGAAAGAAAATACGAGGATCGACTGAAAAGTTCAGAGGCTGACCAAGATACTCTTGTGAAATGTAATCAAATGAGGTTTAGTTTTCAACATTGTCCACCTAACGGTCCACTCACTTCTTCCATTGTAACATAACGATACCAACGAGACAGTATGTACCATAACGGCACCTTCTAGACATTCGTACCTCCAGGACCCTGTTGTGACCCAGTCGGAGTAAAAGTTGACGAACGTACGAAACTCTATTTATCTACCGAAAGGTTTATTTACTACTACAATTTGTTGGTAATCGCTGGGAGAAAGAAAGAGAGTGTGGAAGCTGAGTTGACCGCGTTAGCTAGGCAAAGAGGAGCAATATATCATAGTGAGAAAGGGAGAGCAGAAATAGACTTTGAATTTTCTTCCTGGGTTTCTGTTGTATTTTTAACATGCTGGGTCGCTTACAGTGTGAAAAGCCCATTTTGTAAACCACCCCCCCAAAAAGGGGGCTCGTAAACTTTCGCGTCCTCCGATGTTCGCGGCTCGTGTTCAACTCCATGTCTCGGAGTTAACTCCCCGCAAAACGAATCGTCCTCTCCCTTCCGCCTGGTTTCGGCGAGAGGAAGATCCACTTCCGCCGATTCCACACATGCGTACAAAATCTTGGGACCTCCAGTTTTCTTTAGTCATCCTCAACTAACGCAGTTATTCACCTGTGACCGGCTGACCAACAACTGCCCTAGCCACAGTCACTCAGAGGTCAACTACCGGTTCCCACGTCTGCCTTTTCTCCTTATTTTTTCTTTTCTCTCTGTCTGTCTGTCTCTCTCTCTCTCTCCTTCCATAGAAATTAGCCTTTTGTTTTCTTTATAACTTACCACATCACGTTACACCGTCGATGTTGCAGTACTTTAATCTTATTGTTGAAAAAGTCAACATCTAATTTGACATCATCATATGAAGTTTTCAACCTATAAATTCTGCAGTACACCCCCATCCTCGTACATGCAGCTAACACAGCCATTTAACAACTATAAAAATTCACAAATAAAAATTGGTCAAGAGGGAGATTTGGAACTAATTTGAAAGGCATGAAAATACTTTGAAAAAAGAAGGGATAGATAGATAGATATGGAAACAGTATGATAGAGAGAAGAGGAAGAGAGAAACCAAGTCCTGTAGGCGCCAAAATAATAAATTGATAAGAAATTTCGATTTTTTTTTTTTTTTTTTTTTTTGTCTAAGAAAGATGAACTGGCACACAATGAACGCTGCAAAGCAGAAGAAATATTAAGATCAATTTGGAGAAAACCCAAAAATGTAAATACCGAAGTGTAAAAATAATATTTTTCAAAAAGAAAGAAAGAAAGAAAGAAAGAATACATACATACATACATACATACATACATACATGAGAAAGAAAGAAAGAAAGAAAGAAAGAAAGAGTACGTAAATTCATAGGAAAGAATTTCCTTTTTTTTTTTTTCTTATGAACGTATGTATGTACGCACAGAAAGAAAGAAAGAAAGAATATATACATACATACATACATAAGAAAGGAAAAGAAAAGAAAAAAGAAAAGAATGTCAAAAAGAAAGAAAGAAAGAAAGAAAGAAAGAAAGAAAGAGTACGTAAATTCATAGGAAAAAATTTCCTTTTTTTTTCTTATGAACGTATGTATGTACGTACAGAAAGAAAGAAAGAAAGAAAGAAAGAAAGAAAAGGAAAAGAAAAGAAAAACGGATGAAAAATGAAGGTAATATAAGAAGGAACGTGTAATGGTGAGATAATGATAAGAACCAAAATCAGGAATTGAAAGAAAAAGAAAGAAACCAAAAAAGTGTCGAATAACTGAATGGTCTTAAAAGAAAAAGAAAGATGGTGAACATCTGAAGTTCTCTATTTTCTACTCTATCTTTATTCACTTTGACTTTGACCTTTTTTCCTATGTGATTTTATCGTATCACAAATCGATAATGCGTCTGCTGAATTCTGTGTGCAATACGTGTCAACTTTTTCTACCGTGTAGTTTTTCAAGGGCGCCTTTAGTTTTTGGTTTCGTACTCGCGCCTCGGTTTTTTTTTTGTTTTTTTTTTTTTTTCATTCACATCATCCCTTGTTCATAATTAAAAACGGGTGGAGTTTTTGGCAAATTTACAACTGATATATTCAAACTTTGAGCTAAGAACAAAAAAAATAATCGTGTGGCTCACGAGATGATACAGTGGATGGTAATTTTCTCTTAAAGGTAAAAAGGAAAAAAAAAGAAATATTTTTTTCGGAAAATTCATGAATACAAAACTAAACCCATTTTTTTCTTGCTATTTAATTTTTATTTCAAATCTGACTTTGTAAACCTGCATTGCCAGTCTAAATTAGCTACATATACACAAACAAAAAAAACATGGTAAGTACGAATATTATTTACAGTGGACACCTCGGGTGGTGTAATAGTTAGCCAGCTAGACTAGCAAAGCTTCACGGGCAAGTTTGAGTCTCATTGGCTGTCCCTTTCATACAGACTTGTGCCACATTTAAGTAAAAAGCTTGATAAACCACGAATATTATTTACTGCATCCTCTTTTTAAACTTTTTTTTTTTTGCTCTATCTCTTCCCCATTAAGAATTTCAATGTATCGTAATTTTTACGCATTTCCATCCTCACACACAAACGTATATATGAACAAATAATAATAATAATAATAATAATAATAATAATAATAATCACTGGTCCGTTCCCTTGTTTTGATCGGGGTAGAATGCAACTCGTATTGGGTCTCTTGAACAGTCCTGATAGAGCCAATCGCTCTCTAGGTCTCCCAGTAGTTTGAATTCAGTCTGTCCTACTATCTACCAATAACTGGAGGGAAAATAGTTGGATTCATGCCTTTCTCAAGGGTATTTGTACTATGTAAAATACAGTCTCGTCCAGGAATTGAACTCGGGTAGCCGAGTCCATTTCCTCCGAGGATAATCGAGCGCGTCTGCGATGAGAATGAAAAATCGTTAAAAAAATCATTTGATAAATCGAAAGTGCTCAAATGCTGACCAGCAGAGCAGTATAAAACTAAAATTAAGATCTTACCATTTTACTCTTGTTTCATAACTAAGTTTTATATGTCATCTATAGAATAGAAGACACAAATTTCAAATGAAACTTTATTCTAAGACAAAACATTTATATCCTCTAAACAAAATACAATAAGCATATTAGATTCTGATTAGTCAAAATTAGTTCTTGTGATAACGATGTCTAAATGATGTTAGGTTCCAAACCAACTTGAATAAACTTGGAAGATACTTGACAACACAAAATTAAGCAGACTTGGCTCTTTAGTCTTGGTTGGCCCACCAGTCTATGGGAAGGAAAACTCAAAATTCTTCAAATCAGTTTTATTAGCTTAAAAACCGATCTAGTGTCCCATCCTACACGTTGGGTAAATATACGAGGATTATTAAATAAATTTCCAGACTTTCTTCGTATGGGCACTTTTATTAATAGTACACACGTGAAACTCTAGTCCCCTTCGAAGTAATCTTCTCCGGTGGCAATGTACTTGTTGTACCGTTCCAACAACTTCTGGAAGGTCCCATGGAAGTCCTCTTGTGTGAGCGTGTCAATGAACTTCGTCACAGTCTCTTTCATCTCCTCAGTTGTTTCATAACGACAGCCTTTAAGCTTAGGGAATAACCAAAAGTCACAGGGAGCAAGGTCTGGACTATAGGGAGGCTGAGGAACTGTCTTGATACCCATCTTGGTCAAATAGTCTGTGACAAGGATGGAGTTGTGGACTGGTGCATTGTCCTCATGGAAATGCCACTGACCCGATTTGAAGAGTGCTGGCCTCTTCCCAAGGAATCTTTTCCTGAACTCCCTTAAAAACACAACATAGTAACCCTAACCCTAACCCCAGCCCTTTGGCCAATCAACTGTGATGTATTGACCTCCTTACTCCTCCCGCACCTCTCATCATCCCTCACAGACTCCCTGTCTTCCTTGAATCTCTTATGCCACACACAAACTGATGCTCGATTCATGCAAGATGGTCGAAAAGCAGTCTGAAGCATTCCATACGTTTCTGTAGCATTTTTCCAATTTTAAAACAGGATTTTATGGCTTATCGTTCTTCTAAAGTGTCCGCACGTCTAGATTGAATTTTTGAAATTTACCAGCTGTGACAATCAGGTTTTAGCTGGGTGTATTCCATTTGCTGCTGTAGCTGTTGATTTGAAGCTGAAATCATAAAAATTGATCAGTCATCTCATAAGATGTATAGCAATAACATAGTGAATTTTCAAGAGTCCACCACTACTTTAAATGCCCATAGGAAAAAAGCCTGGAAACTTATTGAATGCACCACGTATATAGTGGCATCTAATTTTGGCAGTCCGAGTCTGTTATCAATTTTTTTAAAAAGCATTAAAAATTACTTTATAACTGCTGCCCCGTCTAACAGCAGATCATGATGTTCATATCGTTTATCTTTGCTTTTAGACTTGAAAAACCAAAGTGAAATTTTGTTAAAGTCGGTCCATGCATGTTTACCCATCAATTTGACTATCTTAAATCCGAAAAGCGTTAATAAAAAGATATAAATAAGAACTTACGAAATATATATATATATATATATATATATATATATATATATATATATATATATATATATTAATTCAAGAGTGAACCAATAAGTCTGTTCACGAAATATGGATCTGAAATTTTCGCCATATTTGACCTACGTGATCAATATTCACCATTAAATTGAATGCATAAAGATTATGTCGAATGTATATATTTCCTGTGTAACTTTTTTTAACCATATGTTTATTTACCCAACCCCTCGACAACGAGCCAGATGGGACACAGAGTTGACTCTTAAGCAGAGTAAAGCTGGTTTGAGTTCAGATCTTTCTCCTCTTCTTCTTCTTCTTCTTCTTCTTCTTCTTCTTCTTCTTTGACGACTTAGAAAATTCGACTTTTCAAAAAAATTGTAATAATTGGAATTGAGTTTTAAACGTCTCAAGCAATACAAGTCAAATGGAGGCAACAATTAATGTTCAGACGTACAAAAGGGAATTGCTCAGAAAGTTTCTGCTCAATACTTTAACTTTTCTTCCCTTTTATTTCATTTGCATGCATCTACTTTAGATTTGAATTGAGTAAAAACAAAGTAACCAAAAACAAAGGCCTACATATAAAACTACATCACAGTCCTCAGCAGAGAGTAGATAGATAGATAGATAGATGTGAACAGGCATAGATAGATAGATAGATAGATAGATAGATTATCATCATAAATAACATACATATATAATCATATCCATTATACAAATCTTAAACTCTGACTTCACGAAAATTCTATTCCCGTTTAGTGTACTGATGTGTCATCTACTCAGTTAATTCAAATATTGTATTAACTCTTCATTGCTGGAAAAATTGGGAATATAACAGATTTTACAAAGACGCTACCTTCTTATCCGGCATTACTATGACGTGATTGAAAACTGACAAAGAGCTGGTGGTATAATAAGACACTGATGGGGCGCTTTAGCCCCGAAACCATGTCCGATCCCAAATTCATCCGCTGAGGAACACACACATACACACAAGCACACACACATACACACACACACACACACACACATATATATATATATATATATATATATATATATATATATATTAATCCTTCGGCCATCATCAAAAGATCTTACATCCTGATTTTCACGTTTCCATAGTGAAAGGCTTATGATGTATAACAGTAGAGTGGCTTCGCATGTCAATGAAATTTCAAATTTCAAACTTAACAATTAAATATTCGACTTTGAACGTTTCTAAGTTTTTTTTTTTGAAGTTCTGAAGCCGGAAGATTAAATTTAATCAAAAGGAATTTTTCAATAATTGATTTTTTAAACATTTTAATAAGTTTTTGAGGAATAGAATGTTTGTTGATGGTTTAGTCCGTTGCCGTCGAGGGTAAACTTCCTGATGATCCGTTAAAGTGAAACTTTAGTAGAAGATTTTCGACTAGTGATTTAAGTTAATTCTATAATTGGCTCCATTGTTTTATGATGAGCACTTTAGTAATTGTAGCATTGCAGCATTCGCGGAGAGTTTTTTGGTTTTCTTTTGACCACTAAGTACCCCTTGATTTTTTTCAAGGAGTCGGACGAGGTTGATCTTTTCTTTCTTTTTTACCCAAAAAACTTTTTTCTTTTTCCTCTGGGCGGTGATTCGAGATATTTTTATCTCTTGTTACTGGCCAGGGTTTTTTTGTTTTTTTCTGGTACCGTGAATACTGGTAGATATTAGATTAGTAAATATATATATATATATATATATATATATATATATATATATATATATATATATATATATATATACACCCCTGTTTTAATGTGTTTTGATTAGGTTTGGATGAAGCATGTTTCACATTAGCCTCGACTTGACTGGCTTGTTTTTATGCGTAGACTTTTTTTTTCTCACTGTGTTATTTTCAAAAAAGTTGCCTTTCGAATCAGCATCGACTTCTAGTCAGTTTTATTCGTTTGCATAGGTGGTTATGATTGTCAAATTTATTTTTTCCAAGTCAAGTGATTAAGTTTCCTATCAAATCTAAATGGCACTCGCGTTTTCAGGCTCTTTATACATTTGCTGTCTTTTTTTTTTTTTTACAATTTTTATTGGTTTCATGTTATGTTTTTTTTTTCAATTCTTTCTATGATGATGAATTTTGCTTTTCTGTTGAAATCGTGACCGTTTGTGCAGGAGTGTTGTTCGACTAATAGATTTGATCCTGTGTTTATAATTATTTAATCTAAAATAAAACTGCCATTCTGACTTTCTAACATATTGTTTTTGGCAGTATGTGTATTCCAGTAAATAAATTACATTTTTGTTTCTGCAATTTGATTCGTGGTAAATTTTTGAAAGTCTTTTTTTGTTGTGGAATATATATATATATATATATATATATATATATATATATATATATATATATATATATATATATATATATATATATATATATATTGTGGAATCGCGCAAACACTAAAGAAAGAAAGAACAGAACAGAACAGAACACAAAGAAAGAAAGAAAGAAAGAAAGAAAGAAAGAAAGAAAGAAAGAAAGAAAGAAATAAAGAAAGAACAGGACAGAACACAAAGAAAGAAAGAAAGAAAGAAAGAAAGAAAGAAAGAAAGAAAGAAAGAAAGAACAGATCAGAACAGAACAGAACAGAACAGAAAGAAAAAAAAACAGAGTGTAATAAAAAAAAAACAAAAAAAACAAGCAAAATAACAAAGAACAGAACAGAAAGAAAGAAAAAAAGAAACAAACAAACAAAATACAAAACAGAAAGAATATACCTCCTGTAATAAATAGATCTAATGCGGGTTTTTAAAAAAATCAATTATAAAATAAAACAAAAAAATAAAGAGAAAAACTAGAACGGAAAATACAAATCACTAACAAAAAAAAACCAAAAATTGAGAAAAAATAATGGTAAAAACAGAAAAGCCAAAAAAGACGGGAATAACTCGGATATTACAACGGAAAATATCAATGTGACTATGTATGTCTGTGTGTTTTTATGTGTGTGTGTGTGTGTGTGTGTGTACATCTGTATGTATGTATCTGTGAGCGTAAATGTATGTATTAATGTGTGCATGTATATATGTATGTATACATGTGTATTCGTGTCTATGTGTGTGTGTGTGTGTGTGTGTTAAAGCTGTTTATTAAAGGTATTATCCACCATGCTAAGATAATTTGATTTTCATGCCTATTTATATAATATTAACTCTAGCTAAAAAAAATTTAAAAAAGAAAGAAAGACGAAAATAAAAATGAATGTTGCAGATCAATTCCGGACAAAATGGTTGAAAAAAAACTTTTCTAAATCAACAACAGATCAAAAATAAATGAAAAAAAGATATACAATGCTAGCAACAAATCTTGAAAATTTTTCACGTCTCTTGAGTCGAACCCAAACCTCAGAATAAGTGCAAATTACCTTTCTACATTTCGTCAGAATATTAATATTCCATTGGAACCAAAGACTTTAGTAACCCTTAAGCCAAATATTTATTCCTTCCGTTGATATCACGTTTTCGTATATGCTTTCTTAGATGGTTTGTTTCACTTATTTCAAGATCGAAATAATAAATATTATATATATATATATATATATATATAAATCTAAGAAGACACCATTATATTTTGTATATAGATTTATACACATATCAATACATAGCTCTTGATACTCGTTTAAAGACACCCATCGGCAGCAATTATGCTTGATGCCAACTCGCTTCATATTTCTAGAATTTATGGCATCTCAACATAGTACCAGTAAGAAATAACAGAATTTTTCGAAAATCAATATTCATCCTAAACAAGGTCAAATTGGATGTTAGATGGTTGGTTTTATGACACGTCAACTCTTGTTCGGTTATTTAATGCTAAAATCATCCTTTTTTAAGCAATTTTATGTTTTCAAGTATCTTATAATAATAATAATAATAATACTAATAATAATAATAATAATAATAGCAGCTTAAACAGATCACCTAATCTCGGCCAGATGACCAGACCTAGTGAGAGTCAACAAATAAAAGAGAACTTGCTGAATAGTGGACTTTGTCGTTCTGGCTGATCACAGGGTAAAACTGAAGGAAAAAAGAAGACATAAGTACCTAGACCTTGCTAGAGAACTGAAAAAAACTATGGGACACAAAAGTGATGGTGATACCAATTGTAATTGGCGTGCTCGGTACAGTCACCAAAGGATTGGTACAGGGATTGAAAGACTTGGAAATGAGAGGACAAGTGGAGACTATCCAAACTACAGCATTTATGGAGATCGACCAGAATACTAAGAGTCTTGAAGATTTGAGAAGACTTGCTGTCACTTAAACTCCAGTGAAAAACCATCGGCAAACGTTAGTGTTAAAAATAACTCTCAAACGAGTAAAATAATAGCTTCAAATAACTATTCTTAAAATGAATAATTTGTTATAGGATTTCAAGTATTTCAATCTAATACTAATAATTTACCAGCAGTTACACGGTAACAACCTGATGATCAGGAAATTGTGAATTGTGACCTGGGTGATTTTATTCGTTTTCTTCTATTTAATGACACACGCACACACGCACATATATTTTTCTCGTCTATGCGATCATCAAACCAAGATATATTTACGGCAATAGTCGTCAGTATATCTTTCTGATAATTGAGTAGAAACTTTCAGCCTGGTTTATAGAGAGAAGGGAAAATTCCCTTTCTGGTTTATTCGGCCAACGAAAGAGAAGGAATATCGAAAATGAAATAAAACTGAGAAACAAATTTTTACAACTTAAATAAATAAATTCGTCTTATGAAATCTGGTTTGGTTTGGTTTATTGGGTTTTATGGCATATCAACCTTTGTAGGTTATTTAACGCCAAATCCATTTTTATGTAAAATTTAAAACAATTTAAAAGAATTCAGTTTAGCATAAGTACACAGTTTAATTGTCAAAAACATTTCCATTTCAAACTATTCAACCACTTATATATAACTATTCAGTTAAGTGTAAATACAATTTTAATGTCGAAAAACAGTTCTATTTCAAATAATTCAGTTTAGTATAAGTATGCTGTTAGTTCTATTTAACCCATAGATAGGGCCCTATCAGGTGCTACCACTCCAGGCCAGAGTGGACCTGGGAGCAATGGCAATGAAGGGGTACTCCGCATTCCCCAAATCTCCAGCAATGCTGGAACCTCACCATCAGATTTGGTTCCAACCCATCAAAAGTTTTAGACTTTTTCTCTTGGTTATTATTGGTTAGACGTTATTGGTTAGCAGTTTTCATCGTCGCATGACTGCTCAGGACTACGTCCACGTAATGGATTACCTTTGTCAGGCGTCTTACTGGCTCTTACTTTAAATTTATTTTTGGCTTTTATTTAATGTTTTTCATGTTTCATTTTTATTGGTGTAGGGAAAGTTTAGAAACTATTTGTCGAGAAATAAATTCGGATGTCCTGATTATATAAATACATATGTTGAGTCAATGTCTGTATCCTAAAATAAAGTTATAAGCTGAATTCTGATATGAATAAGTTGCTGCATTACATTTACGACCGAATTAAGGACTATTGAGCTAGGAAAGAGACTATGTTGAAAATAGATATTTGTTTTGTAAAGCAAATTCGTTTTCATCATCAGTCTGTTTAGTTATTGCACGAAGAGTTTTTTTTTTTTTTCTGGCAGAAACAAAAACTGAAGAAATGTAAATTTGATTTTACTTTTTATTGATAGGAAAAACAGGTTTCAAATTTCATCCCTAATATTATTGGCTGTGTCTTTTATGAGCGTTTTTATTTGAGCGGGGGGATGTACTCTCAAATAATATTTAGCAGAAACAAATCCCTTGATTGTCTTCGAGATGATTATCAGTGAAAAGTTATCGTTTCCATTTCTAAATCTCGCGAACGAGTTAAGTCAGGCGAAAATTCGTGCTGCATCATAACGTGCGCTATTTATGCTAATGATTTGAAAACAATTGACAAAAATGGAGAATCGAATTAACAGCCAAGAATGGTAAATCTTGGGCTACTTGCATGATAATCAACACAACACAATTATGCCAATCAAAAGAAACCAAATATGCAGGAAAAAAAAGAAAATACTTAGGTTATAGATTGAAACTTAAGAAAGAAAAAAAGAAAAAAAGAATGAAAAAGGAAAAGAACAGAATGGTGATCAGGCCGTGCCAGAGTACTCAGAGTACCCAGAGCCCCAAGAGGATCAAAGTAGCAACAGTCTCATTATTCACACCGTCTTAAATGACTTATTCTATGATAGCTCAAGTGTTCAGACAAGATGAATCCCTACTGTTCTGCCAATATACACTAGTAGATAGGTTCGTAACGGTACTCCCTAGCTGTGTAAATAAGCACCTCCAGCATGTATTTATCCATCCCCTCCATTACGAGGAGGATGCGACACAAGATTAATTTTTAAAGGGAGTTTAAGAATTTGAATTTTCCTTCTCCAAGACCGGTTGCCATATCAGAGTTAAAGAGCTCCGTCTGCCCCATTAATTATCCATATCTGGAAAGAAAAAATTAGATTTTCCCAATAGCATTAGCGCAATGCAATCGACAAACTCCATTTCCTACGACGATAACAATTATGCTACACACCTCTTTATTTGATAAGAAGTTCGCTTTAAATTGTTTATTTACGTCTGATTTTTGCATTGAATACAAAGTTCTTAAAATAGTAAAAACTGGTTTAACAAATTTGGTTCAGTAATTACAATTATGCTCTTTTCTATTATAAATAAATTATTCAATATACATGTATGTGTGTGTGTGTGTGTGTGTGTGTGTGTAGATAGATAGATAGATAGATAGATACGTTCATGTACGTTCACATCGTAGCACAATATCGTCTTCTAGAGATGATTGTGATGTGAAATTTTCAGGCTACGAAAACAAATGGAATTTTTTCTAGAATAGGTGTAAAAAATCTGGAATTGTATTCCCATCAACCAAAGAAAATTATGAAAACTAAATCTTTAGAAATAAGTGTCTGTTGCTTACAATCTATTCGTCGAGTCAACTGGGTTTCGATCCCAGCTACGGGGAGATACTGTCTAGCCACACTGATGAGTTCTGATAGAACGAAACAGATCTGTCTGTGGATGACTATAGAGGTATACTCCCCTACCCCCGTAGGGTCGAGTTCTCTAGCGAAGAAGTAATCGTGTTGCCATTAGCGCCTTTGCAAGTCTCTTCGTATTTGAATTGAGATCTCGGCGGCCGTTGAACAGATGTACGTAAACAACAGTAATTGTGATTCATAACCGTTTAAAATGTTCATCGTAGCTAATATCTCCTCGTAGCTAAATGGTTAGAAGCTTTGGCTTGGCGTTTGAGTCAACCGGGTTTCGATCCCAGCTACGCGGAGATTCTGTCTAGTCACACTGATGAGTTCTGATAGAACGAAACAGATCTGTCTGTGGATGACTATAGAATTTAATCTTTATATATAGTTTAATTTTTTTATCAAAAATTAAATTGTATTTTTTATTTTTGTTATTTGCTTGTTTATTCTTTCTTAATTAAGCTTCTAATTTTCTATTTAAATTATCAACGAGTCATTTTTATTTTGTTTGTTTTTTTGTTTTTCATTCCTTCTTTTAATTCCATTCATTGACTCTGATATGCCCCTATTATTCATCCAAATAGAAAACCTGATTTTTTTAAGTGATGTTAAAAATCATTTATGGGTATCGGTCGTGCAAAATTCATATAATATATTCATTTTGAAGAAGCAGAATTCGCTCAATTATCCATTCATCATTGTAGAATATCCACGGGTTCAGACATTTTTTACTAAAATGTAATTAAATTAAATTTTATCACAGGATCAGGGGATCGTTAGATATTGAAGTATCTAGGGTTGTTCATAGTCATTCTTACGTGATGGATAAATAGACAAAGAAAGAAAGAAAGAAAAAACAAACAAGAAATAAAAGAAAGATAAGAAATCAAAGAAGAAATGAAGAAAATGTGAAAAAGAAACGAAAGAAGAAATGTTACGAATGGTGAATAAAAGAAAAAAGGAGAAATAA